>SJXQ01005028.1:778077-826228 GCA_006408695.1 Aepyceros melampus
CACCCATCTGTTTGACATTCTCCCCACCCCTCCATTCGTCCAGTTTCATTGGAGCTGGCGGGGGTGGGGGGGAGGGTTGGTTTCGTTGCCATGAGAACGAAGGGAACCAGCTCTCATGACCTCATCTTTAGAAATCCAGTGAACTTTGCCCCAGCGCCTGGGAGTTCTTATTGCTCTGCTCTCTTCCCTTCTCCTCTAATTTTTCCCCAATCAGCATGAGAGCAAGAGCCTGCCTGCCAAGTGTGCCTGCCACTGCTCACACCCTTGCTGCTCTTTTACGTGATTTTTCTCCAGCCCCAGCACCTCACCTACATCTCTCCCTTCCTCTTCCTATTCCTTCAGGCCTCCCAGAAATGCAGTCTTATAAAGGCTGCAAACTCCACACTAGAAAGTCATTAGGGCTGAGAGAGGCTTACAGAGTCCTGGCTGCCTCTCCTGAGGCTCTGAGTGGTTAAGTGATGGTACTCTCTCCTCATCTGTAAAATGGGGACAACAGCTCTGGGGAGGATTAAACATCAGGACCACGGTAGAAAAGTGAAGAGCTTGATCCTGAGGTCAGACAGATACGCCTTTGCATCCTGGCTCTACCGCTGTGTGTGCTACCAGAGGCTGGTCAGTTTTCTGAGCCTCTGGTTCCTCTTCTACATGAAGAGGGTGACAGCTGCATCCATCTTACCCAGATGTAGCATGCTAATAGTTCTAAAGCATGGAGCATCATTACCTGTTTGCTTCTCATAGTTCCTGTGCCTTTATGTACCTGTGACACTCTAAGGCTTCAGGTCTGCTGAGGGCGGTTACTTGATCTCTCTTGGTGCCCATGCAGTGATATGAGGCTGTGCCCTCCGCTCTCGGAGAGAGAACAGCTCACCTTCCTGCCGGATGCAAGGACTGGAGATAAGACACCTCTGTTTCCTCTCTTGACTTGCTGTGGCTGTCACCGGTGTCTGATAAGATAGTACCAGCTGGGTGGGCCTCAATAGCTCCAGAGGGAGACTAAGAGCTTGAAGCTGACAGGGACACAGAGCTTCTCGAAGCCTGTCGAGGTGGCTCCCTTCGTCACTTTGAGACATGAGGCAAGGGTGACCGACACTAAAGATGGGAAAAGGGACAGAGCTGTGAAATTCCTTTTCCCAAGCAACATTGGTCCTACCCTCCCTCCTCTCACCAGCCCTCAAGATGCTCAGAGCACAGGAGGAATCACGGGTGGGGAGCAAGGATCCCTCTAAAATCCATGCTAGGCTTTGGGATGTCTTTAAATTCTACAAGAATTTGGAAGGTGGGGTGGAATTTGCAAGTGTACACATTTTGTTAGGGAAAGTGGGACCAGAATGTTCTGCAGGTGAAGTTCTTCAGTTCTTGCAGGTGGGGTTTTTCACCTCTGGTCCCTGTATCACTGTGCTGGATTGGCTTGTCCCTACTTGCAAGATCAGTTGGTAAATTTTCAGAGACTGTGGGCTGGTTGTTAAGCACAGACATTCAATATTAAATGATGTAAACTTATGACGAAATGAGTTATGTTAAAACCAAGGTGATAAATACTCAGTACTCATTGCTTCCTAATTAGTTTATTTCTTGTGGCCCTTCTTCTTCGAGGGGCTGTACCGCTCTCACGTCTGCAGTATTATGTAGCAGTGTGTTCCTGAACATCTTTCCTCAACTCTGCGTTCAGCTGCATCACACTGGCCACCGTGGGAGTGTTTGCAGCATGCGCTACAAACCAGCCTTCCCCCATGCCCCACGCTCTTCTTACACAGTGATCAGCACACGGCAGTTCCTGTACCACCCACAACAGAATGATCTTGAGGTGGTGGGATACAGATATAGATCCCAGAGCCCGTCTCTAGACCCAGTGAATTTCTAGGTTGGGGTCAAGGATCTGTGTTTTCAGAGCACTCCAAAGGATTTATAAACTTACAGTAAACAGGGGTAGATTGGAAGGGAATAAGAGAGGGAAGGAGGTGAGGAAGGAAAGCAAACAGGGAAAATAAAGGGTTCCCGGGAGAATTTTTCCCAGCATGCATTGCAGGACAATCGTAAAGTGGATAAAGGCTGAATTCCAGTATCTGCTGACTTTTATTATTATTATTGTACAGAGGGAGACATCTGTGGATCACTTACTATGGCTCAGGTACAGAACTACATGCTTAAGTGCGTTTCATCTATAATTCATCTTAATGAAAAAAACTGTTTATTGTACCCATTTTACAGGTCCGGTGTCTGAGGCTCAGGCTGAACTGCCTTGCCCCAGGTCCACACCCAGTAAGAGTTAGAAGCAAAAATCAAACGGCAGCAGTGAGCTGACAACAGAAGTGCTGGTCTCACTCCAGCCTTGTGGCTGGCACACAGGACCTCAGTGAATATAATGTAGGGACCTATCCAGAAGTTACTCCCTGCCAGAGCAGCATTTCCTCTGGGTGGGCTTTAGACTCAGGGTTATTTCTTTTCTTTTTAAGAGAAATTTAAATTTTATTTATTATATTCCATCTCTTTATAAAAAAGTGTGTATTTTTTCCCCCCAAATCTATGGGTGAGTAATTGGCAGTTGAAAACAAGGAAAATATAGATGACAAACCTGTAAAAGATTGTGTATTAGTAAAGTTACTGTTTTAGACTTTACATTTATTTATCCCTGAACCTCCTGGCCTCAGCATTTTTAGAGTAAGGAAGAAATGAATTTAATACAACTCCAAGAAAGAAATCCAAGATTTTAAGTTAACCTAGACCTTTGTTTGGTCTTCTAGTGGTCACATTTGATAAAGGAGAATCTCTGAAGTACCCAGGGAAGTAGATAGATATATAGTTCTGCTTCTGAGACAGATTTCCAGTATTTCATTTCATAGGATCTTGGCGATCTGGCCTTTTGAAGTTATTTCCTTGATAAGACTCGGGGTTATTTCTTGAATGCCACTTGCCATACTGCATAAGCAAGGAGGAATACGGTTCATCCCTAGATAAAAAGAAGACAGAGCACCCCCATTCAGGGGCGGGCATGGGAGGATGGCCAGGGTTACGGTTCATAGAGCAAAGAGCAGCTCATATCTGGGTCCTCACTGGTTCTTCTGCCCAGTTCCTCTGCTGGTCTGAATAACTTGTGGACTGGTGAGAATAAAGGTGGCAGTGGTCCTAGAGCTCCCAGCCTGGTCTGGCAGATTCAAATCTGATCGCATAAAGTTAGAAATACTGCAGAAGCAAAACGAGAGCACCAGGTTCCTACTTCTTGTGACAGATTTAGTTTACAAATGTTAATTCAGAAGAGAGAATCTTGTGGGGACTTTGGAGGCTCAGAATGCAGTAGTGACAGATGAAGGTGGAGAGTTGAGTTGATGTTCACATGAAAGGTTGGTCAAGAATGTTGACTCTAGAAGCCAGGGAAGCATGCTGTGGTCTCCAAGAAAGGGAAGAAGTTTGAAAGGGCTGTCCTTGGAAGGCCCTCAGGAGGCCCTGGAGGAGACTGACTCTGTAGGCCTGAACTTCTGTGGACACCTGGCACTCAGCATCCAGGGTGGGACTATGAGAGGTCAAGGTGGGTGGGGGATGCTCCCTTGGTTTTCCAAAGACTGTAAGACAGTGTTCAGTTGAGGCCAAGAGAAACCCTTTCCTGCCTTCCTTTCTGTACCGTATAAGTCCCAAAGACTAGTATTTCCCCCAGCTGAGACATACAGGAATTCCAGGAGAAAAAAAAAAAGTCTCATAGTCAGATGGGTTCAGGAGTTGAATTGTTGTTTGGTTGCTAAGTCAAGTCTGACTCTTTTGTGACCCCGTGGACTATAGCCCACCAGGCTCCTCTGTTCATGGGATTTCCCAGGCAATCATACTGGAGTGGGTCATTTCTTTCTCCAGGGGATCTTACCAACCCAGGAATTGAACCCATGTCTTCTGCATTGAAGGTGGATTCTTTACCACTGAGCCACCAGGGAAGCTCACATGCGTGTGTGTGTGTGTGTGTGTGTGTGTGTGTGTGTATTCTTTTCCACAGAGATGATAGCACATTAAGGCATTGAAAAGCTCTGCAGAGAAGAAACATTTTTCACTCTGTAAACCATTTGACATGGCAAGTAGCAGATGATGGCAGGCTCGACCTAGATCCCCCGAGAGCCCTAGTTCCTGTTTCTGACCCAGCCCTGGTTACTAATGGCACCTGTGGCTCTTCTACAGAGGACTGCTGTCCAGCTATAGGACCTAATGTGTCCACAAACAGAGCAGAAAGGGCCTTGCAATTTATTTTTCCCAGGGCAGCCCTGGACCAGTGATCTGTATGTGGCCCTAGTTAGGAGAGCTCAAGGCTATTTTAGAGCTTAGAACTTCCCTCCATGACCTGCCCGAAGCTGCCGCCAGGAGACTGTGCCCCAACTTGCAGGCTCATGCACTTCCCTGATTCTCCACCTGCCAAGCCCCCTTAAACATGGCATCCCGGGAGCAAGCACACCCTTGATCAGTCCCTTCATTCAGGGTCCACCTCTGGGAAAATGTACCTAAGACAACTCATTTCTCAACATTCAGGTTGTTTGTTCCTGAAACACTTATCAGCCTGGTTTAGATCTTGAATTGTCCTTTGGCCCTGACTTTGACAAACTCCTTCCTAGAGAATAGCCTCCAAACATTGCATTGATCTTCTGGAGAGGAAGAGCCCTGATTTGACTGGGGGAGAAAAGCATCCTTTGGAGCCTGTCTCCAACTCAGCACACCTCTCCAAAGATTTTCCTTGCTGTCCAGTAGGGCTTCTGCAAGGGGTCTGAGAAGTGATTTCCTCTCTTGGTGTAACCTGGGGCATACAGCAGATTGGGCAATGGTGACTGCATTAATCTCTATCACAGTGCACATTTATTTTTGGAGACTGGGATCCTCATAAATAACTCCTTTCTTACCATTTTGAATCCACATCTCTCTGTGGCATAACATTTGCCTTGCTTAGATAACCACAAACTCAAATATCTGGGCAGTTGGACAGATAATATAAATGAGTTCATCTGACCTGGTGTGAGGCAATTGGGAGTAATGGTGAGTGGGACAAAATGGGGAGAAAGCATCCTATCTAAGAGGACAGCTACCAGTGGCTCTAAGCTAGTTACCACTGTGCAGGAGTCAGATCCAGCCAGAATTTTATTTTGAGAAGCCAGAAACTCAGATTTTATTTGAAATCTCTTGACTTTCCAGTCATCAAAGTAGTTCCAACATTGGAAAACTGTCATGGAGTAGTACAGATATATAGACTAGTGAAATATACTAGGTTACAATACTGATATTTTAAAAAATATGTATTTATTTACTTGCCTGTGCCAGGTCTTAGTTGCAGCATTCGAGATCTTGAGTTGTGGTATGTGAACTCTTCGTTGCAGCATGAAGAAACTAGTTCCCCAACCAAGGGGCCCTGCATTGGGAGCACAGAGTCTTAGCCACTGAACCACCAGGGAAGTCCCACAATATTCGCCTTGATTGCCTTTAGAAGGTCAAAGACCAGAGAGACACCTCATCATGTTCAGTTGCTCAGTCATGTCTGATTCTTTGTGACCCCAGGACTGCAGCATGCCAGGCTGTCCTTTACTTTCTCCTGGAGTTTGTGCAGACTCATGTCCATTGAGTCAGTGATGCTATCTAAGCATCTCATCTTCTGTTGTCCCCTTCTTCTCATGTCTTCAATCTTTATCAGCATCAGGGTCTTTTCCAATGAGTCAGCTCTTCAAATTGGTTGGCCAAAGTATTGGAACTTCAGCTTCACCATCAGTTCTTCCAATGAATATTCAGGGTTGATTTCTTTTAGGATTGACTGGTTTGATCTTCTTGCTGTCCAAGGGACTCTCAAGAGTCTTTTCTAATACCACAGTTCAAGAGCATTGATTCATCAATGTTCAGCCTTCTTTATGGTTCAACTCTCACATTCATACATGACTAATGGGAAAGTCGAAGAGAGAAACATAGCCATGGATTAAGGGCGCTACGGGCTCTCTCACCCTCACTCATGCTGTCCACGGCCTGAAGGTTGGTCCCTCGGCCTGCAACATTTGTTCCCCAGCTCTGCCTGACTAATTCCTCGTCCTTTAGACCCCAGTTTCCTGCTGATGCATCAGATGGCCTTGCCTCTCCCCTGAGCAAGGTCCCATTGTTCTGAGCTTCCCTGTTTGTCAGACTTGTCCCACTTATAATGACTTGTTCAAAGTCTGTCTTCCCCACAGTTCTGCAAGTTCGTTAAAAACTAGGGCTGTGTCTGACTGTTTTCTGTTATATTCTCAGCCCCCGGCATAATGCCTGACGTACAATGGGTGTACAAAAGGCTTCTTTTCAATGAAATAAAAAGGAAAGTGCCCAAGAAGTTTCCCTAAAGAGAAGATTCCAGACTCATCACAGACAATTCTCCTGCCTCCTTGAATACCACTCCACCAGGATGGTTTTAAGTCCTCATTGGAATTGTTCCTATTATCCTAAAATTGTGACAGAATGATCTCAGGTCATTTCTAAGGCAAACCATTCAACATCACAGTAATCCAAGTCTATGCCACAACCACTGATACTGAAGAAGCTGGCAGTGACCAAAACCAACCAAAGAAAAAGAAATTCAAGAAGGCAAAGTGATTGTCTGAATGGGCTTTACAAATAGCTGGGAAGATGTACCCAACTGAGTGCAGAGTTCCAGAGACTAGCAAGGAGAGATAAGAAGGACTTCTTCAATTAACAAGGCAAAGAAGTAGAGAAAAACAATAGAATGGGAGAGACTAGCAATCTCTTCAAGAAAATTGGAGCTATCAAGGGAACACTTCATGCAAGGATGGGCACAATAAAAGATGGAAATGGTAAGAATGTAACATAAGCAGAAGGGATTAAGAAGAGGTGGCAAGAATACACAGAAGAACTATGCAAAAAAGATCTTAATGACCCAGATAACTGCAATGACATGGTCACTTACCTAGAGCCAGACATTATGGAGTGTGAAGTCAAATGGGCCTTACGAAGCCTTACTATAAACAAACCTAGTGGAGGTGATGAAATTCTAGTTGAGCTATTTCAAATCCTAAAAGATGATGCTGTTAAAGTGTGGCACTCAATATGCCAGAAAATTTGGAAAACTCAGCAGTGATTACAGGACTGAAAAAGGTCAGTTTTCATTCTAATCCCAAAGAAGGATGATGCCAAAGAATGTTCAAATTGGTGTACAATTGCACTCATTTTATATGCTAGCAAGATTATGCTCAAAAATCATTCAAGCTAGGATTCAGCAGTATGTGAACTGAGAATTTCCAGATGTATTTTAACACAAGCTGGGTTTTGAAGAGACAGAACTAGACATCAAATTGCCAGCATTCGTTGGATCATGGAGAAAGCAAAGGAGTTCCAGAGAAACATCTGCTTCATTGACTACACTAAAGTCTTTGACTGTGTGGATCACAACAAACTGGAAAATTCTTAAATGGGAGCACCAGACCACCTTACCTGTCTCCTGAAAAGCCTATACTCAGGTCAAGAAGCAACAGCTAGAACTGGATATGGAACAACAGACTGGTTCCAAATTAGGAAAGAGTACCTCAAGATTGTACATTGTCACCTTGCTTATTTAACTTATATGCAAGTACTTCATGCAAAATGCCAGGCTGGATGATGCATAAGCTGCGATCAAAATTGTTGGGAGAAATATCAACAACCTTAGATATTCAGATGATACCACTCTACTGGCAGCAAATGAAGAAAAATTAGCCTCCTGATGAGGGTGAAAGAGTAGAGTGGAAAAGCTGGCTTGGTTAGGACTATGTATGTTAAATTTTATGAACTGAATCTTCTAGAGGGAAGGAGGTGAACTGTGATCTTGGGCCAAATCTGCTCATTATCTCTTTTAATAAATAGAATTTTATTGAAACATGGCTATACCCATTCATTTATGTATTGTTTATAGCTACTTTTGTACTATAACAGCAGTCTGGTGTATCTGAGATTGCCTATGTGGTCTGCACAACCTAAAATATTTATTTAGTTCAAGTCAGTGAAATTTTATAGACTCTTTATAGAGTCTGCTCTAGAGTTGTGCTCAACCTGCATAGTCATACATGACAGCCACAGTGTTAAGTGTACCTCAGTCCAAATTCTAAAACCATCAGCTGCTGGGACCAGCCACTTCCCTGCAGAGCTTATAGTTAGTGACATTTTGGCAGAATCCTCATTATCATCAGTACTCTCTCTCCATTCCTACCGTGGATAGAAAAGAAGAGAAAAGGAGATAGAAAGCTGTGGGAACCAAAGCAGAGTGGGCGACAGCAACCATGTTCTGTTTTGCTCCCTCCACCTCTTACAAGATTAACAGGATGGAAATGCTGGGGACTGCTTATGGTCTCTTTGGCCAGGAATTGTCCCTTTCCAGCCCCACTCCAGTGTTCTTGCCTGGAGAACCCCAGGGACAGGGGAGCTTGGTGGGCTGCCGTCTACGGGGTTGCACAGAGTCAGACACGACTGAAGCGACTTAGCAGCAGCAGCAGCCCAGGAGCTTTTGGACATGAAGAAAGGGGCAGGAAAAAGATGCAAGAGGAGACACAGTGACTGTTAGGAGAATGATGAAGTCCCTACTGGCTCCACTTTGGGGCTTTAGCAAGGAAATGTCATCTCTTGTGGTGTTCTGGCCAGAATGTTTGTATCTCTCCCAAATTTATACATTGAAATTCTATCCCTCAAGATGATAATGGTATTAGGAGGTGGTGGCCTCTGGAGTGATTAGATCATGAGGGTGGAGCCTTCTGAGACTCCAAGATCTTCCTCGTCCCTCCACTATGTGAGGGTACCATAAGATGTCTGTGACCTGGAGGAGGGTCATCACTGGACCATGCTGACATTCTGATCTTGGGACTTCCAGCCTCCAGAACTGTGAGAAATAAATTTCTGTTGTTTTTAAGTTATCAAGTCTATAGGACTTTGTTAAAGCAGCCCATACCTTCTTAGACCCATGGGCCAGTGATATCAGTGACAGTAGCTGACCTGGTCCCACCAGGAGGGTCACCCTCTGGGCATAGGGATCTCTAAGCAAGAAGCTATGAAGCAAATATGCTAAAGGAGGAAATTGAGCCCGAACCAGATTGCCTGTGCTGGACATCTGCAGAACAGAGAGATCTCCACTGGGCATTCCAAAGATTATTGCTGTGGTTTTCTAGTGTTGTATAAACAGCACTGGAGACCTTACCAAAACAACAGAATTTATTTTGCTCACGAATCTATGGTTTGTGCCGTTTTCAGCAAGGATAGCTCATCTCTGATCCACTCATTCTCAACAAAGAGGGCTCCAAGGCTTGGGGCAGGCATCCCCGGGGGGTCCTGGCTGACTTGCCTGACTGTGGGCACTGGCTGCTGGTGGTGGCCTTCACAGGGGCTGTCATCTGGTTCACGTGCACATGGCTTTTCCAGCAGCTACAGGCCTTCCTCTAGCATAGTGATGAGTTCCTGGGTCAGTGCCCCCGAGACAGAGCCAGAGGGGATTTAGATCCCTTTTCTACCCTAGCCCAGCATTCTGTTCATGAGAAACAAATCACTCACACTGGCCCATGTTTAAAAATATAGACTAAAGAATAAGCTAACAAGGGCTTCCCTGGTGGCTCAGATGATAAAGAATTTGCCTGCAATACGGGAACTTACGTTCATCCCTGGGTCAGGAAGATTCCCCTGGAAAAGGGAATGGCTACCCACTCCAGTATTCTTGCCTGGAAAATTCCATGGACAGAAGAGCCTGGCAGGCTATAGTCCATAGGGTGGCACACAAACAGTCAGACACAGCTGAATAACTAACACACACACATAAGCTAACAAAAGTATAATGAAAGTATAAGCTGTCAAACCTGTGGGCATGTTTTAAAACCTCCATCAAGACACTTCCCCAAGAATGAGCTTTCAAAATTGCCCTACAGAAAACCCAGAAACAGCAGTGAAGAAAAAGGACCACAACCTCTGCCAGGATGGGAAGGCAAAGGAAATCTGTTTCCTCCTCCCTCCTCATCACCCATGGACTGTGGGAAAAGGTAGAACAACCTCCCTGGCCATGTACAAAGACTCCTTCCTCCTGCCGGACCACTCTTTGTGTCCTCTGGGAAAGAGCAGACAAGTCTCTAAGTCAAATGCCAGATCAAGCTTTACAGTGAGTAGGAAAAACCTTAGGATGCAAAGTGAGACTGATGTTAATAATCAGAAGTGATGGCAAAGTTACAAAATGAGATTAAAAGTTATTTAAGGAATCTTTAACCACTTAGGGCAGTAGGGTCATCTGGGGGCAGGGGTGTTCATGGAGCACTAGTGGGAGCAGCAATTGCAAAAATAAAAATGGTCTGTATTTATTCTCCAAGATGTGTAGGCTGAGATTCCTCTTGTAATGAATAATTTCCTTTAAAAGACTTTGCTCAGTCATCTGATTGTCCTGAAGTTTGCTTTTTAGGCCTTATATTTGGGAGAAATTGGGGGAATTGAATTAATCTCTAAGGGTCCTTCCAGAACCAACACTCCCTGCTTCTCTTGCTAACAGGGGCTGGGTACTGACAGTTTACTTAGGAAATGGCCACTAAGAATGTATTTATCTTATGAAAGCACCCCTCAGTAGAGAAACCATAATAGTAGCAGGAGAAATTAGCTCTGTTCTCTGATTTTGCTAAAGGAAAAATAGTTACATACGTCTCTCTCCCTCTCTCTTTTTCTCTGTCTCCAACTCCTCCCTCTCTTACACACCTTGAGTGGCAATTTGACAACTTTAACAAGCTTCCAGCAGGCAAACTAAACTTCCACCGGCCTCAACATCTTGACTACAGGAAGTCAGTTATACAGTCTTTTTGTCTTAAACGTGTTACTACTCAAAGTGCAGTCAGACAGCCATCTATATCACCTCAGGAGCTGCTTAGGAATGCAGATTCCCAGGCCCTGTCCCAGCCCCCTTGGATCAGAACCTGCATTCTTAAAGATTCCCTATGGTATTCAAATCTACAGAAAAGTTTGAAAAGTACTGTTGCAAGGGTCCTAGGCCCTTGGCTTTCTACAGATTTCCCCTCCATCTGTTTCATGACATCTGGAAGTAGGAGGTTCTCAGAGGTGAAACCCCTTGGTCTCTGACCCCTAGAGTCCCTGGCAGCCCCTTTTCAAGCTGGCTCTTCACCGATGGCTGGAGAGCCTAGGCAGACATCACCATTCAATAACTAAGAGAAATCAAGCCTCGGTTCAAGTGCTTGAACTTAAAACACTCTTGACTCTGCATCTGGAGACACACTGAATGGAAGTGCTTATGGTAACTGGTTGATATTCAAATTGCCTTTTGTGGAAAACCATCCTTTGAACTCTGTCTGATTTCAGAGCTTGGTAGCAAGATTTCTGAACACCCTGGAGTCGTTTCCAACTCGTGTGTTTCAGTCTTTACTTAATGTCAAAAGGCTTGTCTCATTGCAAATTTCAGGAATGTTTTCTGTTTTAAGGTTGCTTGCCTATAGCTATTTGTATAAAAAGCTAAACGGGCATTGGAAAGGTACAGTAAAAATCCTTCTGTCCACTGGAAGTAGCATACTCTTGTGTCCAGCTGTTATATAGACTTTATTATTTTTTTTCCTTCCCTCAGCCTCACACCGAAGATGTAAAAACCAATGGGACAGTTTTGTAATTTTACCAGCTTACAACTCTGTACAGTTGGAAGGGAAGACGTTTCTCCTCTGCCTGATAAAATACCTCAAGCTCTTCCAGGCATTTCCATTTTGAACACATTTTGTCTTACTAGAGTGGCAACAGTCTACGGGAGCACTCAGTCTGTATTTAAGCCTGTCCCTGGAAGAATACCTAACCCTGTGGAAAACAGCCAGGCCCCTGAGAGAGCCTACCTTCAAAGCAAGATTGCCCAGCACTCATCAACTCCAGACCTCGGAAGAATAATAACATCCATGAGTGTTTTAAAAGGCCTCCTTGCATTTGCTAAGCCTTCTCGTGATTTTTTATCATTCTAAGTTTGGGGTTCCTTGAAAGCAGAACCTAAGGCAAGGATTTGGGTTCAGGGGAATTTTTTTTTTTTTTAGAGGTGATCTCAAACAGTGTGAGTAAGGGTAGGGTGTGCGGAGAGTAACTTGGAGGAGACCAGGCCAGGACAAAGGGCTTTCTCAAGTGTGTTGCTCTAAGCCCCAGGGCCAAATTACAGTGGGGCCTCTGAGAAGCACAGAAATACTTCCAGAACAGAGCTCCTGAGAGGCAGGGGGCCTGGAGCACTTATTCACTGCTTTTGAACCTGTTTGGTGGAAGATTGCCCCCAGGGACTTTGAGCCCTCTGCCGTTCTAGCCTGTGCTTCCGTCCTGGCTGAGCAGGTTGCTGCAGCATGCAAAGCCTGGGGTCTAAAGCAGAAAGATGCTTGGCTTTGGATGAAAGGGGTGCAGGCCCTGAAGGTGGGCACAAGCTCAGATAGACCTGTTCACCATGGGCACAGCCAGAGGCTTCTGCCTTGTCTCTGACTACCTCTATTAGGCAACTGTTACCATCTCCACCTTACAGCTAAGGAAAATGGAGGCTCAGACATGTTGGAGAGTTTGCGCTGCTGTGAAACAAGGCCTTGGGGTCCCAGAACAGGCCAGCTGACTCCAGAGCCTCTTCCCAGAGCTGCCACACTGTCCTGCAAAGAACTGGGAGGCAACAAACCCTCCCTTTTGCCCAAGACAGGCCAGATTTTAGCACCAAAAGTGCCACTTCCAGGAAACCCTTATCCTGAGCAAACTGAGTGGTTGGTGGCCTTTGTGGGCTTTCTCTGCCTCTGCAAATCCTGGCCTCCTGCCTGGGCTCCCTCCTGGGCAGCTGCACACAAATGGGTTCCAGACGATCTTTCTTTCTTTCGTGCTCTACTGCTTCATTCCGGCGAGGCTGTTTCCAAGTAAAACCCAGATAAAATTGGATTTCATATGGTGGTTTCCCCTGAGTGAACCTTTTATGTAGAAGCTGGGAGACTAGAAAGTTTTTGTTTTATTTTTTACTTCCTTTAAATGGGGACCATTTAATGATGCTGGGGGAGAGTGTGATGATGATAAATGAAATTTGATTTATTTGTTAAGTGTCCATTATTGTTTCATTGTTTCACTAGGGGCTTTTTCTTTTAAATGAAAAAAGTGTGTGTGTGTGTGTGTATTTAGGCACAATGTCATCTATCTATGTATATAGTTTCCTAGATCACTTTGCCATGACAAAGTACCACAGATTGAGTGCCTTAAATTATAGAAATTTATTGTCTAGAGGCTGGAAGTTCAAGATCAAGGTATCTACAGGGCTGGCTTTGAGGGATAATCTGCCCCAGGCCTCTCCTTGACTTACAGATGGCCATCTTCTCCCTATGTCTCTTCCTTTCTTTCCATCCCACCTGTGGCATGTAGGATCTTAGTTCCCGAGCAGTGATCCAACCCGCGCTTCCTGCATTGGAAAGTGGAATCTTAACCAGTGGACTACCAGGGAAGTCCCTCCCTCTGCCACTTTACATCTTCTTCCCTCTAAAGGTTAAAGCCTCTAATGCGGGAGACCCGGGTTCGATCCCTGGGTTGGGAAGATCCTCTGGAGAAGGAAATGGCAATCCACTCCAGTATTCTTGCCTGGAGAATCCCATGGACGGAGAAGCCTAGTAGGTTACAGTCCATGGGGTCGCAAAGAGTAGGACACGATTGAGCGACTTCACCTTCCCTCTAAAGACATCTCTGTGTCTACATTTTCACTTTCTATAAGAACACCGGTCACACGACTAGTCCCACCCACATGACCTCAGTTTAACTGGACTGTCTCTGCAAATATAGGTACATTCCGAGGTACCTGGGGCTAGGATTTCAACCTACAAATAAGGGGAGTCTGCCTCAATCTTTACCATTATGTTCCTCTAAATAAGTGAGATAGTCTCAGCGAAATCGAGAGATGGCCTTTACACCCTCTTCATTCCCCATCGCTTGTCACTCTGTAAGTTGGTCTTGGGAGGTGGGGGTTTCACCAAGTTACCTCCAACTCCTTTCTGAACATCTCAGGAGAGAAGCATCATGTCTCCCCGAGGAGTGACAGCCCTTTATTTTCTAAGATTTATTGTACCCTGCTGGGTGCCTGGCCATGGGCTCAATGCTGCTGCTGCTGCTAAGTTGCTTCAGTCGTGTCCGACTCTGTGCGACCCCATAGATGGCAGCCCACCAGGCTCCCCCGTCCCTGGGATTCTCCAGGCAAGAACACTGGAGTGGGTTGCCATTTCCTTCTCCAATGCATGAAAGTGAAAAGTGAAAGTGAAGTCGCTCAGTCGTGTCTGACTCTTAGCGACCCCATGGACTGCAGCCCACCAGGCTCCTCCGTCCATGGGATTTTCCAGGCAAGAGTACTGGAGTGGGGTGCCATTATCTTCTCCAGGGCTCAATGCTGAAGGAGGTACAAAGGTGACTAAGAGTCAGTCAACCCTGCCCTCACCACGCTTATCCAGGGGAGCAGGGAGACTGTAGTCTTTATTGTCAAATAGTCTTTGGTTCAAATTCTACCTTTAATTTACCCCAGCCTTGTGTCACATGGTGTCTCTGAGTCTCACTTTCTCCAGCTGTGGAGCTGGGGTGATGAGAGCTCTCAGCCTGCAGGGCAGTTGTGAGGAAAGGAGTCTGATAACACGCCCAGCACAGCATTGGGCACACAGTAGGTGTTTGGTAAAAATCTGTTCATTGAGAGAAAGGTATGTGTTCAAATAATAGAATCAAAGAGATAATTAGTAATAGCTAATGGTATCAACAGATAAAGGAAAATAGCAAGAGAGAGAGCCACCCCAGGCTGCAGAGGGCTGTGGCAAGTGATGTTGGGCTGTTGAGCTTGGTTCTTTGGGGATCTCCTCCTCCATGCTGTGGGTACTCCAGAAGCTAACCTGAAGTGCCCTGGCTCCTCAATGCTGGGTCAGGTCCCTGATCCAGGGTGTCTGGTGAAGGACAGAGAACTTTATCCTCCCCAGTAATGGGCCCGGGAGCAGCAGGGACAATGATGCCTTCCTGGGAGTGACATTTGTGTGCTGAGAGTCAAGGTCGTGTTTCCCACTGGGGTTATGTATAGATGGCAGTCATTGTCCAAGGTACACAGAAGAGGCAGTGCAGAAAATGACGGAACTAAGGCATGGGGAGATGTAGAAAGAAGGATGGAGGAACCCAATGAAACTGACAGTGTTAGTCTGGATCCAGCCATGCTTGAAGTTCATCCCACTCCTAAATGTCAGATACATGAGTCAGTAAGTTCCCCAAATCTCCCTAAATTAAGTTGAGCTTAGACATTTGCAGCTGAAGGATCCGTGCCTATAAAAGGTTATAAACACACTTTTAGGGAACCCAGAGGACAGTCTCATTAATCCTGATGAGAAGAATCAATTTAGGTTTCCTGAAGGATGTGATACATAGGCTATTTTCAAAGATAAATCAGTTCTCATCCAGCCAAGAAGCCTGGGGGCATTTAAGGGATGGGTATGTGTGCAATGGCAGTGAGGTGTGAAAGGGCAGGGTCATTTTATTAGGGATGAAGGAGGTGGTGGTTAAAAATCAGAGTCATACCACAAAGGGCCTTGGATGCCATAACAAAAGCAGGCTCCTCTGCTTTCTTCCTCCCCTTGCCCTCCTCAGGAAGAAGGAATGGAATAAGGAAGTTGTTTAAATATGAGACCAATCCAGTCTCCAGATTGTACATTGAAGGGGCGCCCATTCTCCCACATTTCTCCTGTGTTTCAGTGCCCACCCTGAGGAAGGGAAATGAATAGGAGGGACCAGTTCATGGAGAGGCAGAGGAACCATCTTGCTCAAGGACCAGGTTTCCTATGTATAAATAATAACAGATCCAAGTAAGCAAAAGCCCCAAAAGGGAACCTCTCACTAGGCAAAGACCTCAAAATGCTTCCTCACAATTTCCTCTAAAAATGGCAGGATGTGACCATGAAAGTGTAGTTAGATGGTGGGATCGACAGAATAAGGACCTCCAAACATGTCCATGTTGATCTCTGGAACCCACAGATGTGTTACCCTACATGATAACTGCAGTAGTCAAGAACCCACCTGCCAATGCAAGAGATGCAGGGGACACAGGTTCAGTCCCTGGGTTGGGAAGATCTCCTGGAAATTGCAGCCCACCCCGGCATTGTCTGGGAAATCCCACTGGCAGAGGAGCGTGGTGGGCTACAGTCCAAGTGGTCACAAAGAGTCAGACATGACTGAGCAACTGAGCACGCACAGATGACAAAGGGATTTTGCAGGTGTGATTCAACTAAGGATCTTGAGCTGGATCGGGAAGTTTCCCTGGAGGAGGCAATGGCAACCCACTCCATTATTCTTATCTGGAAAATCCCATGGATGGAGGAGCCTGGTCAGCTACAGTCCATGGGGTTGCAAAGAGTCTGACATGACTGACCGACTTCTCTTTCTTCTTGAGAAGGAGAGAGAATTCTGGTTTATCCCAGTGGGTACAATGTAATCATAAGCATCACTGTAAGAGTGAGGCAGGAGTGTTAGAGTCAGGGAAAGAGATGTGATGGTGGAAGCAGAGGCCAGAGTGATTTAATGACTGGACAGGACCACGAGCCAAGGAATGTGGGCAGATTCTAGAAGCAGGGAAAGGCAGGGGATGGATTCTCTCCTACAGCTTCCAGAAAGAACGCAGCCCTGCTGACACTTTAATTTTAGCCCATAAGACCCATTTTTTGGCCTGTGAACCTATAAAGTGAGTCACTGAGTCGAGTCTGACTTTTTGCATCCCCATGGACTATACAATCTATGGAATTCTCCAGGCGAGAATACTGGAGTGGGTAGCATTTCCCTTCTCAGGGGATCTTCCCAACCCAGGGATCAAACCCAGGTCTTCCACATTGCAGGCAGATTCTTTACCATCTGAGCCACAAGGGAAGCCCTCTGATCTATAAAACTGTGAGATAATAAATTAATGTTAAGTCTCTAAGTTTATGGTGATTTGTTACAGCAGCAATAGGAAACCAGCATAGTGTTGAAGCAGCCTAGATTACAATTATGAAATAGTAGAATGAAAGATTAAGTGTGTGGGCTTCAGAGTCAGCTTAATCAAGGTTTACAAACCAGCTCTACCACTGTCCAACTTGATAAATTACCCCAGCTCTCTGGGCCTCAGTTTCTCCCACTGTGACCTGCATTCACTAAAGCCCACCTTGTATTAGAGGTGAAAAAAGTCGAATGGGATGATGTGTGCAGTACTTATCACAGTGCCTTATATGTGATAAATGCTCAAGAAATGTTAGTCATTTTCCTTTTTATTTTTTTTATCATGATATGCAGGAAAATAATTTTTTTAATGTCATAGCTTGCATTCAACATAAAAAAATTACACTTCTCTTTAAGATGTTTATCTTCCATTCTTTTCCCTGTAGTGTGTAGGGCTGTCATTTGTTACATAAAAGGAGAAGTAGGAAGAAAGTTTTATGAACATTTTTAATAACAATTTTTACATTTATGTTTCATGGGCTATGCCTAAACACGATATAAGAAACAAAGCTAGGACTAAACAGAGTTATGTTAAACACAGCCGAACCAAAACTTAATTTTATAACTTAATTTTATGACTGGATCAAGGTAATTGGTTGTTTCAAATTATTTGCCTTTTGATGCAGAAGTAAGGACTGTCTTTTTCCATTTATAAAGTGCTGTGTGCTGGCCCATGCACTTTCCCAGACATGTTCCCATTTTGCTGATGAGGGCACTGAGTCTTCCAAGGAGCCATGTCCTTGCTTGTGTCAGCATGTACTGGTGCACCTGACAACCTTGTCCCCACCCCCACCTCACCTTTCTTTCCTCTTTCTTCTCCTTCTTTGATTTTCCCTTCCATGGGTGATCTCATCCAGTTCCATGGTTTTAAATGCTGTCATGTACTCAGGAATCCTAAGAATATATTTCTAGCCACAGCCCCCACCCCGACTTTTGCACATCAGACTGATGTATCAGCTGCCTACCTGCTGGGCACTGCTGGCTCATCCAGAAAAGGCCTGGGATTTTCCTCTCCCCTGGTTTGCTCCTTCTCCATCTAGTCCCTCTCAGTGGCATCTGCATTCTCAATCCTGGGCCCTTGAGCACTCCTCATTTTATCACACCCACATCAGGTAGTACTGTTGGCTCTAGCCCCACATTGTGACTTGGGTTCAGTCACACCTCAGCATCTTTATTGCTGCCACCTTTGTCTAGATGCCATTAGGATCCCTTCATGTATTGCAGTTTCCTGCCAGTTGGGCTCCCTGCTTTGTGCTTGCCTTACTGTGTGCTATTCTATAGAGTGACCAAGGTCACCTGTGAAAATCATGTTTATTATACTATTCTCATGCTTAAAATTCTACGGTGGCTTCCTGTTGTATAATCAAACTGAACTCCTTACTGTGGCCAGCTGACCCTCATGAGCATGTCTTCACAGGGCAGGCATATAAAAGCATGTGCTAGCTGAGGTGACATGAAAGGGGAAGAACAGAGACTGTCTCAAGGTCTGCTTTAGGGGAACATGAACTAAGACGTCTTAACCAGGCTGTCTGATACGGGAAAATCAACTCCCTGATCAGAAATTGCCAACATGCTCTGATCTCTTCTTAATTTCGGCCCTATTATTCTTCCTTAGTAATAACAGCTCTTATTTGTATTGGGCACATGACTGGAATAAAGACTCAGTTTCCCAGTCTCTCTTGACACCAGGTATGGTTTACGTGACAAAGTTACTGATAATGCGACATCAAGGTTTATACGTACAGTTCTGGGAAGTATCCTTTAATGAAGTACCCATAATGAACATTTCTGTGAAAGAGCTTTGTTGTGCTCTCCGTGGCTGGCATCCTGTCATTTGAAGCAGTGTAGTTGTGTCCAAATTTGCAGTGCAATGACCCACTATTTCAATCAATGCACTATCTTGCTACTGTATGAATTTATGTTTTTCCATATATCTCTGTAATTTCCATTTCTCACAAAGAGAAATGCACTGGGTAGAATCTATGTTTAGGGGCTAATTCTTGGTTAACAATGTTATTTTTCCTTTGAGCTCTGGGTCATTATACTCTGTGACAGCTGTCCTCAACTTTTTTGGCACCAGGGACTGGTTTTGTGGAACACAAATTTTCTGTGGACTGGGGTGCGAGGGGATGGTTCAGGCAGTAATGTGAGTGATGGGAGCAATGGGGAGAGGCAGATGAAGTTTCGCTCACTCATTGCCTACCTCCTGCTGTGGGGCCTGGTTTCTAACAGAGTGCAAACTGGTACTGGTCCTTGGCCTGGAGGTTGGAGACCCCTGCTCTGTGGCATACATACACTTTGAACCCTAGGCTCTGGGTGAACAAGAGGTTCACAGTTAAGATCGTCTCCCAGGCCGTTGTCCATAGACCTTACTTACCCGGGATTTATGATTTGGGGAAGGGAGGGGTGGTTCTGAAATGTGCTTGGCGCTTTAGCTCATTTGGCCTTTCCTCTCATTTGGGTTGGCGGAGGCACTCATCTTCTTTATAAAACCTTGGCACATTGAGGATGGTATTTTATATTTTTTATGTTAAGCTGGAATTTCCGGATTGGGTTCTGCAGCATATGGCTCTGTTTTTGCTAGATTCTGGTGGGCTTACAAAGGAATTTTTTTCTCTTTTGTTTACTTCATGCTGGAGTTTAGGATCTGATCCTCATGGAGGAGGAGGGGAAGAATTGGCAGGGGAGAGATCATCTATCCAAACATAAGTCTATCCAGTACAAGTCCTGTTTTGGTTCCAGCCCTGGAGATCTGGTTATCCTCAGACTCCAGGCCAGAATCATAATCACAAGGGAAGTGAACTGTGCTGAGGTCCTTATTTTCACAAAGCAATTCGGCTTCACAGTAAACTGTTACCCTCAGGCATCCAGTTGTGGCCAACTGGGTATGGGGTGGGAATCCTTGACTCTGCTCCTCTGTAGAATTGTTTATCCATCGGGCAGTTTCAAAAAAACTTTGAAAATCGTTGCTTTAGAAGAAAATGGTCCTGTGTAATGCCTTGAAAGTGACCCACAGTCTTTTCCACCTCCTAATATTCACATCTTTATATAGACCTTTTCTACTTTCATAGAGCTAATTGTATAACCAGTGGGATTCTACAGGTGTGAGTAATGTAACTTCTGAACCTGGGTCATAAAAGACATTGCAGATTCCACTTTGATCACTCATTTGGGACATACAACTATAGGAGCACTCAAGCAAACTTATGGGGAAGTCCATGGGGTGAGGAACTGAAGCCTCCTGCCAACAGATGTGTGAGTGAGTCATCTTGGACCCCCCAGTCAAGCCTTCAAATGACAGCAGCCCCTGTTGACATCCTGATGGCAACCTCATGAGAGAACCCAAGCCAGAACCACTCAACTAAGCTGCTGACTCCTAAAAACCATGAGCCAGTAAATGCTTATTGTTTGAAGCCACTAAGGTTTGGGTAATATTTTGCACAGCAGTAGGTAACTATTACAGATATACTTCTAAAAGACATGATACAACTTGAAAATCTTACTCAACACATCTCTGCTGAAATAAAGCAACAAAATAAAATCCTCTAATGGGGAACCTCTTCTGTAATTTTCCCCTTTTTATTCTAATAACCTTAAAAACTTTTTTTTGACTATCATTGTTAATGGTTGTGGTGAATTTGTCATTTATGTTTGCCCATCATCAATTTCTTTTACTTCACTGCAATTCAAGTTTCTATTACAGATTTGTTTCTCCCCTTATGTAGAAACCCTGGTTAAAATCTCTTAGTTTGGGTTCCCTTAAAGCTGAACTTGAGTGCACGTGGTTTAATTGAAAGAAGATTCCAGGATGCACTATGAAAGAATTCGGACATGAAGCATGGAAAAGAGCCAGCCATCCTTCATGGCATTAAAACTGAGCTTATCACTGTGGGTGATAACTGGACTCAGTCACATTGACCTTCTGAGAAAGCACACATTTCAGAATTTCTTTCTGAGGGATGAAGAAGCTGCGTTCTTGATATCCTGTCCTGCCTTGGTTGTTGGTGGTCCAGTAGCCAGGGAGAGAAGTAGTTCTGTATATAGGTGAACCTATAGGTAATTTCTCCTTTAGGCCAAAAGGGTAGAGGTGGGCATTCGTAGCAGCTTCTGGAGAGGGCAGTTCCCAGTGAACATTTTCCACTGGGAGTCAGATTCTCCTTCACTCTACTCTAGTTGGTGGAAAGGGATAGGGAGAGGGGGGAGAAAGAGGATAAAGCTCAGCTGACTTCCCCAGGTACTTTCTCTGTACACTCCGATTCTCAAGCAGTGTCACAGCTTAGAAATCTCTCCTGGACTTGGAGGCTTTGGGGCCAGACTATTCCAGGATCTAGACTGTAGCTCTCCCCACTGCTTCCTTAGCATCATGAATCTCCTTTGGTTCCTGTTCATCCCAAGCCTAGTCCCTGTCTTCTGTCAAGCCCATGAGCCCTTGACATCCTTTCATTTAAGTTTCTCTTTGCTTACGTTGGCAGAACTGAGTTCTGCTGCCCTTAACAAAGAAAGCTTAACTGAGACGATGGATCTCACTGAAATTAATAGTAAAGTTCACACTTTTCCAACCCAAATCCCAGCGGGATGGGATAGATTTAAGAACTTGCTAAATGGAGTCTAAAGGTCATCTTTATGTGCAAGATATTCAAGAAGGCTTTGAAAAAGAAATGTGAGGCTACAAAGATATGTGACAGCATTAAGTAGGAACTACAGTTTATAGAACCACTGGTTTAAAGATAAACGGTCACTGGCTGGTCTAATTTGGCAGACAAAAATTTCATTATTCGGAGCACAGAAGCCTCTCCCTCTGTTGGACGAGAGCTGAGATCCTGTCTATAAAAGCTTGCTATTGTTTCAAAGGTCAACACTCGAATTGTACATCTGCCGCCCTCTTATTAAAGACCAAAGACTTGCGAGGAGTGACTTGATATTAAGTATGACCTGTCTATCTAGATCTTTTTCATTCTCTCTCTTGCTTTCTTTTGCTCCCACTCCTACTCCAGCACCCGTCAACATCGCTGATTCACAACTTTTACTAGCTGATTGGAAAGGGATGAATGAAGAAAGGCTGCTTGGACCTGAGAATCATCAGCAATGATGCTAATCATTTTCATCCATTGTAGACCAGCTACTGAGCAATTTGTATCAGTGGGGAAGAATAGTCTCTTAAGATAGTTTATTTTCCTGCTGAATGTCATGGACATGGTAAAGCTTGACCATCATCACAGCAGTGTAGCATAGTGATTAAAATCAGAGTTTTTATTCAGACGGCCTGGGTTCAATTCCTGGCTTGCTATTTTCGACTTACGTCATCATCAGTTCCCTAGGTCTCAGATTCATCATCTGTAAAGTGGATTAACAACTCTCACTTCATGGAATTCTTGGGAGGATTACATAACACAGTGCTTGCAGAGCTTATAGTTAGTGTTTAATATGGTTCTTATTTGTATCAGTGGGGAATCATAGCAGAAAGCAAATTCTAGATGAAAATAGGGAAACTTGGAGGGAGGTTAATAAAGGCACTGATTACAAAGTATAAGGAGGGCATAGGGAAACAGTGGAAACAGTGTCAGACTTTATTTTTTGGGGCTCCAAAATCACTGCAGATGGTGACTGCAGCCATGAAATTACAAGACGCTTACTCCTTGGAAGAAAAGTTATGACCAACCTAGATAGTATATTCAAAAGCAGAGACATTACTTTGCCAACTAAGGTCCGTCTAGTCAAGGCTATGGTTTTTCCAGTGGTCATGTATGGATGTGAGAGTTGGACTGTGAAGAAGGCTGAGCGCAGAAGAATTGATGCTTATGAACTGTGGTGTTGGAGAAGACTCTTGAGAGTCCCTTGGACTGCAAGGAGATCCAACCAGTCCATTCTGAAGGAGATCAGCCCTGGGATTTCTTTGGAAGGAATGATGCTGAAGCTGAAACTCCAGTACTTTGGCCACCTCATGGAAGAGTTGACTCATTGGAAAAGACCCTGATGCTGGGAGGGACTAGGGGCAGGAGGAGAAGGGGACGACCGAGGATGAGATGGCTGGATGGCATCACGGACTCAATGGACGTGAGTCTGAGTGAATTCTGGGAGTTGGTGATGGACAGGGAGGCCTGGCGTGCTGCGATTCATGGGGTCGCAAAGAGTCGGACACGACTGAGCAACTGAACTGAACTGAACTGAGGGACACCAAAAGGGAGAATGTAGTTACTGAGGGTGGTTACCACCCCTAGGCAGGGAAGGGGTGAGGAGAGAGAAGCTCACTGGGACCCTGACATTGAGAGACTGGTACAGAGAGTGGTATCCTCTATACCCTGACGTATAGAGAGGCCACCTGCCAAAACTGTAAAAAGAATTGCTGCCTGCCCATGATGGCCATCAGGGAGGAAGGGGAGGAAATGACCCTCTTGGCCTTCACCCCTTCCCTAACCTTAGGATCCTCTTGTTGGTGATCCCCACTGATTGCCCATCATGGAATGAGAGCAGAAGAGAAGTGGCGAGGAGACGAGGACAGGGCAGGACTTGGGCACAGAGCAAGGTGGCAGTGGTACAGAGCGACTCTGGACAAGACATTCCCAGGCCATGAGTACTGCTGCAGAGTCTGGGGTACTGGTGAGTATGTGGATTCAGTGGCCACGGAATTGTCTTCTTCTGCAAAGTTTCTGTTACCTAAAGCTTTTCTGTGTTAAGCTGTCATTGATTTGACAAAGGGGCCTCCCTTTCCATCTTCCCAGCTTGTTTTGGAAGAAGACTTGCTTGGTTGAAGCAATCTCTCTTTTTCTTTGCTCAGGTATTACCAAAAGTTTCTAAATCCCGACTTAGTTCCTATTGCCAGCTTCCCACTGAGACCCTGGATGCCTGTTTCATTATAATGGCTAGAGGATCGATACATTTTCTCCTAGCTAAAGCTACATGAGGTGAAAGTGTGGAGGCTAGACCTTGGAAACACAATGACATCTCCGCTGGGCTGTTGGCAGCCATTCTGCTTTTGAAGTTTCAGTTCAGTTCAGTTCAGTCACTCAGTCATGTCCAACTCTTTGCAACCCCATGGACCGCAGCACGCCAGGCCTCCCTGTCCATCACCAACTCCTGAAATTTACTCACACTCCTGTCCATTGAATCGGTGATGCCATCCAACCATCTCATCCTCTATCATCCCCTTCTCCTCCTGCCCCCAATCCCTCCCAGCATCAGGGTCTTTTCCAATGAGTCACCTCTTCACATCAGGTGGCCAAAGTATTGGAGTTTCAGCCTCAGCATTAGTCCTTCCAATGAACACCCAGGACTGATCTCCTTTAGGATGGACTGGTTGGATCTCCTTGCAGTCCTAGGGACTCTCAAGAGTCTTCTCCACACCACAGTTCAGAAGCATCAATTCTTTGGCACTTAGCTTTCGTCACAATCCAACTGTCACATCCATACATGACCGCAGGAAAAACCATAGCCTTGACTAGACGGGCCTTTGTTGTCAAAGTAATACCTCTGCTTTTCAATATGCTATCTAGGTTGATCATAACTTTCCTTCCAAGGAGTAAGCGTCTTTTAATTTCACAGCTGCAGTCACCATCTGCAGTGATTTGGGGGCCCAAAAAATAAAGTCTGACACTGTTTCCACTGTTTCCCCATCTATTTCCCATGAAGTGATGGGACCAGATGCTATGATCTTATTTTTCTAAATGTTGAGCTTTAAGCCAACTTTTTTCACTTTCCTCTTTCACTTTCATCAAGAGGCTTTTGAGTTCCTCTTCACTTTCTGCCATAAGGATGGTGCCATCTGCATATCTGAGGTGATTGATATTTCTCCTGGTAATCTTGATTCCAGCTTGTGTTTCTTCCAGCCCAGTGTTTCTTATGATATACTCTGCATATATGTTAAATAAGCGGGGTGACAATATACAGCCTTGACGTACTCCTTTTCCTATTTGGAACCAGTCTGTTGTTCCATGTCCAGTTCTAACTGTTGCTTCCTGACCTGCATATAGGTTTCTCAAGAGGCAGGTCAGTGATGTGGTATTCCCATCTCTCTCAGGTTTTTCCACAGTTTATTGTGATCCACACAGTCAAAGGCTTTGGCATAGTCAATAAAGCAGAAATAGATGTTTTTCTGGAACTCTTGCTTTTTCAATGATCCAGCAGATGTTGGCAATTTGATCTCTGGTTCCTCTGCCTTTTCTAAAACCAGCTTGAACATCTGGGAGTTCACGGTTCACCTATTGCTAAAGCCTGGCTTGGAGAATTGTGAGCATTACTTTACTATCGTGTGAGTTGAGTGCAATTGTGCAGTAGTTTGAGCATTCTTCGGCATTTCCTTTCTTTGGGATTGGAATGAAAACTGACCTTTTCCAGTCCTGTGGCCACTGCTGAGTTTTCCAAATTTGCTGGCATATTGGAGTGCTCTTTTGAAATAGCCGCATTGATTACCTAGTCTCAAAGGTTTAGAGTGAAGTGTTTGCTGACAGTTGAAAAGTCTGATTCTCAGCTTTGTGGGAATGGCTGGGTCTTTAGCACCTTTCCCTTGCATAGACATAGATGTGCCCTGTCCTCAAGGGCCTTTGTGGCTGAGAAAATCCCTTTGGGGCTGAGGGCTTTTTAGCCAACTGTTGACATCACTTAGGTATCAAGACCTTCCTTGAAGGGGCCTCTAGGAGGAGATTCCCTGTGTCCTTCTTAATGACCTCGAGAGAAGATGCAGTTTTATACCCATCCTATGCACAGGGAACCTGAGGTTTTACCTGAGATTGTGTAGATCCTACAACTATAAATTCACAAGCCACAGTCTGAAATTCTTCGGATGAGAGTTTTACGTTCATACGTTTTCTATGTTAGAAAGAAAATTGAATATCCATACCATATATTACACTGTATCTGTGCACTAATTTGCTACTATCATTGTAACGACTAACCACCAATTCAGTGGCTTGAAACAACACACTTATTGTGTTACAGTTCTATAGGTCAAAGGCCTGTAATCACAGATGTTCTTTCTGGAGGCTCCAGAGGAGAATCTGTTTCTTTGCTTTTTCTGTGCTCAAGGCCACTGGACTGCTGTGGTTCATGTCCTTCCTCCATCTTCAAGCCAGTAGCATAGCATCTCCAAGTTTCTCTTTCTTTGACCTCTGCTCACCATCATCATATCTCTGGTATCTCCATCTCTTTTGCCTCCCTCCTGTTAGGACCCATGGGATTATACTGACCTCACCCCATTAATGCAGGGGTCACCTCCCCCAGCTCAAGTTTGCTAACTTAATCAGATCTGTAGAGTCTATTTATCCATGTCAGGTAACATTTGCAAGATTCAGAGATTAAGAGACACACATCTTTGGAGGCTATTATTCTGTCTTCCGTAATGCTACAGGTATCCAGGAGACCACCCACAATCATTAATATTTCTGTGGCAAAATGCGTGAAGATTCATGCTAAATTGTACACATCAGTGGTTAGCAAACTGCAGTTGATGAGGCACATCCACCTGTTTTTGTAAATCAGGTTTTATTGGAACATAGTCATGCCCACTTGTTGTGGCTGCTTTCATGATACAAGGACAGAGTTGAGTAAGTTTGAATTTGCAAAGCCTAAAATGCTTACTGTCTGGCCTTTTACAGAAAAAAAATCTGACCCCTGCTATAAATAATATCTCTAAATGGTTTGGCTTAGTTTTGCCACCAAACAAAACTTCCAGAAACCTACAGAAAATCTTGTGGTTTTCCGTGATACTGAGGTTCAGAAGTGTAAGCAAGGGAGCATGGACAACTTGTTAGTGACTGAACCAAAGACTCAACTCTAGTTTATTGCAAAGCCTAAGATCTTAATTCAAATATTAAAACCCAAATTCCATTTCCTTTGTATTTGAGCCAAGAGTATGTTATGTGTGTACACTGGACCCATTTTACGATCTCAGATGCCCAGAGAATTACAGTAGAATGTTGTCATCATCCAGTGCAAAGATAATAGTTGGAAGGTCACCCTGGGTCAGAGGTGTGTCAGCTAGAACAGTGCTCTAACAGCAAGGCCCTAAAAGCCTTTAGTCAGGAGTGTGCCCTCTGATTACCACAGTCACCACCATTCCCTGTCTTCCCTATTGCCTCACCTAAGCTCCTCCTCACATTGACATTCCCACCCTGGTCCCTGAAGGCTTTTAATACTTACATGCCAACCTAAGCTCTGCCTTCCTGAACTAGAGAGGAGGAAAGCAAGGTCCAGAGAAGCATCTGTGCAGGTCAGGGAGAAAGTAGATGGAGAGCTGAAAGCAGAACCCAGGTTTCCTGCCCTCTCTCCCCATTTTCTTTTACTTCACTGCCAGGTACTTGGACTTGGCCCTGGGCCGGTTATGATTCACATGCTCACCCTTTGCTGGCTGCTCTCCCTGCCTGTCAATCCACCCACCCCCTGCTCTACTTTGTTTTCTCCACAGGTCAGCAGTAAATCACTTGCCTAAACAATCATCACCTTCAAATGCTCAGCTGCAGTCCCAGATGTTGTAATCTCTCTTGGCTTCCTTTGATACTCTGGAGAGAAGTTTCCTTGGAGATCTTCCAAATTCAGGTCTGATAATTTGTTATCACATGAATTTCAGATCATGCTAGGCTTTGGCTTTCAAAATCATCAGAGCTCACCTTTCCTCTAGGTCAGGGTTGAGTTGTAGGCTGTGTCCCCAGTTTTTGGCTGGTCTATTCTAGATGGGCTGCTGAAGTCTGGTTGTTGGAAGGAAGGACTTCTGACCCGGGGATGATGATTCACTGACGTCATTTTCCCTGAAGGAATTCCAGGAGGAGGGGAACAAAAGCATCTACCTTAATGAGAAAGGGTATAAAATCTCTTCCAGCTGTTGAAGTTTTTGTAAGGACGATAAAGTTTCTTTATTGAGTACTCCTCCTCTGGTTTGAGCTTAGCCAAACCTCATCCATAAAGAATCCACTATTGGGATACAAATCACTTTTTAATCAGAATCCCTAACCGTGGGTCCAAGGATAGGGCCAAGAACACCCCTGTATACTCCATTACATCTTCCTTTGAGAGACATTGCAGAGAGCTGGATGTTTCTAGAAGCTGGATATCTGCTTTCCCTGTATTGAATGTAGGTATTATTTTCATTACTATTTAGTGCTTTGGACAAGTATGTGACCATTGATGTAGACGGAAAGTTATACCTGGAAGGGTTTCATTGGAGGGAGGAAATTTTAATTCTTCCATAATTTCCATCAACTAAACCCTCCTCCAGCTATTCCAAGTGAACACACAATCCTAGTAAAAACAATGAGCTTCTCTGCAGACACACTTCCATGCTAAAACTCCAAGCCCTCCCCTTTCCTTCTGCCCTATTGTCCCCAAGAAACTCTGGATAGAAATTGTACAGAGACACTGGTTGGAATTCAGACAATTTTATTGATATGTTATTTGCTACTTGGATTATTAGTGTATAATCTTCAACATTGAAAAAAATGACTTTTTTCCTTTATACATGTCTAGATGTCTTTTCACAAGCCAAAACTGAAGGATCCCTTTAATTTCCAGTAGCTCCTCAAATATTTCATCCAAGCTACCCATGTTGATGAGCATTCTGTTATATCAGGCCTTTATCTGGGCTAGCCCAGAGTTTCAGTGAGGCTGTTATGAATATTACTTGATTTCTTCATTCATTATCCAAGTATGCTTATATATGTACTAAGTTCTAAGTGCAAGGTTCTATGAGGAATGTCTTATCCCTTCTATTGCAACTAATACTCATATACTAATATAAAGCCAATGCTGAATTGCTTCCAACGTACCAAGCACTGTCTTAAGTATTCCACATTAACTCATTAAATCATCATAAGAATGCAATAAAGCAGGTACTACAGTATTATTACTCACATTTTACAGAAAAGAAACCCAAATCCCAGAGAGGTTAAGTAACTTGCCCAAAGTCACACAGCTAGTGAGTATCAACATTAAGCAGGACTGTAAGTGGACTGGGTCTAAGTCTATGCTTTTAACCATTACGTTGTATGAAAGTTAAATGGGATTCTTTCTGCTACAGCAGGGCTGCAAACTCACATGCTGGCAGGGACCAGGCAGGAAATGAACAGAAGTGAAATAGGCCCTTGCAGGGGTTTGTGGCAGGGATCCAGCCAATCATAGCTACTACAGCAGACAAGCCCCATATGACCAGGCCTGCCCGTGCTCTAAGGGAAGCCAGAAAGACAGTTTTGAAGTCTGAAATCTCTCACTAAAACAAGCAAACAACTTTCAGGTTTAGCAAGTTTCCACAAGCTGAGTAGAGTCCTCAGGTTGTCAGTTTGCAAACGTAAGTTATTATTAGCGGGGGATATAACACATGTATGCTAGTACCTGTAATGTGATGAGAAAGTGCTGTGTCCCGTCAGATATACATTAGGAAAATGCTGTGGGAATTCAGAGTAACAGGGAAAAGTGACTGCTATATGACACTGTGGGGGGAAAGTAGCAGTTAAGATGGTCTATAGGGAAGGAACAGAGAGGAATGTAAAGGACATGTCAGAAGAATAGGAAAAACTGGGTATTGGGAGGTCAGATAATCATCAAGTGTTGAAATATATCAGACTGGTCAAGAGAGAACTGTTGCTCCCCTAGGGGTTCTCCACCAGAACTTCCCTTGAGCCAGAAATGTAAGGCTCGATGGCTGTCAGTGTGTCTGGCTGATCGCCAAATATTTAATTGCTGCTTTTGACCACAGTAAAGGTAGTGAAGTCAAGACTGGTCAGGGAAGTTGGGTGACTCTGGGTGCCAAGTCCAGGTGTGTGAACTTTGATGCTGGAAGGTCACGGGAGGTGTTTTGTTGGCACTGACCTGGTCAGAGCTGGTTCTGACAGCTCTGGGTCAGCCAATTTGGAGAGAGGAGGACATTAGAGGCAGGAGACTAATTAGAAAATGGACTAGGAGCGTCCTGTTTATGGGAACTGGGGTAGAGGGCACAGATGAAGCAGAATTAGGCCTTGGGGAGGGGGTTGACCCGGGTGCTCCAGTGAGGGGAAGAAGCTAAGGGCCACCTCCAGATTCAAGTCTGGGCCAGTGGTGGTATCACTAGGCAGGTGGAGTGGGAGTGTTGAGAGGGAGGAGGATGAATAATCTTTGGCACATTTTGGAATCCAGAAGAATGGTAGAACTTGAAGGCACATATATATTGTTAAATGTGTTCAGAAATAGTAACTATACATTCATCTCCCTCCCCACGCCCTCTGGAAATAATTTATTTAAAACTGATCCAAGCTTTGAGGGAATGGAGCATAAGGCCAGTAAGTTTGACTTCAGAGGATAAAAGATTAAATTGGGGAACTTTTCAATAAAAAGCAAGTTTATTAGGCAGGCATTGTCTGGGGCAGCTCAGAACTGAAGGAGGTAGTATTTATTGAATACTTACTGTGCCCCAAGTGCTAAGCAAGTGTATATGTTGATGATCTTGGTCTCGTTTGATCTGCAGAACAGAAAAACCCAATGGACTTTAATTATCCCCATTTTAAAGATGAAGCAACTGAGGCCCAGGAATGCGAAGTCATTTGTGGGCATTGTCCAAGGAAGAGATGGGGACCTTTAAGGCAAACTTAACATTTGCTTCACAATGCCTTTTTTGTTTTTTACGAATGGCCCCGTTACAGGGAACACAGACTTGACTAGTTGTGGTTCCACCATTTCCCACAAGATAAGCATGGTGTGGATGTAATCGTCGCAGCACTGATGGACTCGTCTGAGAGCCTTGCTTATACAGCAAGCACACGGCTTTTCTTGGGGCTCAAGGTGCCTTCATTCACAGTACACATAGTCATTAGAAAACTTCCATTTTTCTTTGATGGGGTGTGAAGTTAGGTTGAGATAGCCCCTTGATGACATGTGGCTTCTACACGTGAGAAAATGTTGAAAAACTTGGCCTTTGGAGTCAGAAAAGCCTGAGTTCCAATCCCAGGTCTGTGATTTACTGACTCTATGACCATGAGCAAGTCATCAAGGTCTCCATACCTGTTTCTTCATATTTAATGCCAATCTCATTAGACTGCAACAGAGGCTATGTAATCTTTCAAATGTAAACTGTTTCCCCCTGCCAGCGTCTCCTATGGTCTCTTTTCCCACTCCAATTGCCTTTTGGAAATAATCTAGACTTTTTAAAGAGCCAAACAGGAAACATTGAGGCTTTGTGTTTATCACACAGCCTCATTGCCAACTGCCCTCCTCTGCTGTTGTTGAATGAAAACAGCCACAGACAAGAATTAACAAGTGGGTGTGGTGGCATTCCAATAAAACCTTGCTTATAAAATTGGCAGCATTTGGATTTGGTCAGGGGATGTCATTTGCCAGCTCCTTGTCTAGACTCTAACACTATGGCAATGCCTTGGCAGGTTTGAGGATGAGACATGCTTTTTTAGCAGGCAACCCCAACTTCCTAATAGGGGGACAACTCCAAAGCACTCTTCTCTCTCTTTTTAAATTAAAATTTTTTAAAATTAAAGTATAGGTGATTGACAATGTTGTGTTAATTAACTACTATATGGCAAAGTGATTCTGTTTTATATATATATATATATACACACACACATATATTATTATATATAATATATTATATCAATATAATATATATATTTGTGGGCCTCCTTTGTAGCTCAGTTGGTAAAGAATCTGCCTGTAATGCAGGAGACCTGGGTTCGATTCTTGGGTTGGGATGGTACCCTGGAGAAAGAAATGGCAATTCACTTCAATACTCTTGCTTGGAGAATCTCATGGACAAAGGAGCCTGGCAAAGGAGGACAAAGGAGACTACAGTCTGTGGGGTCGCAAGAGTCGGACACAACTTAGTGATTAAACCACCTCCATATATATATATAATTTTTAAATATTATGCATTTTTTCCATTATGGCCTATCATCGGATATTGAACACAGTTCTCTGTGCCATACAGTAGGACCTTGCTGCTTAGCCCTTGCATACGGTCTGTGTTTCTGTTTCATAGATGGGTTCATTTGTGTTCTTTCTTTAACACCCTCTACTTATCTTTAGCAAATGATGTCAACTCCCTTTCTAAGGAAATGCACAAAAAGGCTGCAGGGATTTCTGAAATGATTTCCAGAAGATGAGCCTTTAATCACTTATAATCATGCTGGGATTAAACTGATCAGATTTACTTTCAAATGTACACTAGTGCTAGTTAAAATAAACAAAAATATAGCGGGTTGGGATTCTTGCCATACCTAGAATGTGATATGCTTTGTCACTTGCAGGGAATGGGAAGCCATCGCATCCAAACAAAACGTTTGTCACTGCCCCTTTTCCCCCACACAGGGTAGAATCCTCTGTTACAGGAACAGTAATGCCACGAATGTCCCTGGTACCTGAATCCCACTGGCTCTTGTTGTGCCTTATTATTATTATTTTTTTTAATTATTATTTTGGAAACCTGGCTTTCATGGATGTGCTCTTATTTGAGCCCTAGACAGGTTTTCTGAGTCTGAGCCTCAGAAAAGTGTGGCAAAGCATCTTAATTCTTTGACGGTGTGGGAATTCTTTCTCAATATATGTGGTGGCCATGAGCATGCCTCTGGAATTAGAGATGGTAACTAGCCAGTGATTCCCAGTTCCTGAGTTATGAACTGTATCCTTACATTTGTACCAAAGCCACCCTTCTCATAGTCTGCTCCCAGCTAGTCACCCAGTGGAAACATTGGGGCAGACCCATTCCTGAGAGATACAGACTCCTGTGGTGACTGTGACATGAAGTCCTGCTGAAATGTCCTTGGTCAGCACACAGTCTGGGTTGCTTTTTTCTACCCTTCATCCCTCTGTTCTTCACTTGGGGTCAGTTTGACATTATGGTCTGATGGCTCTCCCAGCCTTTCCCACATCCTTGCCTGTTTCTCATAATAAAACCCAGCATATTTTAATGCCATTTTGGCATCTGTTCCTCAGAGAACCTAGACTAATACAATATATACTTAAAAATATGTCTATGGATCTCTCACACTTGAGTAAGAAGTACCTCTCTATGATGCAAGACTGAATTTTGCTCCTGTCTCCTTTTATATGCAGAAGTTCTAACCCTCAATATAATGATATTTGGAAATGCAACCTTTGGGCGATAATTAGATTTAGACGAGGTCTGAGAGTGGGTGCTAAGGCGCTTAGGTCATGTTTGACTCTTTGCCACCCTATGGACTGTTACCTCCCAGGCTCCTCTGTCCTGAGACTCTCTAGGCAAGAATACTGGAGTGGATTGCCTTGCTGTCCTTCAAGCGATCTTCCCGACCCAGGGATTGAACCCACATCTCTTATGTCTTCTGAATTGGCAGTAGATTCTTTACCACTAGCACAACCTGGAAATGAGAGTAGGAGTCTTGCAATAGGATCAGTGTTTTTATAAGAAAACACACAGCTTGCTTGGCCTCCCTCAGCACGTGCACAAAGAAGAGGTCACGTGAGCACACAGACAGATGACAGCCACCCACGAGAGGGCTTCCCTTGTGGCTCAGCTGGTGAAGAATCCGCCTGCAGTGCGGGAGACCCCAGTTCAATCCCTGGGTTGGGAAGAGCCCCTGGAGAAGGGATAGGCTACCCACTCCACTATTCTGGCCTGGAGAATTCCAGGGACTATATATGTATAGTCCATGGGGTCACAAAGAGTTGGACATGACTGAACAACTTTCATACACACACACACACACACACACACACACACACACAAGATAGGAAGAGAGACTTTACCAGAGCCCAATCGGTCATAACTTTGATCTTGGACTTTACAGCTTCTCGATGTATGAGAAAATAATTGCTTGTGCAAATCTCTCAGTCTATAGTATTTTGATAGTTTGAGCAGAGGAAGACGGAGGGAAAGTTGATGTCACTCTTTCTTTTTGTCCCTACCTCTATAGCCAGAGCTTGGCTCTATCTGCTAAACACAGCCACATGGCCATGGATAGTGGCTGCAGAAGGTTTGAGACCTGGAAATGTCTGCGATGGTGTCTTAACAGGGTTGCTAACATTATTTAGAATGGGATAATTCTCTGGGCGAGACTGTCACATGCGTTCCAGGGTATTTAGCGCCCCTAATCCCTGCCCATTAAATATCAGTGGGGCCTCCCAGTCCCTGAGGCAACCAGAACCACCCCCACATATTTCCAAACACTCCTTGGGGCAAGATGGTACTGCTTCCAAGTGCAACCAACTGGCATCTCTAGTGTCTAAGCTCCTAATCATCTTGCTTCACACTAGGCTCATCATTGGCAGGTAAAAGCTTGTCCGGCGGTCAGAGCCCAGGGAGTTGGAGAGGAAAGCATCTCATTCCTTGGTGTTTGGTGAGAAAGTTTCCTTGTGCTGTAGGGTTTCCAGGACTAATCCAAGGTTGGTTGTTAAGTACCATCTGAGCTCCAGGCCCTGGGGAAGCATGATGGCATGTGTCCAATGGGTGTTCAGTCAGTATTGCATGTTGAGAAATTCTTTAATTGACTTCTTGCCTCCAGACAGAATATATTAAATTTATGGCGAGTGTCACCATTTTCCCTGGCTGACCCTCAGCTATTTGTCTTAGTCCCTGCTCTCAAAAATCCCTTCCTTAATTAGTCTTGCTGCATTTTATACCAGCTGCTTCTTGCCTTGACATCCTGTACCCTAAGAGACCATATAACACATGGTGGTTTAGAGGCTGAGTTCTGGAGTGAGATAAGTGGTTCAAATCCTACCAATGTCCTGATCAGTTGTGTAACTGTTATTTGTATAACTAAGAACAACATTCTTGTTTTCCGTCTATAAAAGAGGGGCAGCAGTAATTTTCCCTACTTCCTTGGGTTGTTGGGAGGATAAGTGAAATTCCTGACGTTCAGGGGCCAAGAAAGCAACAATTGCCTGTGAAGGTTTCCTGACAGACAACACTCAGTGGCTTTACCAAGGAAATTCTCAACTTTCTCTGCCATTCTAGGGGGCTGGATTAGTTAAAGCTTCAGTTAAAATGTAAATATTGAGGAACTCTTGGAGTACAGAGTTTGGGTGTAATTTACCTTCATAGTCCTCTCAACTAACCCACAGAAAGTGAACACTGAATGATGAGGTTTTATTTGTTTTTATTGAAGTATAGTTTGATTTACAATATCATACTTGTTTCAGGTGTGAACAGTGATTCAGTAATATATATATATGTGTGTGTCTATATATATATATATGTATGTATGTATGTATGTGTGTGTTCTTTTTTTTGATTCTTTTCCCTTAGAGGTTATTACAAATATTTAGGAGGTTCCTTATGCTATGTGGTGGGACCTTATTGATTATCTATTTTATATAAATTACTGTGTATATGTTAAGCCTAAGCTAATTTATCCCTCACCTGGATGATCGTAGTTGAACATGTCCAAAGGCTATATAGCAGTCCTCATTTTATTGCAGTTTGCTTTATGGACCTTCACAGATACTGGTTTTTTTTTATTTTTTATTTTAACAAATCATGGTTTGTGGCGACCCTTCATCAAGCAAGTGTATCGGCACCATTTTCCCCCTGGTGCATCCGTTCACTTTGTGTGTGTGTGTCAAGCATTGGTAATTCTTGTAATAGTTCACACTTTTTCATGATTATTCTTTTTGTTATGGTGATCTATGGTCAGTGATCTTTGATGTGACTATCACAAAAAGACTATGGCTATATGAAGGCTCAAATGATGGTTAGTATTTTTTTTTTTTAGCGATAAAGTCTTTTAAATTAATATATGTGCATTTTTGGACATAATTCTATTGCACACTGAGTAGACTGCTGTATAGTATAAACATAACTTTTACCTGCATGAGGAAAGCAAAAAATCCATGTGCTTTGTTGTATTGCAAAAGTTGCTCTGTTGGAGTGGTCTGGAACCAAGTCTGCAGAGTCTCCAAAGTCTGCCTCTGTAAGGTCACTGTGATAGTAATCACGATAATAGCGAACTGTGAACAAGTGCTTCCTAAGTGACAGGCTCTATTCTAAGTGTTTTACATATATATTAAGTTATTTAATCCTTATAAGGTAGATAGTTTTATCATTTCCATTTTATAGTGAGGAAGCAAAGGCTTCAGAGAGATTAATTTGCCCAAGTTCACACGGTTTGTCAGTGTGACCTTGGAAAAAGACAAAGTAACTTGAGAGTTTTGGAAACCAAGCTCTGCCTGCTCTCAGCTCCCCAGGGTCGGGTGAACTGGATCTGGAGTAAAAGAGTGATGGTGATGGTGGCGGTGGGTGGTGGCTTTTCTCCAACAAGTGATCACACAGGACGTCATCTGTTCTCAATTTCATTCTGGTTGTCCTCCATGGCAGCTCTCCAGCCCAGCACACGTGCTCCGGCTGTTGGCCAGGAGCTAAATTTATTTGTAAGCTCAGAGTTCAAGCAGGTACATAAATTACACGTATACAGCCTCATTTCTCAGTTCAGCTCGACACAGCTGAGTACCCATCAGGGTTTTCCAGGCTGGCTGCTGCCAGTCCTAACCTATCAGCCCTTGTTGCAGTGCCTGCAGCTGCCACCTCCACCCTGCACAGCAGGCACCTTATAAAGAGACTCTGGCACATCTTCCCGCCCACAGTCTTCAATCTGAACTCTGTGCCCAACTTAGTGCTCGGGCGCTAAGGTGACATGAAGTGCCCAAAGTGAAGTCTATCATGTTCTCACATCTAACAGTGTGACTCACACACCTCACCATCCTTAACACTTTTCTGTTCCACCCAGAGTAAAGTGGAACCCCCTTCAAGTGAGTTACAAGTCGCTTTACACTCTGGCTCCCACCCACCTCTCTAGGATACCTCCCAGGCTGCTCCCTTCCCACTGGCACCTCCCTGTCCTTCCTTAGTTCCTTACAAATAAGCAGGATATTTTGTTTTCTTACAGACTGGAGAGTCCTTTTTTCCCGAACTGTTAAGGAACCGTCTTCTAGTGATACAAACAGTTGTGTCCACCAGTATAATTTTTACTTTGTGAGAAGTGGATGAATGCCAGCAAACTGCTTACAACTTAACTCATAAATCTTTTCTGCTTTTATGTTTAGTCACATTGTATGTATGCCTTTCAGAGAAAGTTGTCTAAGGAGGTCCATGTGATAGGCTCAGGCAGATCTGAGAGAACTCTCCTCCCCCAGTGACATTTTTTGGGAGGTGAAAAGTCCAGTAGATTGAAAATGCCTTGAGAATAGGGCCTTAATTTGGGTTCTTCTGCAGGATTTGCCATCTGTTGAACTGAATGGGGAAAGGGTGGAGTCTGCTAGGATATTTTCAAGGATGAGAAGAGGAGGACAAAATGCTATGATTTATTGCAGACTACCCGCAGCAAATGCTTTACATTACATTATATCCTTTAATCCTCACAATAATTTTATGAAGAAATATTATTGTTCCCATTTTATGAGGGAGGAAACAGACCCAGAGAGGTTAAGCGTGTTGCCTAGGGTCACACAGCTGATAGTCGAAATGGAAGTGTCATAATTCAGGTCTCATTCTACAAAATGACCGTCCTGGTTAAATCTGGTTAAATCTCTCTCTTTAGCTCAAGCAGATCTTTGTGCTTTTCCCTGTTCCCACAGGACCCTAGTTTTCCAAATCTCTAGTGACGGCCTCTTGATAGCTCAAGAAACTATGACTCAATTGCATTTCAAGCTTCATCAGAATTCAGAAGTTTGGGAACCCTGGCAGTTATGCATATTTTAAAAGTGAAATTACAGTGTTTGTCAGTGTTTGCAGTCCACTGTCTGGACATTCAGGAGAGTGTCAGAAATCTAATTAGGTAATTTGCTGAAGTTTTATTCAAACGTGCATGTATTATGAAATTTTTCAATCACAAGAAATTATTTGTGTTGTTGAATTGTTTCTACCAGAGAACACTATTTTTTAAAAGGAGCTTATTTTTTATTAAATATTGCAATCTATCTGGGGGATTTAATTGCTGTCGATATGGAAATAGGGCCACTTGGGTGATACGTGATTTGTTCCCAGTTGCCAGTTTCTCATGCACTTAAACAATCTGTCTCCTTTCAAATGTGACAGTTGGCAGAAATTCCTGGGCATATGAAATTGTGATTGTTTTCAGACATTAAAAATCAGGCTTCAGATCATTCTTGCCGAGTGGTCTAGCCTCAGCCTCCGCTTGCCTTTTAAACGTAGCTCTAGCTCCCCAGCATCATGTTGCATGAAGTAGACTCACTTGGGTGCTTGCGCCTGGGGAACTGGATTTGATGCTCCCCACCTTTGCACTGGGGTGGCTAACGGCTGCCATTCCCTCATGTAGAGAATCTATCAGCTGCCCAGAGAAGGCAGTGAAGCATGTGAAACCCAGGAACAAACTCTATTTCTAGCAACCAAGGAAAACCATTTCTCCTCTGTCAGCAGGAATGCTCAGATTTATGTAAGCTACAAATGCCCGTTATCACCATAATAAACCATATATTTGCAGGCGATATTTACAGCCAGCTTATTGTGGCATTCCATCCTGGCAGCCCCCATGCTTGTGAGTTTTCCATTTGGAGCCCCCCAAAATATGATTAGGTGGATGCTGAGTACTAATTTCATGAACAGCAGTGCCTGACAAAGCTACTAACCGCCTAATTATGAAGGAAGATTACTGATACCGTTAATTGAATGGTTGTAAAATTCCGGTAAAGTCAGATGGTAGTAAAGTCCGTTTTCAATTTACTAGGCTATTAAAAGTATTTCCGGCTATAAAATAAACAGACACAAAGCATACTAAACAGGCTAATATGGAAACATAAAAAAGAGAAGGGAGAAGCTTGTCGTAGCAATTAGTGGTTGTGATTAGCTGCACCACAGACCCAGCGGTGGAAATTAAAGATTAATTTATGACAGCACTCTGGTGAGGGAGGTTTGTTGGTAACTGCTCTGCCTACAGGTGGGTTGGACGCTTGTCATTTCAGTTGCCAAAGAATCATCCCCAGCTTAGGCTATGCGTCAGCCTTCCTTGGGACTGTTCTGTCTGTTACCTGGAGTTGAAAGAGGCTCAGTCAACGCATTTCCTCATTTGGAGCCTTAGTTTCCCATCAGGAGTAAGCTGGGCTAGGGGCCTTTTAGCTCCAAGAGAACCTAAAATGATCTGGTCCAACACTACATCCTAGCAGCCTGCATCTTTGCTGACCCTTACATGCAGTATACCTGTTCATGTGCTCATACCCTTTACCTGAACACTGTCCTCTCCACCCACTCATGGGAAACCCTTCTCAGTCTCTACATCCTGGAGAGTTTTCTTAAGAACCCAGTCTCCATACTGCCCACTCACAGTTCATCCTCACTGCCTCTTTCCTGGCTATATTTTCTGTTCCAACAGCTGATAAGTTCCTGAGGAGCTCAATAAAGATATGGGATTGATTGAGGGTAAAGGACTTGTATATTCAAAAGCAGAGACATTACTTTGCCAACAAAGGCTACTTTGCCAGAGCCGTCTAGTTAAGGCTATGGTTTTTCCGGTGATCATGTATGGACGTGAGAGTTGGACTGTGAAGAAAGCTGAGTGCCAAAGAATTGATGCTTTTGAACTGTGGTGTTGAAGAAGACTCTTGAGAGTCCCTTGGACTGCAAGGAGATCCAACCAGTGCATTCTGAAGGAGATCAGTCCTGGGTGTTCTTTGGAAGAAATGATGCTAACACTGAAGCTCCAGTACTTTAGCCACCTCATGCAAAGAGTTGAATCATTGGAAAAGACCCTGATGCTGGGAGGGATTTGGGGGCAGGAGGAGAAGGGGACGACCGAGGATGAGATGGCTGGATGGAATCACTGACTCGATGGATGTGAGTTTGGGTGAACTCCGGGAGATGGTGATGGACAGGGAGGCCTGGCGTGCTGCAATTCATGGGGTCTCAAAGAGTCAGACACGACTCAGCAACTGAACTGAACTGAACTGAACTGAAAGGACTTGCAGGACAGGAAATGTGCCACATTGTGATCTGTTTCTCCTGGAAGAAGTTGAAAAGTTGAGCAGATACTCTATAAGAACTTGTCACTCTACAGAAATAACAGGAACACTAGTTGGTATGAAATTTTGCCCTCAAAAGGTCTTTGGTGTTCTGATGTCCAGAGTAGCCATAAAATAGATTAATAGGCATGTTGCCAACCTCACCACTGAGAGGATGAAGGCTTAGAGAGAGCTGGCCCGGGTTCTGATGGGTTAAACTGAAGAACTCCTCTAAGGATTTCTTAAGCCCTAACTGTGTGGTCCTTATCTGTAGAATGAGCACAGCAACCTTAGGGGGCTTTTTGACCCCACTTTAAGAATGATCTCTAACATATGATTTATCATATGCTGTAAAGACTTTATGTACCAGCTGAAGCTGGGACGCATTGCCTTTTTTACATCTTCTTCTTAGCCTGGACGATTGGAGATTGCTCACCAAATTTTAAGCGCCACCATCCCCTTCTTGTTTCTTTAGCCTAGACCTGGGCTACTCCAAGTGTGGTCTTTAGATCAGCAGCATTGGCATTCCCAGGGAGCAGGGGAGAAATGTAAATCCTTGAGCCCATCCCAGGTCAAGTAGTTTACCTGGAATTGTCTAGAACCTACTGCCTAACAAGATCTCAAGTGTTTCCAATGCACAGGCTAAAAATCATCTCAAGTTTTTGTTGAACGTAAACCTCTTTGACTCTTCTCTGGAGATTCCCCACAACATTGGATTTAGGATGAGGCCTGAGTGTTTGTGTGGGTAACTCCTGCTTACATGTGTTTCTTTTCCTGAGGAAATTTCAGTGTTCTCTGCTCTGAGTGGTTTTCATACTGAAACTAGGAATACATTCATAATAATTCCATTCAACTAGGTAAAAGTGAAGCCCAGGTACTTTGCTGGCAATTCTAATGTACAATCAGAGGCTTGCAGCCACTGTCTCTGTCGTGGCTCTCAAAACCTGGTCCACGGACCAATAGGAACAGCTCAACCTGGGACCTTGTCATAAATGCAAATGAGAGGCCTGCCTTCCTTGAAGTGAGTCCAGTTATGTGTTTTAATAAGTTCTTCAGATAAGACTGGGTTATGTAATTCATTTGGCCCACTGTGAAATGAAAACACAAGGCTCTTATTCAGAAATTATTAAAAATGTCAAGATAGTGACAGCATAGCCCTGAACCATAGCTAGAGTCTTCTAAGCAAGGAGTCCTGTGTGACTGCACAGTACATACACCCACGAACCTGACTCTGCCTGCAAGTGACTCTTGTGACCACTGAAGTTTGAGAATGACTAGTCTGGGTTATAGGTGGTGTTTCCACTCTTGGCGTGGTCCAGGAATGACTCTTGGGACTTATAAGCCACTGGCCCTGAAGTGATGATAATAATAATACCAATCACTGATCATTTATGATGTTCTAGACACTGAACTTGCACTTCTCACGTGTTTTTGTCATTAAAGTCTCACAGCAAGCCAGGAAAGGATGCTGTTACCTTCATTCCCATTGTGCAGATGAGGAAACTCAGCACCAAGGCCAAAAGCCATTGGTAAAAGTATTTTGAATATCAACTGCCTGCCTCCTTCTTCACCCTTCTTCTTGCGCCAGTAATTATCAGCCCTAAGAACATCCTCGCTCCTAACTCCATGGGTGGGGACTTATTGGAATAGAAGGGCCTCTAGGATCTCTAAGAAGGGGCCAAGAATTTTGCTCCAGCAAGATAGAGGGTTTATAATCATGGGTTTTCTACTTATCTTTTTTGCCAGTGAGGAACTAGGGGCTCAGATGGGGAACAGAGCTACCAAGTGACAGAGTCAAGATTTGAGTCCAGCAACCTCCAATCTCAAATGCTTCTCTTCTTTCCAGGCTGCCGTGGTTGTAAATGCTCTTTTACAGGGTAGGTAACTTTCCTCTTCTTGTAGTTTGAAATGGCGAGGAAGAGTTAAAAAGCAAGGAAAGAAGTGAAAGTCTCCAGGGATCTGCAAAGAGACCAGGGGACTATAAATTACACTGAGGAGGAGAGGGAGCACTAAAGTGAAATTGACCCAGTGGATTCAACTGCCCTTTGGCTGGGTATCCTTGAGAAAATGACTTCACCTGTCTGAGTCTGATTCCTTTCCTATACAGGAGATACTATGGTAACATCCACTGTTATTGGGTTGTTGTGAGAATTCAATGAGATGATGGTTTCAATGAGTCACAGTGCTGCACAGGACTTGTACCACTTAGTAGATACTCAATAAAAGATTGCATTATTACTCTATTGGCCTTTCTGTTCCAATAAGTCCTCACCCGTGGAGTTAGGAGCGAGGATAAAGGAGGCCTTTGGCTCAGGCCAGTAGGACTTGGAGTCTTGGCTCTCTCTCTCTCCTTATTCCCTTCTCTTCTCTGTCCATCTGTCCCACAATGGAGTTGGATAAATTAGGGAATTTAGGATGGCTCTGGGAGATCTGGGGTTCTGTCCTAAATCTACCACCAAGTCATTTAGACCTTGGACTGTCTCTACCCCCTTATAGGCCTTGGTTTCCTCATCTGACAGTAATAGGCTGGAACCAGTGATCTATAAGGCTCTACAATGCTCTATTTCCTCCTAGCATCACAGAATCCATTACATTTCAGGCCTGATCATTTGTTCCTGTGCACTAGATTTCTTGAAAGACATTTGAAGGAAAGTCTGGCAAGGGAGATGCTTTAGAAGCAAGTTGGCTTGAGGTTTGAGTCTGACATCCTCCTATTAACTGGAAGAAGCTTGTAAATATGAAAATCCCTCCCTCTGTGTGCTGATCCTTGGGTGCCTGGCTTCAGGGTTTCACTGGCATTGTCATGAAGACCATCAGCACCCTTGACTCTCCGTGGCCCCCAGATCTGAAATCCGATTGACATAAGTTGTCCTGCAGCTTGGTGTTTCCCTGTTTTCCTTCTGCATGTTGGGTTTCTCAGGAAGCAGACTTTGAGATAAATCTTGGTGACCAGGAGATGACATCTGTAGAAGGGGAAGGAAATAAACTGGGCAGAGGGAAAAATAGGGCTACAGTGCAGTCACACAGTTGCCAGGGTTCCTCGGCTGACTATCCATGGAATTCTCTGTTGGGAACAACCTTTAGAGTCATCTGAGCTGGAATAGGGGTGGAAGGTCAGGACTTCATACCCCCGTGTCAGCCAGTCATTGGATGAAGCCCCCATGGAAGTGGGTGAGGCCTTGTTGAGGAGATGTCTCTTTTCAGGCAAGATAGCCTTTTTAGGAGACTGATGGCTATAGAGTCTCAGTGGGCAGCTGTCCCGGCTACCAGAGGCCTAAGCGCTGGGATGCTGGGAGAGGAATACACCCCGGCTCCTCCTCATTCCTAACCCTGCTGCTTAGAAAATGCAAATCTCCTTGATCTTAGCCTTTGCAAGTGCCAACTGGGTGGAGATGATACAATCTGTTAGTTTTCCACAAATTTGACCTTTTCCTCTTGAAAACAGACCATGCTGGAGAGTCAAAGCTGACCAAGAAGTCAAGTAGAGGTGGAGATACAACTAAAAGCTATCAGTTGCTGTCAGTTACTGAACACTAACTATATTCCAGGTTTATGATGTCTCCAGTTTTCCTTAAAAGTCCTTCAGCTTATATAATGCAATATTATGAGTTCATTGAATTTATAGATTAATATTGCTGAGAGCAGCCCAATCGAGGCTGCCTGATCCGGGGAGGCCTGAGAGGTCCATTCTAGGGGGCCTGTTGCCAGTTCTCTAGTTTCCCACGTCTTGAATAACAACCAAAGCTTTGCTAATTAGCTTCCATAATGTCAGAAGTGTTACGTGTTGTGTGTGTGTGTGTGTAAATACTGACCTTTGACAAGCCTCATAAATATTAGATATGTTTTCCTCTTGATGAAATTAAAGAGATTCACTATATGTGGATTGGCTTAAATCTTTTAGAGATGGGCCTCTTGTTTCATGAATAGGGCTTGTAGACTTTATCCTAAGAAAAATCACTAGGCAAAAATGACTAGATGCTCTCATGAATGAACCCTCTTATGCTGATGGGTGGTGGCAACAAAAACAGGTCATATGAAGTGCTTGGCTGCTCACTTGTTAATGATTTAAAAGTTGATAAACCTTCTTATGTGTGTTCAAGAGCCCCTTTAAAACTTGTAAGCAAACTTGCGTGGGGCAGGATTGACCCTTAACATCTCAGACTTCTTCACTGGCAGCTCCATATACTCTGTGGAGAATCTAGCAGCAATCCCTCCACCAAATTGTCTCCTGTCCATTTGCATCCAGGCACTGTGCCAGCCAGTGGACGCACATGCTTCATTCAACGCCCAGAGCACCGCTAGGGGGTAGATACCATTGTTTATATCATATTAGTGAAATAAGCCAACCCCAAAGTGACTTATTAATTCACTTTGAGATCCTCACCGCCAACTAAGCCGGGATTTGGATCCAGGCCTGTATGTTTCCCAAACCTGCATTCTTCACTTGTGGCCCGCGTGACTTGCCACATAGCTTCCTGGGAAGGAAGGAGAGGAGATAAAATGGGCCCGGTGCTTCTTGGCGGTGGTTCCTTGTTCCCACAGGCACCACAGTCTAAAATACAGCCAGGGAAGTAGCTATACTTTTACATTTATGTGGTACATCTCTAGAAGATCTCAGCCAGGCCCTGAGTCCTGAATTTCACCCAAATTTCACTTCACTTCACTTCACCAATGAGAGCTTATTTCTACTATTCACCAGGCAATTCAACAGGCTAATTTTTCAACTCACTAAACAAAAATAAAACTCTTTTCTTATTCTCTGGATGTGAAGACTTACTTCTGGCTGCTGTTTGGTCCTGAGTCTTCCACATGACACTCAGCCAGATTCTCAAACCCCTTTACTGCTTCACTTGTCCAAATGGAAATGTTTCCTTCTACAGATTTATGTTTGTGATGTGTGTATGTGTTTCAAGAAGAGTAAAATAAGACATCGAGGTGATGGAATTCATCACCTAAAATGGGTTGAAATGCCTCCAGAGGAAGGGTCTGCTGCCCAGACCCAGACAAGAGCATCAGGAAGCGTAGGCAGAGCTGGCCTATAGCTCAGTGGTCCCCAACCTTTTGACACCAGGAACCAATTTCATGGAAGACAATTTTTCCATGGACAAGGGTGGGAGGGGGTGGGGAATGGTTTCAAGATGATTCAGGCACAGTACATGTATTGTGTACTTTATTTCAATCATTATTACATCAGCCCCACCTCAGATCATGAGGCACTAGATCCTGGAGACTGAGGGTCCCTGCTGTAGCCTGGTAGAAAGAGGAACAACTCTGGAGTCTGCCCATTCCTGGTGTCAAGGGTTTCAGTCCCACACATCCCTGTGGCACGCATCGCTGCTGGGTGCACACACTTCTCTGGGCTTTCTTTGCCCACAGGGGTACATTCAGCCCATGCACAGGCCAGGAAGCATGTGCAGGGGTAGTGGGCCGCCCGGAGAGCAGCCCCCACCAAAGCCTCAGCTACCTATAGAGATAACTACCCTCATTCACTGCATTGGTTTTCCTTCCTTCTGATTCTCTTCCCTATTCCTTACCATGCTCCCTAAGTAGCTATACTTTTACATTTATGTGGTACATCTCTAGAAGATCTCAGCCAGGCCCTGAGTCCTGAATTTCACCCAAATTTCACTTCACTTCACTTCACCAATGAGAGCTTATTTCTACTATTCACCAGGCAATTCAACAGGCTAATTTTTCAACTCACTAAACAAAAATAAAACTCTTTTCTTATTCTCTGGATGTGAAGACTTACTTCTGGCTGCTGTTTGGTCCTGAGTCTTCCACATGACACTCAGCCAGATTCTCAAACCCCTTTACTGCTTCACTTGTCCAAATGGAAATGTTTCCTTCTACAGATTTATGTTTGTGATGTGTGTATGTGTTTCAAGAAGAGTAAAATAAGACATCGAGGTGATGGAATTCATCACCTAAAATGGGTTGAAATGCCTCCAGAGGAAGGGTCTGCTGCCCAGACCCAGACAAGAGCATCAGGAAGCGTAGGCAGAGCTGGCCTATAGCTCAGTGGTCCCCAACCTTTTGACACCAGGAACCAATTTCATGGAAGACAATTTTTCCATGGACAAGGGTGGGAGGGGGTGGGGAATGGTTTCAAGATGATTCAGGCACAGTACATGTATTGTGTACTTTATTTCAATCATTATTACATCAGCCCCACCTCAGATCATGAGGCACTAGATCCTGGAGACTGAGGGTCCCTGCTGTAGCCTGGTAGAAAGAGGAACAACTCTGGAGTCTGCCCATTCCTGGTGTCAAGGGTTTCAGTCCCACACATCCCTGTGGCACGCATCGCTGCTGGGTGCACACACTTCTCTGGGCTTTCTTTGCCCACAGGGGTACATTCAGCCCATGCACAGGCCAGGAAGCATGTGCAGGGGTAGTGGGCCGCCCGGAGAGCAGCCCCCACCAAAGCCTCAGCTACCTATAGAGATAACTACCCTCATTCACTGCATTGGTTTTCCTTCCTTCTGATTCTCTTCCCTATTCCTTACCATGCTCCCTGGGACCACCTCCTGAATGGACAGTTTGCACTCAAATATTTCTTTCAGGGTCTCCTTCCATCGGCAAAAGCTCCCTGACTCACATCACTGCTCTGCCACAGAGCAACCGCAGGTGCTTGGGCATGTCACTATGATCACTGGAACCTCAGCATCCTCTCCAGGAAGAGTGAGATAATATAAGTAAAGCAAATCTCACAAGAGAATCGGGAAGGTTCCAGAATAGTTTGAGTAAATGATTAAGAATGGTACCTGGCAAAACGAATACAGTATTGTAAAGCAAAACAAATTAAAAAAATAAAAATTAATTAAAAAAAAAAAAGAATGGTACCTGGCATACAGCAGGCATTCAGTAAATGATAAATGAAAAAATACCAATTGATAGCGCCTAAAATTTCTTTGAGTCTAAATCTAATCTGAGAGCTCTTTCCTCTAAAACCTTAGACTTCCTCTGGCTGAATCTCCCTGGTTATTTAGGAAATCTAATTCCTTTATTCATTTAATGTATCTTTAGCAAATATTGACTTAACACCTATTATATTGAAGACTTAGTGCTATGGTAGATATAAATAAGATGAGGTCACTATCTCCAAGGAGATAAGACATAATCACACATAGCTATGGTCTAAAGCAAATTGTGATAAGTGTGCTACTCTATAGGCAGACCTCGTTTTATTCTGCTTTGCTTTATTGCACTTCACAGGTACTGCATTTTTTGGTTTTGTTTTACAAATTGAAGATTTGTGGCAACTCTGTATTATAAGATGATGATTAGCTTTTTTTGCAATGAAGCTTTTAAAAATTAAGGTATGAATGTTTTTAGACATTAATTACAATCTTAATAAACTATAGTATAGTGTAAACACAGCTTTTGTATGCACTGGGAAACCAAAAAATTCATGTGACTTACTCTGTTGCCATATTTGCTTAATCTCAGTTCTCTGTAACCAAACCTGCAATATCGCTGAGGTCTGCCTGCACGTGCCAGAAATGTAGGAAGTGAGCTGAACTGAGGGTGAAGATAATTGTACCTGGTGTGGAGGAGGAAGAGGTACTGGGGGTGGGTTTTGAACATTGCGTGGAATTTCAGCAGAGAAGATGGAAGAGAGAAGTGCTATCAAAAGTACAAGTGGTCTTATTGAGAGACCCAATTGATAAGTAAAGGGGACAGCAGATTCTCCAAAAAATATTTATATAATAATAATAAATAATAGATTACTATACCTTACACATAGTACTTACTGTATGCCAGGAGCTACTGGAGATATGTGACATAAGTTAACTTATTGAATCCTTACCTTCAAGTTCAGTTCAACTAGTACCTCCATCTTATAGAAAAGAAAACTGCCTTATGATCCAGCGATCCCACTGCTGGGCATACACACCAAGGAAACCAGAATTGAAAGAGACACGTGTACCCCAATGTTCATCGCGGCACTGTTTGTAATAGCCAGGACATGGAAACAACCGAGATGTCCATCAACAGATGAATGGATAAGAAAGTTGTGGTACATATACACAATGGAGTATTACTCAGCTATTAAAAAGAATACATTTGAATCAGTTTTAATGAGGTGGATGACGCTGGAGCCGATTATACAGAGTGAAGTAAGCCAGAAAGAAAAACATCAATACAGTATACTTACACATATATATGGAATTTAGAATGATGGTAATGATAAACCTGTACGCAAGACAGCAAAAGAGACACAGTTGTATAGAATGGCCTTTTGGACTCTGTGGGAGAGGGAGAGGGTGGGATGGGTTGGCAGAGTGGCAATGTAACATGTGTGATATCATAAGCGAAA
>SJXQ01005028.1:827791-861534 GCA_006408695.1 Aepyceros melampus
AAAAAAAAAAAAAAAGAAAGAAAACTGAGGCGCGGAGGTGTTGAACATCCTGCCTAAGCTCACTCAGATACTGTGTGGAAGGCTGAGGTAGAAACACAGACCGTTTGCCTTCAGGGTACCCACTGCATACTTACTCTCAAAAATGGTGCTTTTGCTGAACTTAAGGGGAGTAGATAGCCGTATTGTTGACAAGACTCAACGGGAGAAAGAACCTCCCCCACACCCCACTCAGCCCCATAAAAGTAGTCTCCGAGTGGAGCAGTCATTCTGGTAGTTGCAGGTCACCATGACAACACAATCCTGAGCCCAGCCATGCCTCCAGGCTCAGTCTCACTGGGTTCTAACCCCTGCACAGGGCCTGCCGGGGAAGTCTCCCTGGCTTGTGGTGGCTGTGGTTTGGCACTCAGGACCCAGATGTAAGAGGAGCTCAGGCTGAGTCAGGGGCCAGCGCTGGTCTCCAGAACACAAGCCCCAGAGCTCCTCAAATAGGTGGTAACATCCCCAGTTTGATCCAAATCAAAACAGGGCTGGATTTTCCTTTTGGGTTTTTTTTTTTTCCTTCCCTCCAGTGGGGAGAGGAAAGGAATGTGCAGCGGCTGCTAATTGGATAGTTGGAGTGACCGATGTCTTATTTTCTTATTCATGCTGAGCAGAGCTGTAGGGAATCTCTGGGGCCAGGAAGGACTCAGCGGGAGTCTCTAGGTCTCTCTGAGACAGAGTTCACAGTTGGGACTAAAGCTGCCAGCTGCATGTTTTATTTGGCCTGGCCGGTGTTTAAAAATGTTTTAAAATAGATGCTGACATTTTAAAAAGGGGGAGATGATACATAAATTCTGTGTTCCTGGCTTGTGTTGAGACATGGGAAGATCTGGGCCCGGATCCCTGCAAGTCAACAGTTCCAGGGTGGGGGTGGGGGGTGGGGGGCTGAGCTGAGACTGCTCCTTTATACAGGTCACCAGAGCCCTTGCCCACCCCACCCCCCACCCGCCAGCTTCACTCACCTGGATCACCTTTTTGGCCCTCATCAGCATTTGCAGTTGTGACCCCAGAAGACAGGAAACCTTCCCTCCTAAGACTTCACCAATCTCGGAATGGGCCCACCTTCTGATGCCCTGAGTCGGCAAGCAGACCAGTGGCCAGGGTGACCAGCGAGGGGCACTTCCAGAGTCAGTTTAATGGTAGATTAAGGTGCCCATTACGAAGCCATTAGAACACAGCATGATGCATCACTGGGCAAAGAAGGGTCTGAAAGCTGGAGACAGATTCCTGGAGTGCTCCATCCAATTTAATTCTTCTCCTTTTTTTCAAAACCCTAGGCAGATGAGAGCAGAGGCTGCAAATCACCCTCTATACCATGGCTCATCATAAAGGATAAGGAGAGAAATTAGAGAAGGCAGAGAAGGAAAAGCAGTGATGAGCAAGGCAGGGGTTGTTACAGAGTGATTGAAGACAGGCAGGTAGTACGTGAGAAGCTGCTGGAAATCCAGCTTGATTTGGGCATCCCAGATGGATGGAAAAACCAGAAGCCCAGCCTGCTGCTCTGCCTCAGGCTGTGTGACGGGGGGAATGTATGTACAGAGAACTTACTGGGAATGTGCCTTTCGGTGCCAACATGTGGCATTTGCTTCAGTTGGTATGTCTCTTAATCTTGGCTCTGTCATTTTTTGGCTGTGTGACTTGGGGTAGGTTACTTAAACTCTCTGAGTCACATTTTCCTCATCTGTTAAATGAAGTAATCATCGTAAATGCAAAGGATAATGCCAGAAGTCAAGCAAGCTTTCACTGGATGATGCTTTCTTTACTGTAATGTTGTAAACGCTTTAAATTGAACCATTCCCAAGTGAAAGTAGATTTCACTTAGGTGGCAATTAAAAGGTGATCTCTGAATGTTCTGTTTTGATCCTCCCGAGAAAGGGCTGAAAGACTGCGCCTTGCAGGGTCCTCTGAGCATCCACACAGGTTTGCCTTGACACAGGAAGGCAGGGTTCGCGTGGGAGAACTCAGTCCAAGAGGAGGGCAGCCTTAATCTCACTGAACTTGTCTGTGATTCCGCAGACTGGCTGTGATCCATCCATGTAGGATGGACATACTAGTCTCCCCCCCCTCCCTGCTACCCCTGCCTCAGTGCCCTTGGACCCTGGTCCTGGCTGTGCCTCACCCACTGTCTTTGTTTGGGCTTCCCCAGGAGTAGAGCCTCATGTCAGGACTTGAGCGTTGTTGGTTTCTCAAAGGTTGTAGGGGACATGGATATGCCCATTCAGACCCTCCTTCAAAGAAGGACTGATTGCCCCACTGTCAGCACCTTCAAGGTCTGCTCCAGCTGCAGAGAGAGCACCACTGGGTCGTCTGAGGTCACGCCTGCCCTTCCTGCGGATGCTGGCATCCTCTTGTGCACCTGTACTCAGAGCCTGAGTAAGACTGGGGGACCATTCATCTCCACAGGGACACCCAGCACTTGCTCCGAGCTCTTCGCAGGCAGCCCAGGGCGTTGTTGATTTTGCATCACATCTTAGCTTCTCCTTCCACCCAAGCCTGCTTCTGTTGTGTTCCTTTGATAGGTGTTGATTCCCTGATAAAACTGTGTACCTCAAATTCTGTCTCAGAGACTGCTTTCAGAGAACTCAACCAGTAGCAGAGTTCTAGAGTAAGGCGGCCAGAAAAGAGGGAGAGTCAAAGCGAAAGATCCTGCTGGGACCTCTGAGGAGGGTCCCAGCTGCCCCTCCTAGGAATGGCCCAGTGGGAGCCTTTGGTCCCATTGCAGCTCCCAGAACTGTTTGTGATGGCTCAAATTGCCTCACTTTGGGGGTTAACTTACACAATGGCTGAATGGGTGCCCCACCTTCAGAGATGCCCAGAGAGGAAAGTAGTTGTGCTAAAGGAGGGATGCTGTCAGCAGGAGTCTGAGCTTATGAGGAGTTTTCACTGTGGCTGAACCCAGCACAGGGCTTCCCAGGGAACACTAGTGGTAAAGAATCTGCTGGCCAGTGCAGGAGATGTAAAAGATTCAGGTTCGATCCATGGCTTGGGAAGATCCCCTGGAGCAGGAAATGACAACCCACTCTAGGATTCTTGCCTGGAAAATTCCATGGACAGAGAAGCCTGGTGGTCTACAGTCCATGGTGTTGCAAAGAGTCGAACACTGCACAGAACTCAGCAGAGAGCCTGGAGGCATGGTGTAGGACACCCCAAAATACCTGTAGACAGTAGACACTTGGGGCCAAGCAGAGGCACCAGCAGGAGCTGGGAGAGTGGGAGGAGAGGAAAGTGGGATTGTTTTTGCTCTGCTTCTTCCTGCCTCTGTACTGGGGCTCAGGCAGTGGCTCCAGCTTCAGGCAGCTCCTCCTGGGTACCAGCTCTCCCTGGGATCAGAAACACTGCCTCCTACCCCTTCAGGCTGAGGCTTGTTACGCCTCCTGGCGTTGCTTGTCTCAGGGTGTCTCCACCTCCCTTAGTAACTATTTTCACCCTGTCACCCCTCTGATAATGGTCTCCTAGCTGAACGGTCTTTGGTTGAATGCTCCGTGGGGATCCTGATTGACACAATGGGCCAGGCCAACTCTGATGCTGAAAGCCTCACCTTTCCCATTGGCCCCAACTTCTCCAGCTCTCCCATCCCTCCTCCCTCCCAGCCACTCTGGGTCCCCTACAGCTTGCTTTTGAATGTATTTCTTATATATAAATTCATGTCCTCCTCCTTCACAGCTTTGCCTTTTGATTTGGAGGAAAAAAAAAACTATTCTGTGAATCTATTAAATGTTTTCCTTTCACAAACACCAGTTTTATACATCAGAAGCCTTGCCTTTCATGACTGTTGATTCTCAGAAATGGGTTTCAAGTGCCTGTTTCAGGAGTTAAAATTGGAACATCAGTTCTTTCCCGCTCTCTGCATTCCTGCCACACAGTCCTAATCCTTTCCAGGGTGATGGATCCCTCTGACTGGGCAGAAGGAAGATCATTGAAAGGAAATGTGAAGAAGAAGGGAATAATACTCCATTTCAAGAGATTTTTCTCCCAACAGTTACTTTCAACAGGTGAGAGAGAATGAGGTTGCCAGCAGACTTTTCAGGGAACACACAACTACTTTGCTTCTCCACTCCCACCTCCTAACACACACATTCTCCAGAAATTCTGGAAACCCCGATGAGTGCATTCATTCAACCTAGTAAGTGAGCACCCACTGCATGCCAAGCAGGTGGGTGCTGAGAACAAAAACGTGTGACTCCCACCCTGAGCCACGGAGTTTATAATCTATGTTGAGCACTAGAGATTAATTGGTGAGTCACAAAATGTGACATTGCAATGTTTCCTTGGCATCTGCCCTTCCTTCTGGCTGGAATGCTTTTCCCTCAACTGTCTACATGGCTTGCTCCCTACCTCCTCCAGGTTTTCTGTTTTTGCAATCATCACTATTCTTGGAGGACTTCAGTGGCTGTCCATACCTCTTTTCTTTCTTTTATTTTGTTTCCTTTTTTATGGTCCATCTATCCCAGAATGTAAGCTTTATGAGAATAAGGATTGTCTTTTTTTGTCTTTTTTGTTCTCTGCAGTATTATCAGAGCTGAAACAGTACATAGTACATAGTTCAGTTCAGTCGCTCAGTCGTGTCTGACTCTTTGTGACCCCATGAATCGCAGCACGCCAGGCCTCCCTGTCCATCACCAACTCCCGGGGTTCACTCAGACTCACGTCCGTTGAGTCCGTGATGCCATCCTGCCATCTCATCCTCGGTCATCCCCTTCTCCTCCTGCCCCCAATCCCTCCCAGCATCAGGGTCTTTTCCAATGAGTCAGCTCTTCGCATAAGGTGGCCAAAGTACTGGAGCTTCAGTGTTAGCATCATTCCTTCCAAAGAAATCCCAGGGCTGACCTCCTTCAGAATGGACTGGTTGGATCTCCTTGCAGTCCAAGGGACTCTCAAGAGTCTTCTCCAACACCACAGTTCAAAAGCATCAATTCTTTGGCGCTCAGCCTTCTTCACAGTCCAACTCTCACATCCATACATGACCACTGGAAAAACCATAGCCTTGACTAGACGGACCTTAGTCGGCAAAGTAATGTCTCTGCTTTTGAATATACTATCTAGGTTGGTCATAACTTTTCTTCCAAGGGGTAAGCGTCTTTTAATTTCATGGCTGCAGTCACCATCTGCAGTGATTTTGGAGCCCCCCAAAATAAAGTCTGACACTATTTCCACTGTTTCCCCATCTATTTCCCATGAAGGGATTGGGACCAGATGCCATGATCTTCGTTTTCTGAATGTTGAGCTTTAAGCCAACTTTTTTACTCTCCTCTTTTACTTTCATCAAGAGGCTTTTTAGTTCCTCTTTACTTTCTGCCATAAGCTTAATAGTAGCTTGCTGCTGCTGCTGCTAAGTCACTTCAGTCGTGTCCGACTCTGTGCGACCCCATAGACAGCAGCCCACCAGGCTCTCCCGTCCCTGGGATTCTCCAGGCAAGAACACTGGAGTGGGTTGCCATTTCCTTCTCCAATGCATAAAAATGAAAGTGAAGTCGCTCAGTCGTGCCTGACTCTCAGCGACCTCATGGACTGCAGCCCACCAGGCTCCTCCGTCCATGGGATTTTCCAAGAGTACTAGAGTGGGGTGTTTAGGCAGCCCCAAAGTCTTCCAGAGCGCTAAAAGTCTTGTGAGTTTAATGTATTGGTGTCTTTGTGTATATTGAGAAGTTCAGTGGCTGGTGTTTTTCCTCTCGTTCTGAAAGCTTTTTAAGACTTTCTTTGTCCGTGGTGGACATGGTGTCCATGAGATTCATGGCTCCATGCTTTCTCATGAGTCTTTTAGAATACACTGTCCGATACATCCTATTTGCCCTTTTTATCTGGAGAACTTTCTTCTTTTATTTTTGCCCTTGTTAACTTCTTCCCCTACATTTTCTCTGTTCCTGCTTTGTGGAATTCCTGCTAGTTGAGCACTAGTACTTCTGAACTGATCTAATGATTTACATATCTCCCACCCTCATGCCATCCACCTTTTCCCTGTATATATTCTATCTATGCTACTTTCTAAAATGTTCCCATCTGTATGGAATTGTTCATTTCTATTGTCATTGTTCTCATTTCCAAGCGTTTTCTTGTTCTCAGAATATAGATATATATATCTTTTATATCTTGTTTCATGGATATATATACACATTTAGCCTCTTTGAGGACACTCAGTTCAGTTCAGTCGCTCAGTCGTGTCCGACTCTTTGCGACCCCATGAATCGCAGCACGCCAGGCCTCCCTGTCCATCACCAACTCCCGGAGTTCACTCAGACTCACATCCATTGAGTCTGTGATGCCATCCAGCCATCTCATCCTCAGTCGTCCCTTTCTCCTCCTGCCCCCAATCCCTCCCAGCATCAGGGTCTTTTCCAATGAGTCAACTCTTCGCATAAGGTGCCCAAAGTACTGGAGCTTCAGTTTTAGCATCATTCCTTCCAAAGAAATCCCAGGGTTGATCTCCTTCAGAATGGACTGGTTGGATCTCCTTGCAGTCCAAGGGACTCTCAAGAGTCTTCTCCAACACCACAGTTCAAAAGCATCAATTCTTCGGCGCTCAGCCTTCTTCACAGTCCAACTCTCACATCCATACATGACCACAGGAAAAACCATAGCCTTGACTAGACGGACCTTAGTCGGCAAAGTAATGTCTCTGCTTTTGAATATACTATCTAGGTTGGTCATAACTTTTCTTCCAAGGAGTAAGCGCCTTTTAATTTCATGGCTGCAGTCACCATCTGCAGTGATTTTGGAGCCCAAAAAAACAAAGTCTGACACTGTTTCTACTGTTTCCCCATCTATTTCCCATGAAGTGATGGGGCCAGATGCCATGATCTTCGTTTTCTGAATGTTGAGCTTTAAGCCAACTTTTCCACTCTCCTCTTTCACTTTCAACAAGAGGCTTTTTAGCTCCTCCTCACTTTCTGCCATAAGGGTGGTGTCATCTGCATATCTGAGATTATTGATATTTCTCCCAGCAATCTTGATTCCAGCTTGTGTTTCTTCCAGTCCAGCATTTCTCATGATGTACTCTGCATATAAGTTAAATAAGCAGGGTGACAATATACAGCCTTGACGTACTCCTTTTCCTATTTGGAACCAGTCTGTTGTTCCATGTCCAGTTCTAACTGTTGCTTCCTGACCTGCATACAGATTTCTCAAGAGGCAGGTCAGGTGGTCTGGTATTCCCATCTCTTTCAGAATTTTCCACAGTTTACTGTGATCCACACAGTCAAAGGCTTTGGCATAGTCAATAAAGCAGAAATAGATGTTTTTCTGGAACTCTCTTGCTTTTTCCATGATCCAGCGGATGTTGGCAATTTGATCTCTGGTTCCTCTGCCTTTTCTAAAACCAGCTTGAACATCAGGGAGTTCACGGTTCACATATTGCTGAAGTCTGGCTTGGAGAATTTTGAGCATTACTTTACTAGCATGTGAGATGAGTGCAATTGTGCGGTAGTTGGAGCATTCTTTGGCATTGCCTTTCTTTGGAATTGGGATGAAAACTGACCTTTTCCAGTCCTGTGGCCACTGCTGAGTTTTCCAGATTTGCTGGCAAATTGAGTGCAGCACTTTCACAGCATCATCTTTCAGAATTTGAAACAGCTCAACGGGAATTCCATCACCTCCACTAGCTTTGTTCGTAGTGATGCTTTCTAAGGCCCACTTGACTTCACATTCCAAGATGTCTGGCTCTAGATTAGTCAACACATCATCATGATTATCTGGGTCATGAAGATCTTTTTTGTACAGTTCTTCCGTGTATTCTTGCCACCTCTTCTTAATATCTTCTGCTTCTGTTAGGTCCAGACCATTTCTGTCCTTTATCGAGCCCATCCTTGCATGAAATGTTCTCTTGGTATCTCCAATTTTCTTGACACTAATTACATATATTTTTAGATTTTCTTCCGATTCCTATACTGTTGTTGTTCCTCAGAGTTTCATTTTTTGTTTTAGTCTCCTCCATGATAGAAACTTCCTTTAAAGTCTGGTGATCCTTGGCTGTTCATTCATATCTAAGACTGAAGGACTAAAACCTAACTGGAAAGCTTCAGGGGCAGCGGGGTGGACTTCTCTATTGGATAATAAGGAATGAGCTCAGCATTTTCATTGGCCGGTCCCCTCTCATCGAAAGTATCTGTAGTTTTCTCTTGGAATAGTCAGTTTCCCTGGAGAGAATCCACCAGGTTCCTGCTTGAAGATTGGGGGTGGGGGTGAGAGGTAATAATGCTTCATACCAGGAATCTGAGGGTGACAGAATCCCAGGGTTTAATATTCAGACTTTACCTTCCATTCCTTCAGTCTACTAACTTAGTCATAACTCTTCTGTTTTCCAGCTTCTAAAATTCTGTTAACTGTCATCATCCCCCCCTGTTCCCTGTGTCCTTATGGATCTATATATATTTTTTCATTCCCTCACTGTCATTTTAGTTGGGCTTAAAAGAGGGAGAGCTGTAAACATATGTTTAATTCACTATGTGTCCACGCAAGCTATTTAACTTCTCTGTGTTTCAGTTTATTCACCTGAGAAATGGGAGGGGAGAATAGTCCCTACCTCACAGAACTGGTGTTAAGATAAAGTCAGAGAATCCATTTATGGTCTTAGCTCTATGCCTGGCATACAATGTGCATCCAGAAATACTGCCTCTAATCTTAGAAATTATACAGTAGTAATAAATTATAGAAATATCTGATGCAAAATGTTGTCTCAAATGAGTTGAACATATCCATCAGTGATAGAGTTCCAGAAATATCTTTTTACCCCATCTCTTTGAGGTAAAATGCTAAGATTCATTTTAGAGAAACAAGGAAGAAATAATGCCTTAGCTTGATATCAAGATTTATTATTTCAAAATGACATTAGTCAAAACACAGGCTTTTCATGCGATCTGAAATAAGTTCCAGAAAAAATCAGTAGAATTCTTATTGCCAATGAGACTATTGTTCATTTAAGCTTTTGAGCTCATAATTATTTTAATCAATTAAATTATTTTTCTGCTTACTGTGTTTGAATTCAGTAAACCTGAAATTCAGTTAAGTATAGCTAATTGCCTTTGAATTGCTTCTTTCATTTTATCAACAAACATTTCTTAAGCACTTATTGTATAATCTGTGGTCCCTGAGCTTTTTGACTATATTTTAAAAGATCGGTAAGCAAACAGGCAAGTTTTGACCCAAATTTATAATCCATTTCTAGAAGTGCTTGTTTGTTAATATGAGCCAAAACACACATATTGAACATATGCACAGTTTGTGGAGCACTACATTATATTAATTAGCCAGTGTTAGTCATCTCCAGCCTGATGGAAAGAGAGAGAAAGAGCTAAGATCCCAAGTCTTTAACTCCTTGACCTTCCCAAGAGGTATTTTACCTTAGCAGCATTCCTTCAAGTGTCCAACTTTGGACAGCTATCTATGTTCAGGGTGAATCATTTACTAACGAAAGGCAAGCAGAATAGTGATTGAAGGTACAGAGGGCTCAAAACACAACACACACACACACACACACACACACACACACACACATGTACGCACGCACACCTGTAAGTCTGTTCAAGGAGGAATCGGGAAAGTTCATTTTCGACTTCTTAAGAAATAGCTTGGTGTTTATAAAAAATCGAACTGTGACTTCCTCACTGTTTTGTTTTCACCTTGAGGAGTCAAAGTACTCTCAGTTAAGCTCAAGATCCCAGCTAAGAATTTTATTTCATGCCTCTTTGCCCTTGGATATAGGCAGGTATCAGATACTTATGGTCAGGATACCAGATACTTGGTGATCTCAGGATTATGTTAACTTAGATTCAGAAGATAACACAAGTTGCACCTCTACATTCTAACTACTAACAAAAGGTAAAATATTAAATAAAGGATACTAGGCAGAAAACTTTTTGAGGGCAAGGAGTTACCCTTGTATGACCCAATTCAACTCCCTCAATCTCTTGTGCACAGTTGTGTCACAAAACAAATCAATAAGTGAACTTTTGGGAATTTTAAACGTTATTCATTAGAGCAGATTTATAAATAAATCATTCTTCAGTGTGAATGAATCACTTCCATATAGTTCTTTGCCCGTATACCTACCTATTATCTTCTATTGACTTCACATGTGTTCATTTTATCTGCCCTGGTGTTTGAGGTCAGAGAGCAGGTCTCCACTGTCACACTTATTAAGGGGTCTAGCACAACCTTGAGCAAAGAGTAAGCGCTTGACTCATGCCAACTGACTTATGATTGTCAGACATAGTGATAGCAGGTGACCTCTGTCCTACAGCAGGCCTGGCCAAGTGGGACCCAGCAGATCCTGCTTCCCCCGGCGTGGCAGCAGCTGACCGGCGTGGCCACACACACTTCGGTGCAGCACGCAACTGTGATTCCTGAGACCATGGCCGGCACCCAGCAGCTGGCCGACTGGAGGTGAGCAAGGGACAGGCAGGGCTAGGATGGGAGGCACGTCCGCCGCTGACCCAGAGGGCGGCCAGGCTGGCCAGTACCAGAATCCCCTGCTTTGTAGAGGGCTTTTTAAATTTAAAAGAGTAGCATGTGGCCTACCTGGGTTCAATCCCTGGTTTGGGAAGATCCCTTGGAGGAGGGCATGGGAACTCATTCCAGTATTCTTGCCTGGAGAATCCGATGGACAGAGGAACTTGGCGGGCTACAGTTCATGGAGTCACAAAGAGTCAGACACAACTGAGCAACTAAGCGCATGAGCACACCATGTGGCCTACGACTGCAGTGTAATAAGAGGTTATTTTTACATAAATGTATAATAGAGAAGGAAATGGCAACCCACTCCAGTACTCTTGCCTAGAGAATTCCATGGTCAGAGGAGCCTGGTGGGCTGCTGTCCATGGGGTCATGCAGAGTTGATACGACTGAAGAGACTTAGCATGCATGCATGCATTGGAGAAGGGAATGGCAACCCATTCCAGTATTCTTGCCTGGAGAATCCCTGGGACAGAGGAGCCTGGTGGGCTGCCATTTATGGGTCTACACAATCAGACACAACTGCAGCGACTTAGCAGCAGCAACAGCATACCAGGACACCAGAAAGTAACCAGGCCTGGTTACTTTAGGATCTGTTGTCATTTTGAACTCCACATTCAGTTCCATTATCTGATCACCAGTGTGATTCACCAGACTTGGCTTGGGATGATTTTTGGTTGTTTCTCCGAATTCAATTCCACATCCAGAAAACAAAGATTGTTATCCATGAAAGGATGCAGAAGAGATCCAGGGGCTCCTTAGCAATTCTAGGAAGTGTTCTCAAGGTGTTTTCACACACGAGCACGCTGGAGTCACATCAGACCTCCTGGGGAAAGGCTTGACAGAAAGGGGTTTATTTGGACTGGTAAACTCTGCTCTGTTTGCTGAGTGTGTCTCTTCAGTTGATGCTCATATCTTTGAGATCAAAGTACACTTTCCACAGAGCCCAGAGACATCCAGCTGACAGCCACAAGCACACCACAACCCCTGCATCTGTTTCCAGAGCCTTCCACCCCATCCTGCCAACCAACTTGATCACTAACATGTGGCTCTGTTGTTTTTATGGCCACTTTCCATTTCTCCTTATACCTGCCACCTGTGCCATCCCAACACCACCCTCAGTGCCCACCTTCACAAGTGCAGAGCCAAATGGCAGTCCCCCAAGTCAGCCCCAACTTCTCATGGCCCTCTGGGCTGTCTCTCTTTCAGCCGAAGCATCAGGGTAGGTCACACCCTTCACCCTCTGACAGTCCCCAAACCAGCCATGGAACCTCCCAAGTTATTTTTCTGTCCCATAAAGCTGCTGTGAGTGAAGAGCTCTGATGAAAAGCAGATAAGGCCCCAGTCCAGCCTCAACTGCAGCGTCCTCTGTCCTGCCATTTAGTTTCCTACTTACTAATTTACAATTCTAATTTAGTAGAAAGAAGAGAGGAACGGAGGCCATTTATCACAGTCCCATTCACTTTCCACTGACACCACCCCCCCATATCCACCGCCTCTCACTGGAAGCACTTTCAAGCCAGGTAAACTGGGCTCATTTCTGGCCCTGCGTGACCTGGGAAAGTTACTAAACCTCAGTTCTTCAGTAAAGTAGGGACAGTAATGCCTATTCATCCGATTGTTGGGAGGTTTAAATTTAAGGTAAAAGACAAAGCACTTGACTGGATTTAACACGTACCAGCGCCAGGCTTCCCTGGTGGCTCAGTGGGTAAAGGATCCACCTGCAATGCAGGAGACCTGGATTTGATCTGTGATTCCAGAAGATCCCCTGGAGGAAGGAATGGCAGCCCACTCCAGTATTCTTGCCTGGAGAATCCCACAGACAGAGGAGCATGGCGGGTTACAGTCCATGGGGTCGCAGAGTTGGACACGACTGAGTGAATAACATTTCACTTCATACCAGCGCCTGATCCATGACAGGCAACAATAAATCTGTTATCTGCCCTTCCCCCGTTCACAGCATGAACGCTCAGCAAGACCACCTTCCCTCTCCAGCTCATTAGCAGCAGCAACCAAGTGGAAAGCTGTTTGACCAGTTGTTTTTTCCCTTTTCTCCCAGAAGACCACGCATATGCTGTACTTCCATTTCCCTTTGTCTTTCAGCATTTACAGCTTATTTAATTCCAGAGATACTGACATTCTTAACTCATTCATGCACATCTTATCTCTCATCCCTCCTCATCTCTTACCTGGTTACCACAGGAGAGACCTAAAGCCAACACAGTTTCTTTTCAGTCTCTTCTCCATTTCATATGTAGCCCAAAGAACATCTGGAATTTTGGCTAGTGCTAGGCCTGTGTCAAAGGGAAAAATGCCATGTCTGTAGAAGAAACAGCAACAAAGTAAAGGAGTTATAACATCAGTTTTTAAAGTTCACTTAAATGTCCAAAAGACTATCAGGATCTCTACAAAAGTGTCTCCCTACTCTCTTTGTGTTCAATTTTTTCCGAAAATTTCATAATATTTTAAAAATTCATATGAACTCTCCTATAGCTCTTCATTTTACCGTCTATTAAATGGGTTTTTATGGGCAACTCTCTAAATTCATTATCACTCTTAATATTTCTGTGGGAGTAAGCCTAACAGCAGATCTCACATACAACAACCCAGATCTCACATAACCCATTTTCAGGATTATGACTGCCAATACTTCTATCAACATGTGTCTGTTACTAACTTTCACTTAGTACCAAACTCTATACATGTCTAGTCAACCTTCAGTTAATCTAATTGTTCATTCAGAAAGCATGTAACTCACTGATCAGCTGCTACATTCCTGAACATCGTGCTAACTGCTGAGAGAATTCTAAAGAATGTTAACACTTCCTAATGCCAGAAAGACATACCTCCCAGTCTTCAAAGTTTTTCACATAAACTGCAATTTTCTCATTTACAAAATGGTATTACTAAGATATCCTGCCTACCTCACAGAGTGGAACAACCCATTGAAGGCGCTTTGTAAATTATAAAATAAAATACACAGCGGTTAGCTGTTTAGGGTCTTGAAGAGCAGAAGGGAATATTTATTTCCTCTCCCCAGAACTTAAGCTGAGTCCACCTACTTGGCATTCTCCCCACTTGAAATGTGCCCTTTCTCACTCACCAACAAATTGTGTCCACCACACTTAAACATTCCTACACAGAGATACTCAATGAAGTCACCTGGGAAGGCTCATCTCATCAACAACTATCCCCTCTGTGTGAGAACTACCTTTTGATTTTAATTTGACTTTTAATGGCAGGGAGGGAACTTTATCTTCTAAAGGAGCTCTGTTTCTATTAAACCATCAAAGAATCTGTTTTCCCATCTCCCTTTCAGGAACACGCATGCTCATGGCAGCCATTACAATCCCATCATGCAGCAGCCTGCGTTGTTGACTGGTCATGTGACCCTTCCAGCAGCTCAACCCTTAAATGTGGGCGTGGCCCACGTGATGCGGCAGCAACCACCAGCACCACCTCTTCCCGGAAGAATAAGCAACACCAGTCCTCTGCGAGGTAGGTGTGTAAGAAGTGTTAGAGAAAGAAAACTTCAAGGAGATTGGAAGTTAAAGATCTGGATCCCTGGAATGGGATTTTGAAGGAGGCGTTCATCCTAAGGTCTCTGTGAGTGCTGGCCCTACCCTCACCCTAAGGGTGGGGCCCTCAGACCACAGTGTTCAGTGACCCCGTCTTGAGTGATTCTGTCCCCTTCCACTTATCTAGAAAACACTCAGACTGCCCTCTGAAGATGCATTTTTGAAACTATAACTTGTTTTTAGAAGTAGTAGAGAAATGTGTTTTATTTGAGTCTAATGTCAGAAATTTAACTCATTCAGCTATTTTCTAAAATATAATGGCACCCCACTCCAGTACTCTTGCCTGGAGAATCCCATGGATGGAGGAGCCTGGTAGGCTGCAGTCCATGGGGTCGCTGAGGGTCGGACATGACTGAGCGACTTCACTTTCACTTTTTACTTTCATGCATGGGAGAAGGAAATGGCAACCCACTCCAGTGTTCTTGCCTGGAGAATCCCAGGGACGGGGGAGCCTGGTGGGCTGCCATCTATGGGGTCGCACAGAGCTGAACATGACTGAAGCGACTTAGCAGCAGCAGCAAGCAATAACTTCGGTTAATCATAGACACTACCAGAAGAACAATGCTCTTTCCCATTTCCTCTAAATCCAGTTTCATCTCCATGAACTCTTAAAAAAAAATTAAGATTGACCAAAGTCCATGTGCTTTTGTTCATTTTATATGGTATTTTGGAAAAGGTAAAACCATAGAGTGTGTAGATTGAAGACTGCTGGGAAAGATTGAAGGCAAAGAGGAGAAAAGGACAGAGGTTGAAATGGCTGGGTAACATCACCGACTCAATGGACATGAATTTGAACAAGCTCTGGGAGAGAGTGAAGGACAGGGAAACCTGGTATGCTGCAGTCCATGGGTCGAAAAGAGTCAGATACAACTGACCAACGACAAAACTGTAGGACATAGATCAGATCAGGAGCTGCTAAGGACTAGAGGGAACTTTTCAAAGTGATGACAAATTTCTGTATCTGCATTGTGATGGGAATTACATGACTGTACATTTGTCAAAACTCATCAAACAATTCAAAGGGGTGTCTTACACTGTATGTAAATGATACCTCAATACACCTTACTTAAAAAAATAGAGATTTCCTAACAAAACAAAAAAATCGAGATCAAAATTGTATGGCTGTAAAATTGTTCCTACATCTCTCTCCAGTGGCTTGGAGGTCCCTAATTGTTTATTTGGAATAGGTTAATCAAGAGAAGTCAAGTAATACATGAAATGGCTAATGAATTCTGTTTTTATACTTACTTGCATAGCAAGATGCCAGAAATTAGATCTGCCTCTTTTCGTTCTTTTTCATTTGAAAACTAATCCAAGAGCTGACTTCCTGAAATTGTCATCCTTCCTCAACAAGATTCTTATTTGGTTCTTTCTGACAACTTAGGGAAATTCATGTCAGATCAGTGGCAGGCTTCCAGAATGCTTTTGTTTGACAGCTCTGTGATAGAACACCCATGTCTGTGTTAGATTGGGTGGCACCAGAGGCCCCTGGCTCAGTCCTCACGTGCTGTCCTGCTCAGTCTGGTGTGTGGTCGCCAGAACTCTAGCCTGGCTTGAGCTTGGCCTCTGTATGCTCACTTTGGCCAGGTAGGGGCAAGAAGAACCCTTAGCCTCTGACCTGTTGATAAGTCCCTCTTTGTTGCCTTCTTACCGCCCAGCTGGCTTTAGAAGGCTCACTGCCAGTGCATTTCAAGATCAGTGGGACTATAGTGAAAATTAGGGGTTTGCCTGTTTTTTAAGACCAATGCCTTAGGCAAAACAACTGGAAAAAACCAGAAGGCTCTCCCCTTTGGCAGACGGTACAATCAGGCATAGTTTTCTTTAAAAATGCCAAGTAGACATATTTTAACTGCTCAAGTAGTGAGAACTTAATCTCAAAATTGTACCATGTTAGTAATAACAAATACAAAGTTCCTGGTAAGTACAAATAATAGAACAATCTTATCAGTGAAACTTCCTTCTTATTAGGAGCCTCTCAAAAGGAACAAGCAACATATCTGATACCGACTAAATAGAAAATTAAATAGACCCACCTTTATGGAATTATTTTCATCTAATTACCTTCCCTTTAGCTAGGAGGTGCTAGAATCTCTAAGGACTTATCACACTCTTAAGTTTCATTATAGGCTGGCTTTGGTCTCATTGTATAGACACAACCAAGGTCAGCAATGGTTGATGGGGAGGGGAAAGGTAAGGTCTTTTTTCTCTAAAGTTACCAGAAACTACATTGGCGTTTTTGATAAGTAATTTCTAGTTGATCAAAATCAAGAGTTATAGGTCCCTTAAGCATACATTTTCCTTTTGCATTTTTCCTGGTTTTTCATTATGATTGAAACAGACTGGTAAGCTTCCTGTGAGGCTCATGTGTCAAAATCCAGGATTTTCTTTGGGTTTTTTTTTTGGTTACACTGCGAGGCATGTGGAATCTTAGTTCCGCAACCATGGTTTGAACCCATGTCCCTGCATTAGAAGGCAGAGTCTTTACCACAAGACCACCCATTAAGTCCCCAGAAAAATTAATTTTTGAAAAATTATACCCCCACAGATACTTTTATGGTCATGTCCTTTTCCCAGAGGAGGAAGGAGGCAAAGCTACATTTTAACCTTAGATCTTTTAGCTCCAGGAAGTCTTAGGAAATGAGTGTTGTCATTGAATCAGTGGTAAACCAGCCATGAGCAAGGAAATGAAAGCTTTATGTGCAAATATCTTTTCTTCCACCTCCCTCCAAAACAAGACCTCGCTCAGTACACTGGGGAGGATGACAAGATTGAACTTACGAAGTTGTACTTTGACCCTGAAGGCAGGGGGCTGTGTTGGGGCAGACACCCCTGAAATCCGTCCCCACCACAAGACCGGGCCAGTCCTTGGGCATGGTCCTCTGTCCTCTCCTGAGAGCCCTGCTACCCACTTTGTTCCTCAGCAGGTAGAGCCCAGAAAGCCAGGGTGCTGCCCTGTCTGTGTAGCAATTGAAAGAAAGAGTCCCACAGGCCACCGCCTCTGCAGTCTGGTTAAGCCTGAGTGCACTGGTCCTCTATCCGATTTATGGAGGGCAACAGGGGGCTTCCCTGATGGCTCAGAGGTTAAAGCATCTGCCTGCAATGCGGGAGACCTGGGTTCGATCCCTGGGTCGGGAAGATCCCCTGGAGGAGGAAATGGCAATCCACTCCAGTATTCTTGCCTGGAGAATCCCATGAACGGAGGAGCCTGGTGGGCTACAGTCCACAGGGTCGCAAAGAGTCGGACATGACTGAGAGACTTTACTTTCACTTTCTACAATGAATGGTGTCAGATTCATGATGTCCAAAGAAGATATAACTTTAGGACTAGGGACCAGGCTTGAGCACTCAAGAGCTTTTGTATAACAGAGTTTTATTAAAGTATAAAAAAGGGACAGAGAAAGCTTCTGACGCAGACATCAGAAGGGGGAGGAGGAGTGCCCCTCCATGCTAGTTTTAACAAGCTGTTTTATGTCTGTTAGAAAGCTATTAATCATATAGAGACACCTCAAGGCTGAGGGAGTTTCACCAGGCCCCTCTCCCACAATATGCATTTTTGAGATAGGATGGCACAAGGTATGTCATCCCCAGCCATTAAACAATTGATATGAATACTGGTTTGTTGAGCTATTATCAGCCAAAAGTTAGTCTTAGGTGGGACCATTTTGAAGAAAGGCAAATTCCAAAGCAAACACAAAGCTTCGTTAACATAGCTTAAGAAAAACGTTTCCATAAGAAAAACGTGTTGGTTAGCTCAAGGTTTGAGAAAAGTTAAGTTCTGGGGGAACTAGGTGTTGTCACAGGAACATAGAAGTTTAAGAGAAAAAATTCTGACACTTGTAGTTTGTTTCCTTCTGCCACTTAAGGGAGAGAGAAAAAAAATGTCTGACACTTGCGGCCTATTTCCTCCGTTTGGAGACCCGTGGCCTTCCTGCCTGTGACCCTCTCAATTTGGCCATGCTGGTGTTTCTAGACAGTTGGGCATCTTGCGAGGACCTGGCGGCCCTGACCTTCTCCATGAGTGTGTGGCTTTGTCGTTGCAGAAACGTCTCCACCTGTGAGGTGTCCTCCTCTCAGGCCGTCGGCTCCCCGCAGCGGTCCAAGCGCGTCAAGGAGAACACGCCTCCGCGCTGCGCCCTGGTGCACGGCAGCCCCGCCTGCAGCTCATCCGTCACGTGCGGCTGGGGTGACGGGGCCTCCAGCACCACCAGGGAGCGGCAGCGGCAAACGATCGTCATCCCCGACACCCCCAGCCCCACAGTCAGTGTCATCACCATCAGCAGCGACACGGACGAGGAGGAGGAGCAGAAGCACGCCCCCACCAGGTGAGGCTGTGACGCCCTCAGACACCAGGAAGGAGCGGAGTGGGGGTGCTCTGTGCAGGTGCATGGCCAGCTCACCCAGAGACAGTCGGGGGGCGGGGGGGGGCCTGGACCACTTCCCCGTCATCCAGAGTGATGATCCATCCTTCTCTCCTGGCCCCTGCATCCTGGCCTTGGCATGTCCTGGAGCCCTAAAGTGATTTCAGGGGATGGTCCAACAGATTTGGGCTTCTCAGGTGGCTCAGATGGTAAAGAAGCCGCCTGCAAAGTAGACCTCCGTTCAATCCCTGGGTCAGGAAGATCCCCTGGAGAAGGGAATGGCAACCCATTCTAGTATTTTTGCCTAGAGAATCCCCATGGAGAGAGGAACCTTGTGGGTTACAGTCCATGAGGTTGCAAAGAGTTGGACACGACTGAATAACACTTCACTTTCTACTTTTCAGACAGATTTCTATAATTATTGAAAGCCAAAGATAATTTTGAGTCAATTTGGTCTTGAAAAATAGTTACAGGCCCTCTACTTTGGGGGACGTGAGACCATGAAAGTCAGGTACACAGTGCCATTACATTTCAGCCCTCGTAAGCTAAAAAATCTCTGCCTTGGGCTATTGAATGTATTCCTAGTTGGTCAGGCTGTTTCTCAAACATTGCCTTGGCTCTCTCAGAATTTGAGGTAATTGTCCAACTAATCAGAAATTTCCCTGTGTCTGATTAACCCAGTCTTTCAAACTGCCAGGTGGCCTTTTACCTAGAGAACATTACTGTTTATTCCAAAGTAGTAAGAACTCATTTCACTCGCTGTATGCTTCTGGGGGAGAGGGAAGAAATATTTATCATATTTGCAAGACTATTAAGCCTGGTGCCAGAGCCTCTTTCCTATACTTGCCAGCCAGACTGAAACAGAGTTTAGTGTGAGTTTGGGCTGTCTGGTGGTCCCCTGGAACTTTTCCCTCCAAACAGTCGGTCCTCTGGTCATTAGCATCCCCGGGCCTCAGGACCTTGTAGATCGGAAATCTCACAACAGCAACCTGCTGCCTCTTCCCACTGGGACCCAGGACCTGGGAAAGGAGGCCTGCCAGTCAGAGCACATCCTGTGACCCAGTGTGAAGATAACATTCACATTTGGGCCCAAGTTCTTAATTCCTAATTGGATACAATGTCACTGATTATAATCACAAATCCTTTTGATTAGATAATAAATTCTTACCTTTGAAATCATTACACAATGTACAGATAGACTGATTAAAACATTGTCACGACAGCTATTCCTTCCTGCATGAGCTCAGCATCTTGTCTTTTCACAAGAAGGCTTGTGTAGCGCTCATTCCAGTGTCCTCTGTAATGGCCCAGCCCAGTTCAGAGAAGCATGTGATGGAGCATTTCTGTCCTTGCATTGGGTCAGATGCCAGAGGGGCCAAGGAGCTGAGGGCTGGGGCGTAGTGCTTCACTCCCAGCCTGCCTGGTCCAGAACTGGCCTCAATTTCCTTTGGAGACTCAGTTTCCTTTGTTTCCTTAGGAGAGCAGTCCCAAGCTGAGTCCATGCCTGTGCCCCCAAGTCCCTTCCCAAAGGGAAAGGCTCCTCCCAGCCGCAGCCCTGGCCCTGGCCTGGAGCAGCGTGTCCCCACATCTGTGGCATCAGGCGTAAGGACAGGCAACCTCACAGGGCCCTTTGCCACAACTGGAAAAAGGCGATTTTAAAATCTGAACGTTGACTAGATTGGAATATCATTTTAACATTTGAATTGACACAGAATCTCAACCTGTGTGCTCAGGAGAGAACCGAATAGTGGATCTGATGGGAAGGAGGATGAGAAAACCATCTCTCCACCCATCAGGCCACTGCCAGGGCCGAGGGCACAAAGCAAGCCGGAAGTACAGGCTGCCTCTGCAGCAGCCCCAGGGCCCAGAAAGAGCAGAGCTGAAGCATGTGGCAGCGTGGGAGGACCTTGGTGTCCGTGAGTCACGACTTAGGGGAGGGCAGGGGAGGGGCCGACGGGCAGGTGCATGTGTGAGTGACAACCAGAGAGAGTGAGTGAGAGCGGGCTGCTGAGTACTGGAGATTCCTAACCCGGGGGATGTGGGGCCGGCCCGCCTGCCTGCCCAGGCTACCAAGATGCACCAGAGCATTCTGTCAAACATGGGAGGCTGCCGTTTGAGGCCAGAGCAAAACGAGACAGGTATCAGCTGTCCACAGGTGTGATGGGAAGCTCACAGAATGAGAAAATAGTGTTTTCCAGAGAGATCAAATAACTGTTGCCTTGAAGAAATGTTTGAGGACCCAGGAAGGCAGGAGAGGATATTGGAGCCTGAGGAGGATAAAACAGAAACCAGTAGCTATTTTATTTATAGAGAAACCATCGTGTAATGTGACCACATTAATGTGACTGCATTTTGTAATGAGGAAAAAGATAGGGGGAAATACGAGTACTCATTCTTAGAAATCAGACTATCATAAAATTTAACAGGGTAAGTATTTATTGGCCCCACTGGTAAGATACTATGCTCGGAACCGCAGGTGCTGCATAAATAAAGTAGACAGTCTCTGTCCTCAGGAGGTTTGCAGGGAATAAGCAAGATAAGACACATACAAATCTGCATAACACAAAACAGGTTCCCCGGCCCCTAAAAACTAGCAGAAGACTGTAGGGATTCAAAGGGGGGATGGCCTGAAGAAATAGGGGAGAGGGGCCTTTTCAAGGTCAGTTGTCCTGATATGCTTAGACAATGGGTAGAGGAGGTAAGACTGCAAATTCCAGAGAGATAAGTGGTGGGCAGAGCCTCACAGGTGGGCGGAGCCTTAAGTGGGCAGAAGGGGATCAAGAACAGGTGGGGTTCGCTGATAAGAGAAAGTGGGAGGTCAGGACGAAAGGGATTTCAGAATAGAAAGGGGGATTTGGGGGGGAATCTCCCCTTAGGTGGGCGTGGCCAGCTTTCCAAGGAGATGCTGAGGAGCTCCCAAGAAAGCATCAGTTCTGGGAAAACAAGGACGGGACATGCCCCCAGCGGAGGCCACTGGGGAGCCGCCTGATCGCCCTCGGACTGGAAGCTTCTCTACCCGTCAGGGCTCCAGTGTGAACCTTGGACACATCCCTCCTTGACCCTGACCGTCCTCATTCCCAAACCTAATTTCTCCCAGCTGTGAGCAACTTGATTCTGCTCTTCTGTGTTCTGACCTCATTTCCTATTTGCGGCTCAGCCCCAGTACTAGCCCTGTAACCCTGCCTGAAATGCCGATGGCTTCCCCTCAGCCTCATCACAGCCTCTGGAGAGTTGAGGGAGGGGGCTGGGGGTTCCTGTGATGTTCATGGGGGTGGTGAGCATGGGACCACGTGGCAGCGACTTTTAAAGCCGACCTAAGACAAGTAATCCTTGGTACTCAGTGGTAAAGAATCCACCTGCCAATGCAGGAGACGAGGGAGATGCAGGTTCAATCCCTGCACCGGGAAGATCCCCTGGAGGAGAAGGAGCAACCCTTCTCCCCTAGTGGCAACCCACTCCAGTGTTCTTGCCTGGGAAATGACATGGACAGATGAGCCTGGTGGGCTACAGTCCATGGCATCACAAAGAGTCAGACATGAGTTAGCCACGAGCACATAAGCACAAGCGTGTCGGTAAATCTCCAGGACCAGGTGACATTGTCTAGAATTTTCAGGGGAATGCCAAGGCAAAATTATCATTCCTGACCCCCAGCATGTGGCACTGTTAGCTGCCAGAGCAGATGGACACTCAACAACTCCTGCTTGTAAGAAGGACTCCAGAGTGTGAGGGGCAGGCTCGGGGCGAGTGAACCCGACAGGAAGGGGGTTGTAACAGACATTCCCCAGGAGTTTTCACCTGCACTGTCTCTGCATCATTTGATGAGATGACACAAGGCTGGTAGTTGTAGTCCCATTTAATAGATGAGGAAACTGAGGTCTGAGAAAAGTAAGTGACCCAAACTGGCAAAGGTTCCAAGTAGCAGATTTGGGATTCAGGTTCTGTGACAGTGAGGAAATGGCAGTCTTAATTACTGGCAAAAATAATTTATTTCTTCTTAGTCATTAATTCAGCATGTTATAAATTATGTCCTCGGCCTCCTCTGACCATAACCATGCCTACACCCATGGTCTTACCTGCTGTGTGCAGGGCACCAGGCCAGGAGAGTGGGGAGTCCAGGGCATGTTCGCTGAGCCCTGACTCAGGCCAGGCATTGGTTGAGTGCAGCTGCTCTAGCAGCAGGCCGGGCAGAATTCAGCTGTTCTCATTTCTTCGAGGAGGCCAGGCAAGACCCAGTAGCCTCCTCTTTTTCCGTGTTGGTTGAGGGGGCTCTGTGGTCATGGCTAGAGTTGTTTGTGTAAAGACAGAAAACAGATATATTTTTTGGATTCCCCAGGATTAGGTAGTAGAACCAGTCTTACTTGAAATACACATAAATGATTTTGATGAGAGGAGCAGCTGACTCTCTCCATGTGCTGAATAAGCCATCTTTTCTCCCTTGAAATTTCTTTGGAGAAAGTTTATGGGTGCCCATCATTATTCATACCTTTCTGCCAACCTTGCCTTGTGCTGAAGCTGTCTTTTAGGGGCCATGAGGCTACATCATATAGGCTTCCAGAGTATGTGACCAGAGGCTCATTTCAGCTGATCCATTAGAAATCATTTTGCCCGGTCTCCATTATTCATTCATTTATCTGCTCATTCAATTATCTATTTCTGGTAGACGGGCTTCATTTACCGAGGTCATCAGGGCACCACTGTATCCTGCGTCACTTTGCAAGTGATGCTCAGAGTGTTAACAGCTAATCTGACCAAAATGTGAACTTCCCTAGGAGATTGATTCATCATTATCCCTAAGGATTTTAGACAGGGGTCATTCTGAAACTGTTATCCCCCAAAAGTGTGACACCCCCCCCCCACAATGTTCTTTTTGACACTAAATTGAAAATCCAGGTAAATTACTATAGCAGAGTCACAGTCCGGAAGCTGATGTGCTGCTACCCAAAAGACGGCCTGAGGAATTAACATCTACTTAACGGGGGAAAGCGCACACACCCACTCAGGCCAACTTCGTGCTGTGCTGGTGGCGTCAGAGCCAGGCTTGAGGAAAGAAGCAAAGGAACCCAGCACGCAGTGTCATTTGGAGGGCTTGTTCTTTTGTGGTGTTAAGTTAAATCTGATGAACCAGTTTCCATCACCTGACTCTTCCCGGGAGATGTGAGTTTTGAGGAGAGTGCCCCTTGGCTTCCTCTTCCCTGGGCTTCATTCAGAACGTCCCAGGGATTACGGGCTGTACTTTATGAAAAGACTGCATTTTGAAGAGAAGGTACTGCACCCAACTGTCCCCAGCCACCAGTCCTCCACTTCTCCGTGTTGCAAAGCCGCTGCTGACGTGTAGTGACGACCTGCTGTCCTGCCTGCCTTCCACAGGGCAGAGGGAGGAGGGCAGGAGCAGCTTGGAAAGCACGGGCAGAGCCATGCCCAGGAGACACACTCAGCGTGATCAGGAGAGGCCTGCAGGCATGTAGAAGGCGGGACAGAGTGAACACCGGCTGCTGCGCGTGGTGCCTGAGGACCAGGCCACCCCTGGCTCCTTCCAGACCCCGTTTCAGATTTCTCCAGAAGGCAGTCAAGTTGAAAGTGATCATAATCGTGCATGTGTATATGCATATCTTGGGGCTTCCCAGGTGGCACTAATGGTAAAGAACCCACCTGTTGGTGCAGGAGACATAAGAGATGAGGGTTTTGACCCCTGGGTTGGAAAAATCAATCCCCTGGAGAAAGAAATGGCAACCCACTCCAATATTCTTGCCTGGAGAATCCCATAGACAGAGGAGCCTGGCAAGGTACAGTCCATATTGAGAAACATACATATATATATTATATATATGGACATGGATAATGTAGCTCAAATGGAATGTATGCACCAAATTTAAAATATAGAGGTGTTTGGTTTTTTTTTTTTTTTTTTGTTCTCAGTTTAGTCACTCAGTCATGTCTGACTCTTTGCAACCCCATGGACTATACACGAGGCCTCCCTGGCCATCACCCCCATGGACTATACACGAGGCCTCCCTGGCCATCACCAGCCCCCAGAGCTTACTCAAACTTATGTCCATCAAGTCAGTGATGCCATCCAACCATCTCATCCTCTGTCATCCCCTTCTCCTCCCGCCTTCAATCTTTCCCAGCATCAGGGTGTTTTCCAATGAGTCAGTTCTTCACATCAGGTGGCCAAACTATTGGAGTTTCAGCTTCAGCATCAATCCTTCCAATGAATATTCAGGACTGATTTCCTTTAGGATTGACTGCTTGGATCTCCTTGCTGTCCAAAGGACTCTCAAGAGTCCTCTCCAACACCACAGTTCAAAAGCATCAGTTCTTTGGTGCTCAGCTTGCTTTAAATTGGAGGCCACGTGATAGATCGGAAGGAGCACGCTGGCCTGGTGGCATTGGCACCCCAGCCCCTCCACTCACGTGAAGGGCTAGTTAAAGGCTGTTGGCCATTTCTCTCTGGTTGGGTGGAAAGGGAGTGGGAACAGCACAGTGAACAGTTCACACCCCCATGCAGGTGGCCAGGCCAGCAGCTGTCATCTCCATCACTTGAGCAGCTGTCCCTGCGAACAGTCCCACGCCCCATGCCACTGTTGCCGACTCGGCCCCTGGTGGAACCCGAAGAGAACTCTCAGTTGCCTTACATTCTCAGTGCTCATGGGTAGGAGGAGCTGTGTAGCTGGTGATGAAGAGGAAGTGCAGGCTCTGGACAATGCAACAGAAAAAAAAAAAAAAAAAGTAACCGAATTTAAAAGTGGGCTAAGGATTTGGACAGAGTTTACTTAAAAGAAGATGTACCAGCAGCCATATGAAAAGTGCTCCGCCTCACTCATAATCAGGGAAATGCAAAGCAAAACCATGGTGTGATATCACCTCACACGTGGCAGGATGGCTGTTACCAAAAAGACAAAAGCTGAGAAGTGTTGATGGAGAAAGTAGAGACATTGGACGTCTTGTACGCTACTGGTTGGAATATAAGTGGGTGCAGCTACTATGGAAAACAGTATGGAGGTTCCTCAAAAAAATTAAAAATAGGGACTTCTCAAGTAGTCCAGTGGTTAAGACTCCATGCTTCCAATGCAGGAGGTGCAGGCTCGATCCCCGGTCAGAGAACTAAGAGCCCACATTCTGTGGGGCACAACCAAAAAGTGAAAAATAGAACTGCCATGTGATCTAGCAGTCCCACTTCTGAGTGTTTATCCAAAAGAATTAAAATTAGAACCTCAAAGAGATACCTACACTCCCACATTGACTGCAGCATCAGTCACCGTAGCCAAGAAGTAGAAGCAACCTAAGTGTCCATCAGATGAATGGATAAAAAAAATGTGACCTGTACATGCAGTGGGATGCCATTCAGCCTTAAAAAGAAGGAAAATGTGCAGTATGCGACCTCATACGTGAGCTGTCTATAATAGTCTAATTCACAGAATGAAAGAACTAAATCTCGCTTGTCAGGGGCTGTGGGTAGGGGGACATGGGCAGTCGCTAATCAGCAGGCAAAAATCTCAGTTACAATGAATAAGCTTCAGAGATCTGCTATACAGCATCACTGATACCGTGTTATACTTAAAATTTTAAGAAAGTAGATCTCATGTTGCATATTCTTACCACAATAAAATAAATAGTTTTAAATAAACTAAGACCAACTCAGTCACAAAAAGAAAAAGAAGCAGAAGAATGCTAGCACTTGGTTCCAGCCCAGCTCTGTCCCCAACCAGCTATGTGACCTTGAACATCCAAGTGACCTAAAGGGACCTAAAGCACCCAACATTTTCCTGTTCTCAAAATGAAAGTTGTAATTTTCTCTACCTTATAGTCTGGCTGTGAGGATTCAAGGGGATAAAACATGTAAAGGACTTTGAACAGTAGTTGTGCATTCAGTAAACATTATCTATATTCAGTAATCAATGTCATAATAATAGAAGAGCAGTTTTCACATACAGTGTTGATTATGGCATGGAAAGTTCATTGGTGGAGATGAGTTTTGACTCTGGTCTTGCAAGATGGAATTGACCAGCAAATGGAAATCAGAAGCATATTCCAGGTAGGGTCCTACAGAGAAGGGGTCGCAGAATTGTCTGATTCTCCAGCCATGTTTTCTCCATTGGGGCTGATTTCTTTGCTTCTTAGCTCCTTGTTTCTTTTCATCACTTGAAAATGATGAAAATCATCTATTGCCATGACAACACAATGCAGTCGTGAACTCCAGCAGCTTTGTTCTTTATTCAGAAGTGATGTTCTGTCGAGGCCATTTAAGCAAGGATTTCTCATTCTGCTCTTGTCACTGTCTGTCTCACTTCCATTAACCAATTCATAATGGGATTGATAAGCTATCAATAATAATTAGACACTGTCGTGGGATGAATCCCAGCAGAATCGACATGTAGGAGCTAAAAGAATCCGTAGTCATCGTGTCAAATGCGTGCTCATTTTTAAATTGACTCATTTAACAGCTTCCCTTTTGTTCTTTAATCTGCATAGTACATCAAGTAGAGCACAGAGATTCTAACAATAGAAGAGATTAGAAAAAGAGTTATCAAATTAATTCACTTCTTCCAAACCTGTGACATGTAAACCCAAAAATGTAGGTATATCAGCATCAGACTGTGTTGTACCTGTCTGCTCGTCAGGCAGGGGGACTTCCAGCTCCGAAAAAAAAGGAGGAATCCTGAAGAGCTGAGAGGTTTTATCTCACACTCCTGATAGATATTAAGAAAATGACATGCAGAATTCCTCTACCCCTTTGGTGGAAAGACTCACTACCTGTTAGGTTTCCATTGGAAGATGACTTTCAGTTCTGAGGGGTCATCTAGATCAGCTGTCAGCTTTATAAGACTCTTGCCAGAAAGCCATCCTCCAGTGACAAGAAGCTCACTGGTTCACGAGTTGGCCCACTGTATGTTCAGATAATTCCAGTTGTCAGAAAATTCTTACTTGTACTGAGCTGAAGTTTCTCCACAATTTCTAAACCTGAATAAAGAATTCCAAGTACGTCCACCTTGAATTCGGTTACAGATTGGCCAAAATTAGTGGGGTGAGGTGTGTGTGTTTAATTTGCCTGTTTTCTATTTGTGTTTTAGTCCCTCAGTCATGTGTGACTCTTTGTGACCCCATGAACTATAGCCTTCCAGACTCCTCTGTCCATGGAATTCTCCAGGCAAGAATACTGGAGTGTGTGGCCATTTCCTTCTCCAGTGATCTTCCTGACCCAGGGATCAAGCCCACATCTCCTGCACTGGAGGCAGATTCTTTACCGTCTGAGCCACTGGAGAAGCCCTATTTAATAAACTACTCAGAACCTAAGGAGGATATGTAGTCAGCAGGGATTATCTTGGTTTGGGTCTCCATGAAAAATACGCTTACTAAAAGGATTTATTTCCGCTCCAAATTAGGACTAAAGCAAATCCTCTTTTAAATGTCTTTAATAATAAATATTTAAAGGACCACAAATGGCTCCTTTAATGCCACTCTCCCTAACAATTTCATAGCAGGTTAGAGCTGGAGGGACATCCAGGGTCACCCCAGTATATCCAGGCCACTGCCCAAGGTCACACCAATAACGTGGACAGCCACGCCAGGCCTAGAGCGCCAGCTCTGAGGACACATTTGGCAACAGCCAGCCTCTGTCCTTCACGTGGGGTCCACCACCCAGAGTCTGTGCACCTGCAGCAGAACGTTTCTGCATTTAGGAGGTGACCACATGAGTCACTGTGTGTGTGTCATTTAATCAGGCGGAACTGGCTGTGACCGAAGCTGAGAGTGAAGGGTGGGGCAGGCTAGCTGCGCACTCACAGTATCCCGGCGCTGACCCTGGTCCTGGGAGCATTTTGTGATGGTGCCAGGATTTGGGGGGTTAGAGCTGGGGGCGTTTCCTCTAATAACGTCTTATTACACTACAGACTGCTCCCAGGCCCGCCCCACCCCCCACAGAGAGCAGCTGTGGCTTCTTTCACCAGTTCTTTTTTTTTTTTTTAGGCAGCTCTCCTTCCTCCTAGTGTGTTGTGGGTTAGTCACTCAGTCGTGTCTAACTCTTTGCCACCCCCTGTACGGTAGCCAATCAGGCTCTTCTGTCCATGGATTTTTCCAGGCAAGAATACTGGAGTGGGTTGCCATTGCCTCCTCCAGGGGATCTTTCCAACCCAGAGATCAAACCCGAGTCTCCTATTTCTCCTGCATTGCAGGTGGATTCTTTACTGCTGAGCCATCAGGAAAGCCCCAGTGCTCCTTCCCATTCCCACAGCTTTCCAGAACTCTTGTTGCTCTCAGATTTCATGTCCCTACTTTGGAGGCTTGGGGATCTTTCCCTGGTGCCCCACTTTCTAGTTCTTCTGCTACATCTGAATCGTTCATCCCCACCTACCCTGTGAGTCCCATTTGCTTTCTTGTCTCTGAATAAGCATATGGACATTAAAACTTGAGATATAATTTGCATACCATAGAGTTCATCCATTTAAAGTGTACAATTAAGTGGTTTGGGGCCTATTACATTTTTTTTTCAGTTGTGGCACTCAGGTTCAGTTCAGTTACTCAGTCGTGGCTGACTCTGCAACCCCATGAACTGCAGCACGCCAGGCCTCCCTGTCCATCACCAACTACCAGAGTCTACCCAAGCCCATGTCCATTGAGTTGGTGATGCCATCCAACCATCTCATCCTCTATTGTCCCCTTCTCCTCCTGCCCTCAGTCTTCCCCAGCATCAGGGTCTTTTCAATGAGTCAGCTTCAACATCCTTCCAATGAACACCCAGGACTGATCTCCTTTAGGACAGACTGGTTGGATCTCCTTGCAGTCCAAGGGACTCTCAAGAGTCTTCTCCAACACCACAGTTCAAAAGCATCAATTCTTTGGCACTCAGCTTTCTTTATAATCCAACTCTCACATCCATACATGACTATTGGAAAAACCATAGCCTTGACTAGACGGACCTTTGTTGACAAAGTATGTCCCTGCTTTTTAATATGCTGTCTAGGTTGGTCATAACTTTCCTTCCAAGGACTAAGCAACTTTTCATATCATGGCTGCAGTCACCATCTGCAGTGATTTTGGAGCCCCAAAAAATAAAGTCTGACACTGTTTCCCCATCTATTTGCCATGAAGTGATGGGACTAGATGCCATGATCTTCATTTTCTGAATGTTGAGCCTTAAGCCAACTTTTACACTCTCCTCTTTCACCTTCATCAAGAGGCTCTTTAGTTCCTCTTCACTTTCTGCCATAAGGGTGGTATAATCTGCATATCTGAGGTTATTGATATTTCTCTCAGCAATCTTGATTCCAGCTTGTGCCTCATCCAACCCAGTGTTTCTCATGATGTACTCTGCATAAGTTAAATAAGCAGGGTGACAATATACAGCCTTGACGTACTCCTTTTCCTATTTGGAACCAGTCTGTTTTTCCCTGTCCTGTTCTAACTGTTGCTTCCTGACCTGCATACAGGTTTCTCAAGAGGCAGGTCAGGTGGTCTGGTATTCCCATCTCTATATATATAATAAAATTTGCCACTTTAACCATTTTTAAATGTACAGTTCAGTGACACTAATACATTCACTGTGTGCAGCCGTCACCACTATTTCCAAAACTTTTCCATCACCTCAAGCAGAAACTTTGTACCATTAAGCAGCTCCCCAAACTCCTGTCCCCACCCCCCAGCCCCTGGTACCCAACCTCTAATTTACATTTTGTCTCTATGAGTTTGCCTATTCTAGGAATCTCGTATAAGTGGAATCGCACAATACTGTCCTTTTGTGTCCGGCTTATTTCACTTAGTGTAACATTTTCAAGATTCATCCATATTGTAGCATCCATCAGAACTTTATTCCTTTTTATGACTGAATATTATTCTGATCAGCTGATGGGCACTGAGGTTACTTCCACCTTTTGGCTATGGAGATTGCTACAGCAGTGAACGTTAGCATACACGTGTCTGTTTTGGCTTTGAATTCCGTTTTGTACTTACCTAGACCAGAATCACTGGGTCAAACAGTGACTGTTTACCTCAAACTGTGTTTGAGCAACAAGCATGTGAGCCTTTTGCATTTCAGCTGTTATAAGTAGAAAGTGTAGTTCTTTATCCCCTGCAGGAGGAAATGGCAACCCACTCCAATATTCTTGACAGGATAATCCCATGGACAGAGGAGCCTGGTGGGTTACAGTCCACTGGGGTCTGAGAGTCGGACATGACTGAGCACACGTGCATGTAGTTTTTCTTAATTAAGATATAGCCATTTTATCAGTTAGAATGAAGAACTGTAAGTAAATGCAATCAGTTCATTCCTCGCCTTCTTCTGAGTTCTTAATTATCACCTGCACAGCTCACTTGACAGTTCAGCATAGAAGCCTTTATGACATCCTTTCTCTTTAACTGATTATTTTAAAACTTTTAGTGTGTAACTTGTCATGTTTTTATACAATCCTTCACTGAGATGTTAATCGTCTCCTAGGGCGGAGACACGTATTATATTTCTTTATACAGAAATTCCCTGTAGCACCTAGCATAGATCGCCAGGGATTCTAACTGATGAGCTTTAACTTCTTTCCTATCAGTCTTCTGGTTTATTCCTAGACTGGAAACTTTTCCAGAAAGTCTGTTGCTGCTGCTGCTGCTGCTAAGTCGCTTCAGTCATGTCCGACTCTGTGCGACCCCATAGACAGTAGCCCACCAGGCTCCCCCGTCCCTGGGATTCTCCAGGCAAGAACACTGGAGTGGGTTGCCATTTCCTTCTCCAATGCATGAAAGTGAGAAGTAAAAGTGAAGTCCTCAGTCGTGTCCGACTCTTGGCGACCACATGGACTGCAGCCTAGCAGGCTCCATAGAACTCATTTTTCCTAGAGATTTTTTTTGCCTGCAAACCTGTTTTCACATGTTAAATGAGGTAACACTAATAATAGAAGCTAGTTTTCAGAGAATACTTACTCTGTGTTGTGTACCATTCAAAATACTTTCTGTGTATTTTCTCATTTGAGTCTCAAAACAAGCCTGTGATGTAGGTACTATTATTATCTATACCTTACTGGTAAGGAGATTGAATCGCTTGGAGGTTGAATAGTCACCCAAGGCCACCAACACTTGCTGAAGTTAGACATCTGTCTGCCAGGCCTGTGTCCTTACCCACAGACGCAGAGAGGGGCCCTTCAACCCTGATCCAGGGGGGACAGAAGGTACAGCCCCAGAAGGAATTATCCAGCCCAGATGTCAGCAGTGCAGGCTTCGGGGAGCAAGGCATCAGGCCTCCTGGGGCTCCAGTTTCTCATTTCTCCACTGCCCTCAGGGGTGGGGCAGAGATCAATCTTGGAATCTGGCTGTCACTGGCTGTGTGACCTTGGGCAAGACACCTGGGTTGGGAGGTGGCAGTTGTGGCTCCATTAGGCGCTCTATAAATACCGGCTTCTTAGCCAAGTGGTTGGACACTGACCATCTTACTTAGGCAATCGATATTTCTTAAAAATAGATGATCGATATACAAAAATAGATGTGATCCATTTTTACACCTTTCACAATAAGCAGGCAATTCCGTATCTGTCATCCCACCAGCCTCTCTCTGAGCTGGGAGGCAGACAGAATTGGTTCCCAAAGTGACAAACATAAATATCTCAGGAAAAAAGAAATGTGCTGGCCCAGAGTGTGTTCCTCCCCATCAGTGTATGAAGTCTCGGTTCTAGAACGAAGACCTGGGGTTCAGAGCAGCGCCCTCACAGGCATCTTTTACCGCCACCCCACCCTCGGCCCGGCAGTGGAGAAGCTGTAGGAGGGTCGGGACTTCCCTGAGATGGGGACTTGGGGTCTTGGGTGGCCTGCACAGCAAAGCCATCGCCCCTCCCGTTCTCAGAGCGGAGAGGTGGCTGAGGCTGTGGGGTCCAGCTCCGAGTCCTCAGCTGTGTGCGGGATTAGCTGGGTCAGCACCTCACTTTCCCATCCCTCTTACTGTATCCCAGCCCCTCTTGGATGTCTTATCCTCTTTTGCCTAAATCGGTGGGGTCTTCCAGGCCCCAAGCCTAATAAAACTTATGCTCTTCCTTCCCGGGGGTGTTTTTCTTCCACACCACAGCCTCGGGTTGCCAGGGTCTGGCTGGGTGCTCCGTGTGCTTTTCTGTCCCTCCCTGGTGGCTCAGAGGGCACTGTGTGAATTGGAATATCTCCTGCCTTATCAGTAAACAGGAGTGTCACAGCCATCAGGGATTTCGGGCCTCCAAATGTAATGTCAAATGGAGTATTTCCTGCCATAGTAAACAGGGATGTCACAACCTAGCTATTTTTCCTTAATTAACAATAATCTTTTGATGTTCGACTACTTGCCCCTTGCTACAAACTTCTGTATAACCTGATTCCTCCCCCTACCTCCTCGGAACAGTTATCTCAGGATCACTTGAGATGCTGTCTCTCAGACTCCCAAGTCCTAGGTGGTTGTATAGTCGCTCATTTGTGTCTGACTCTTTGCAGCCCCATGGACTGCAGCATACCAGGCTTCCCTGTCCTTCACTCTCTCCCAGAGTTTGCTCAAACTCATGTCCATTGAGTCAGTGATGCCAGCCAACCATCTCATCTCTACCATCCTCTTCTCCTCCCACCTTCAATCTTTCCCAGCATCAGGATCTTTTCCAGTGAGTCGGCTCTTCACATCAGGTGGCCAAAGGATTGGAGCTTCAGCTTCAGCATCAGTCCTTCCAGTAAATTTTCAGGGTTGATTTCCTTTAGGATTGACTGGTTTGATCTCCAAGCGGTCCAAAGGACTAGGAATTCCCACCAAACAAAAGATAACTCTCAATTTCTAGGTCGTGCCTGTCTTTTTAGTGGATAGCTGCCCACAGCTCTGGGCTGCCAGTGCTTCCCCCGCAGGTCTGCTGAGCCCTGCTGCATGGGGGAGAGCCCGGGCCTGCCCGGAAGGTTCTCTCACTCCATTTCCAGAAGCTTCTGTGGGCTCCACCCCAGCCCCTTCTCTTGTCCTCACATCATCCCCACCCCCACCCCCGCCGGTGAGACTGGTGACGCCTGGGTTTCCCCTTCAGGGTTCTCAAGAGCAGAAGTCACATTCCTACCCTCTCTCCTGCTCTTCCTGCTCTGCCTGCCCCTGCCCGCAGCAAGTGCGGCTCTGCCCAGCCAGTCAGGTGTCTCACCGCACAGCCTCTCACGGTCCTGGTTTCTCCCTTTGCGTTTCCAGCACTGTCTCCAAGCAGAGAAAAAACGTCATCAGCTGTGTCACGGTCCACGACTCTCCCTACTCCGACTCCTCCAGCAACACCAGCCCCTACTCCGTGCAGCACCGCGCCGGGCACACCACCACCACCTTCGACACCAAGGGAAGCCTGGAGCCGCACTGCACAGGGAACCCCCGGACCAT
>SJXQ01005029.1:9074-118092 GCA_006408695.1 Aepyceros melampus
CCCCCCCCCCACCCCACCTCGCTCCACGCACGCTCCTTACATAGCACAGAATTTGCAAAGGCAGAAAAACAAAAATAAAAGAATGTGTCATTTTTCTCCCTTTCCTCCTATCATGGAAAAAAAAAATATGTATATATATATGTAAAGAGCCAAAATAAATGTGCCCAAACCAGAGATCTGGGAGCTTGTTCCTTGCTGCAGAACCGGCCTCATGATGGATCCCAGGGTGGAGGCGTGCTGTGACTCCTCAGGGACTGAATGTTGTGAGGTTGTCAGCCTCCCCAGGAATGGAAGAGGCTGCGTTTTAAAAACCTGTTTGTCTGTTAAGAAGCACAGCATAGACCATGATGTCCAAAGACTGGACGTCAGAGCTAGGAGTCCCGAGACCAGCTGTGACTTAGCCGAGGGGCCTTGTACAAGTTCCCAGACTGAGCTTGTTTCTATAAAACAAGGTTGGTCCAAAGTGGAGGTGACTGTCAGCCATGTGGGGTGGTGCAAAAAAATTAGGAACTGGAGCCAGAAGTCCTGGGTTTGAATCCTGCCCTTAATAAACAAGTTAACTTATTTATTTTTATTTTGTAATAGAGTATTGTTACTGTATAATTGACTTCCCTGGTGGCTCAGACGGTAAAGCATCTGCCTACAATGCGGGAGACCTGGGTTCAATCCCTGGGTTGGGAAGATCTCCAGGAGAAGGAAATGGTAGCCCACTCCAGTACTCTTGCCTGGAAAATCCCATGGATGGAGGAACCTGGTAGGCTACAGTCCATGGGGTCTCGAAGAGTCGGACACGACTGAGCGACTTCACTTTCACTTTCACCATATAATTATCTATAATCCATTACACTATTGTAATAGAGTATTGTTGTTGTTGGGGCTTCCCTGGTGGCTCAGATGGTAAAGAATCTGCCTGCAGTGCAGGAGACCTGTGTTCGATCCCTAGGTCAAGAAGATCCCCTGGAGAAGGGAAGGGTAACCCACTCCAGTATTCTTGCCTGGAGAACTCCCTGGACAGAGGAAGGTGGGCTGCAGTCCATGGAGTCGCAAAGTCACTAAGTTGTGTCTGACTCTTTGAGACCCCATGGACTGCAGCCCACCAGGCTCCCCTGTCCATGGGACTTCCCAGGCAAGATGACTGGAATGGGTTGTCATTTCCTTCTCTGGGGATCGAACCCAGGTCTCCTGCTTGGCAGGCAGATTCTTTACCACTGAGCCAACTAACTATACTTTAAGTAAAAAAGAAAAAAAGTGCAGAATGAGATGGCATTGAAATACACTTGAATGTTAACAAAATCAGCAGTAACTGCTGGTTTCTTATTTGTTTATATTTTAATCATCTACAGTGAGCATGTGTTCCTCTTTAATCAGGAGGAAATGCTTTTTTAAATAGACTTTTAAATTGCGCAATATGTTTAGGTTCTTGGAAAAGTCACAAAGACAACATGGAGAATTTCCGCGTACCCTTCAGCCATCGCCCACTGATAACTGTTGGAACTGTTTGTTACGGTTCATTTGTTAAAACTAAGAAGTAACATTAGTGCATTGCTATTAACTATACTCCAGAATTTGTTTTTCCTGTTTACCTTATCTGTTCTAAGATCCAGTCCAGGGTATCTTACAGTGAACTACGTTATCAGCTCTCCTCTGTTGATGGCTGTTTCTCCATCTCTCCTTGTTTTTCATGATCTTGACAGTTTTGAAGAGTCCTTCTATTTGTTGGTATTTGAAGGTATTTGTTAAATGTCCCTGACCGTGGGTTTGTCTGATGCTTTTCTCGTGATTAGTCTGGGGTTACGGGTTTGGCAGGGAAGACCAGGGAGGCGGTGTCTTTTTCACTCCTTCCTGTGAAGGCATTCATGATGTCTGCATGACGCGCTGTAGAGGTTCAACTGGGCTGCGGTTAAGGGGGCATCTGCCAAGTTTCTCCTCTATGCCCACTACTGCTCATCCCTTTCCTCACTCCACTCTTTAAAAGTGTGTCATTAAGTCCAGCTTACACCCAAGGTGGGGTGGGCTTAAGTTCCATCTCTGGGAGAAGGTATATGTATGTACATGTATTATTTGTAATTCTTCTCTAAGAAAAGTATCTTCACCGTTATGTATTCTATCATTTATTTATATCAATATTACTCATGGACATATGTCTTATACTCTGGGCTATAGTATAATACTACATTATTTACTGTGTTGCTCAAATTGTTCCAGCTTTGGGCATTGGGAGTTCTTTGGGCTGGATCCTATGTCCTGTGGTTCCTATGTCCCTTTGACAGCCCCCGTCCTTTTGTTTTTTGAGCACTTCCTTACTTCCTGGACCTATAAAATGCTCCAGGCTCATTTCGAATTCTTCTGCTCCAGTCCCGGAATCAGCCATTTCTCCAAGGAACCCTGTTTCCTTTTACTGGAGAAGGGTATTTAGAAACCCAAAGTCTGGGTGCTTGGTGTGCTATTAGGATTTTTTTCAATTTTTCTTACTATGATAAAATCCACGTGATGTAAAGTTTATCGTAAATTAAAAATAATGTAAAAGTAGTTGTACAATTCATTGGTAACAAATAACACTCATAATACTATGTGGAAAATTCTTAAAGAGATGGGAATACCAGACCATGTGACCTGCCTCCTGAGAAATCTGTATGTAGGTCAGGAAGCAACAGTTAGAACTGGACATGGAACAACAGACTGGTTCCAAATAGGAAAAGGAGTACGTCAAGGCTGTATATTGTCACCCTGCTTATTTAACTTATATGCAGAGTACATCGTGAGAAATGCTGGACTGGATGAAGTATAAGCTAGAATCAAGATTGCCAGGAGAAATGTCAGTAACCTCAGATATGCAGATGACACCACTCTTATGGCAGAAAGTGAAGAGGAACTAAAGAGCCTCTTGATGAAAGTGAAAGAGAGTGAAAAAGTTGGCTAAAACTCAACATTCAGAAAACTAAGATCATGACATCTGATTTCATCACTTCATGGTAAATAGATGGGGAAACAATGGAAACAGTGGTAGACTTTTTTTTTGGACTCCAAAATCACTGCAGATGGTGACTGCAGTCATGAAATTAAAAGATGCTTGCTCCTTGGAAGAAAAGTTATGACCAACCTAGACAGCATATTAAAAAGCAGAGACATTATTTTCCCAATAAAGGTCCATCTAGTCAGAACTATGGTTTTTCCAGTAGTCATGTATGGATGTGAGAGTTGGACTATAAAGAAATCAGAGCGCCAAAAAATTGATGCTTTTGAACTGTGGTGTTGGAGAAAACTCTTTGAGAGTCCCTTGGACTGCAAGGAGATACAACCAGTCCATCCTAAAGGAAACCAGTCCTGAATACTCATTGGAAGGACTGATGCTGAAGCTGAAACTCCAATACTTTGGCCACCTGAAGCGAAGAACTGACTTGTTGGGAAAGACCCTGATGCTGGGAAAGGTTGAAGGTGGGAGAAGGGGATGACAGAGGATAAGATGGTTGGATGACGTCACTAACTCAATGGACATGAGTTTGAGTAAAGCCTGGGAGTTGGTGATGGACAAGGAGGCCTGGTGTGCTGCAGTCCATGGGGTCGCAAAGAGTTGGACATGGCTGAGCGAATGAACTGAACTGAATTGAACCATCACCACCATCCATCTCCATAATTCTTTTCATCTTATAAAACTAGAAGTCTGTATCCATTAAACAGTAACTCCCCCTACTTCCCCTTGCCAACCCATTCTACTTTCTGTGTCTATGATTTTGACTACTCTAAGTACCTAGTGGAACCACACAGTATTTCTCTTTTTGTGACTGGCTTATTTCACTTAACATAATGCCCTCAAGGTTCACCCAGGTTGTAGTATATTGCAAAACTTCTTCCATTTTAAAATCTAAACAATATTCCCTTGTACTGAATTTTGCTTATCCATTCACCTATCAATGGAAACTTGGTTTGCTTCCATGTTTTGCTATTATGAATAATGCTTCAGTGAACACAGATATACAAATATCTCTTTGAGACCCTACTTTCAATTATTTTAAGTATATACTCAGAATAGGAATTGTTAGATAACACAATTCTTTTTTAAATTTTTTTGAAGAACCACCATACTAGTCCCACTTATAAAGGCTGGTGGGACTGTCCTTGTCAAAACTTATTTTCTGGGTTTTTTTTAATACTAGCCATCCTAATGTGTGTGAGATGGTATCTGTGAGATTTGTTTGATTTGCATTTCCCTAATGATACTGCATGTGCTCATCATTAGGAATTTTTTTAAATAAGAAAATAAAAAGATTATTGGGTTTAGTGCCCAGGAGTCTTTGGATGAACTATGAGAAAAGGTGTTTTGGCAGAGCAACGGGGTCAGAAAGCGAAGTGGAGAGAACTGGGGACAGCCTGAGCTTTTAGTCAGCTCTGCACCCCAGTCGCTATAAAAGTGGGTGTTCCACAAATAGTTTATTGTACTTGCATGCTCAGTCACTCAGTCATGTCTGACTCTCCGTGAGAGAGAGCAGCCTACAGCTCACCAGGGTCCCCTGTTCATGGAATTTCCCAGGCAATAATACTGGAGTGGATAGCCATTTCCTATTCCAGGGGATCTTCCCGACCCAGGGTTTGAACTCAGGTCTCTTGCATCTCCTGCATTGGCAGGCAGATTCTTTACCATTGCACCACCTGGGCAGGTGGATTCTTTTACACAGTGGTGAAGAGTCTGCCTACCAATGCAGCTGACACAAGAGATCTCTGATCGCACAGAATCGGCCATGACAGCACACACGCGCATGCAATACTTGCTTGGGTGAATTGTAAGTAATAAAACAAGTACATACAAATGCATGTATATTCACCTTGGACAGATGGGATGACTTGTGAGTTTTAGAAGAAAAAGGGTATAGTTGCATTTTGCCGTGGGAAGGTAAGTCTCCTGTCTGCTTTTACAGCTTAGGGACCTGTAAGGTGTTTCCCCCTGTGGCTCTCAGAGGCTGGCAAGTGACCACAGCCTCATTGGGTGTCTTCCCTGCTGCAGCCCAGGCAGGAAATCCTAGAGACACGACCAACAGCTGGCTCCATGCCAGGCCTGGGAGCAAACTGGGAGAAGCTGGAAGATGTCTCAGTTGACTTGCTTTCCAGTGAGTTCAGGAGGATGCTGTCCAGCTGGCTCCAGGGAACAGACCACTCCCTAAGCAGTGCATGTGTGTGTGTGTGTGTGTGTGTGTGTGTGTGTGTGTGCGCGCGTGTGTATGTATGGGCTCACACTTGTAGTCTTCCCTGTCTCCATGGCCTTACCCAGAATTTTAGCCTTTCTGAGACCAGACCTGTGGTGCAGAGATCCAGCAGGCTTCAGGGACAGAGAAGCCACAGAAGAGAGACAGGGTTGAAGATGGAAGGCTGATGGGCATGGACCTGAGTCTCAATGATCACGAAGCTTTCAAAATGTATTGAATTAATTGCCAATGACTAAGTAATACATATCACACACACACACACACACATACGTGCACACACACATTTGGCTTGTATTGAAGATGGGATTATCTGGCTAGCCTGTCTGCACACTCTCCCTGAAGCTGATATACTGAGCTTGCGGCATTCATTTTACCACAGTCCCCACCATTCCCTATTGTCACACACCAGTCCTGCTTCACTCACATAGCTGGCTTGCTGACCCTTTAAGCAGCTGATTTTGGTGTTTCTGTTTGCTGAGGCTCCTGAAAGATCCTCTGATTCAGAAAATTGAGGCCCAGGGGCTGGAGAGGAGAAAGGGGTCACAGTTCAAGTGGGGTTGCATGATACAGACAAGGCAGATATGCAGTGGGGACCAGGTTGCTTGTCTTCTGTCTGGTTGATTTCCTCTGCCCCCAGATTTCTCCCTGGGTGAATTGTTCAGAATTTATGATCATGTTTGACACCAAAAGTCACTCTCTGACCTTGCTATCTATCTACTTCCCAATAGGGGTGCTTCAAAAGAAGGGGTAAAAAACAAAAGCAGAAAATTTAAATTAAAAAAAAAATAAAAGAAGGGACATAGGGTCTGAGATATCAAGGCTGGAGCTGTTGGGGGCCAGGATACTCACTAATTTGAATGCTGTTGTATTCTCTTTCCCAATTTCATTTCACAAATTCAGAGGCCAGGAACAGTACAGTAAAACCTCAAAAGCAATGCTCTAGGAATGCAAAGGTCCTGGGGTTTTTTCATTTTCTGGTTAACAAGAGTGATTCAGAGGCGGCCCTCTGTTTTGGTTTTAACCTATAGAATCACCAGATTATTTCTTGAGTGAATGGATGAAGAAATAGATAGGGCTCACGAGGGCTTCAGGAGGTGATACTTTCAAGCCCTTAGTTTTCAGAAGAGAAAGCCCAGAGAGGCACAGTGATTTGCTCATAGTCACACAGCCAGTTAGAGTTGGAACCAGTACTCTTTCCTCTTCAGAATTCCCAGGCCTGTTGCAGAACCCACTTTTCCCCCCAGGTTAAGGAGAGCTGAGAGGGTACACCAAGCCTGTCTTAGCTCGATGACTTTGAAAGGCTGAGAGTTGTGCCATCTGGTCTGGGACTGAAGGTGACTATGGATTAGTAAGACACATAGAAGGGCTACCCTTGAACACTGTGTTACTTCATGTAAGCTTTCATTCATTCATTCATGTCTTCATTTGAAATATTCACGGAACACCTGGCACCTGTGCTGGGCATTGCGGCTTTAGCAAGGACTCCACCTACCTTCACAGAACTTCAAGATGCAGTCTTCAGTCAAACAACCCAGGGAAAACAATTCTGTTTCGTTGAAGAGTCATATGAGCTTTTTAAAAGTGAGCTTTAAGGACTTCCCTGGTGATCCAGTGGTTAAGACTCTGCATGTCCATTGTAGGGGGTGTGGGTTCAGTCCCTGGTCAGGGAACTAAGCCCTGGAACATGGGTTCTATTTACAATGTCATTTTATGCAAGTGGAAATCAAGGTCCAGAGAGGTTAAGAATCTCACACAGTGAATAAATGGCTGAGACAGGACATGAGTCTAGGTAAGTGACTTTAGGGTCGAACCGCTAACCCCAGCCTCCCAAATAAAAGTTACTGTTTAAAGTGGACCTGGAGTCCAAGAAGGGTCTGGCGAGGCCACTGGCAATCACTGCAGGGAACAGAGGACCCCAGAGCCCTACTCACCAAGCAGCTGACCTGGTGGGACAGCTTTTAACTGTTCTCTGCTAACAAATAGCAATAATAATAATTGAGATAACATCTTGAACACTTGTTGAGATGCCGAGTGTTACCCTTTTATCTCAGGTAATCCCACATTCATCCTTTGAAGTCACTGCTGTGCCTGTCCCCATTTTACAGATAACGAAACTGAGGCACAGGGCAGTTTAGGAAGTCATCCAAATTTAGAGAGATGGTGGAGCCAGGATCCACACCCAGGCAATCAGGCTGAGTCCAGGCTTCCAACCACATGTTGTGGGGTGCCCACAGCAGTATAGTTAAGATGAGTTGGCACTGGTCCCAGGGGGCTCCCTACCTTTCACCCTTCCCCAGCCAGCGTCAGGCTGCTAGGCTCTGGGAGGGAGGCGGCTGCATATTTTGCTTTGACCAGAAATGTCACTGCGTCACCATCACACAAAGTCCTGGCTGTTTGTTCCTGTGGTTCCTGGGGCACCCTTGACAAGTGTCCCCTCACATAGGCTGAGGGCGGTGGGGCAGGAAAGGAAGCAGGTTCAAGGCACATGATTAAAATTCCTAAGGAACTATGTGGAGTCCTTCAATTCCTCCCTTGAAAACACACAGAAAATTCTTGGTTTCTATATTGGGCTGGGCTTTGAGCCTCTGGCTGCACCTTCTTGGGTCCCTTGTAACTACAGATGGGTTCCTGGGAAGAATTTTCTGAATCCCAGGGAGGGCTGGTCCTTCCCTCCTCCCCACCCAACTATGCTGCTTGGGATTCTTGGCACTCCTCTGTGGGCAGGACGGGGTATGGGCACCCATGGGGGGCAGAGCCCAGGACAGCTTGGTGAGGGTGGCCAAGAGGCTCCTTGAAAGGCCCCTCCCCTGCCACAAGCCCAGTGGGTTTAGCCTGGCAGTGTGTGTGTGTGTGTGTGTGTGTGTGTGTGTGTTGGAGGGCATCTCTGTAGTGCCCACAGCTGAACCCCAGCTGTTGGTGGTCTCAGATGAGTGAGACCCATCAGGGGAGGATGTGAATCAGAGAACTGACCTTTCCAGTCGGCGTGCAGCCTCCTGTTCCAAAGCAGGACCGTCCTGACAGGGAACCACAGCAGACCAAGAACGGGTCCAGGAACTTTAAATATATTCAGGCACTGAAGTTCATTCTCTGGGTGATTATGGACAACTCATGTAACTGCCCCAAGCCTCGGTTTCCTCACCTGTAAAATGGGAATAACAATAATAGTTTCCATTCGTAGGGGCTTAGCCAGTTGTCCAGAGTAATGTCTATGAAGTGCAGGCCACAGAGACTGGTGCATAGCAGGGGCACCTTGCTGGTTGGGTTAGTTAGGGGGACTCCTGCTTTCTCGGTATCTGTTAAGGACCCCCACCAGACAGAATTGCAGGCCAGGGGGTACTCTTCAGAGGCCTGGCCAGCCCAGGACTCGCTGATCCACACATCAACTTAGCAAATCATGTTGTGAGCTTGGTGACTGGGGTCCTGAAGCTGACCCAGAACAAAAGGAGGAGAGATTTTGAGGCCCCAGGAGGCGTGCCTCACCCATGGAAAGGAACGGTGCAGAAAAAGCGTGTAAAGTCCCACTCCACCTCCCCAATTCTGCGTGCGTGCTCAGTTGCTTCAGCCGTGTCTTACTCTGCGATCCCATGGACCATAGCCTGCCAGGCTCATCTGTCCATGGGAATCTGCAGGCCAGAATATTGGAGTGGGTTGCTATTCCCTTCTCTAGGGGATCTTCCCAACCCAGGGATGGAACTCGCCTCTCTTACGTCTCCTGCATTGGCAGGCGAGTTATTTATCACTAGCGCCACTTGGGAACCCCCCTCCCCATCTTGGTTCCTCATAAACCCCAGTGGCTTCACCTTTTCCCAGAAATCTTCTCAGGAGCCTTTTTCATCAGTTTGGAGAATGGAGTCTTTTCTCCCCTCCTGTCCACCCTCCCTGGATTCCAGGAACTGGTCCAGGAGCTTTAAATCTATGCAAAAGAGGAGATAAAGACATTGGGTATGTGGGTAAGAGCATCCCCCAAGGGTGACGGGGGCAGTGGGCCTGGGCACAGCGGAGGTGGGGGAGATGGCGTCAAGAATTACGCCAGCGGCCTGGCCCCGCCCCTCAGGGTTGTATGCAAATAAGGCCTGGTGCGTAGCCCCGCCCCCTGAGCGGTGCCCTGAGTGGATGTCCGGGCATCCTGCCAACTCCGTGCCAATCGTGCTTGGCGTCCCAACCCCTGTGGGCACTGCCCACCTTCCCTCCAGCCTCCTACCCAGCAAGCGCTGAGGGTCTGAGGAGGGGCTGAGGACGCCCCCTTTCCTCGTCGGCCAGCCAGACTTCAGGCATGTGGGTGGTGGGAGAAGGGGCTCGCTCAGGTCTGGGGGTTCGGAGCAGAGTCTCCTGAGGGCGTGAACGTCTGCACTGCGGCACTGGCTTGCCCCCCATCTGTCAGCACCTTGGCAGGCGACTCCAGAGTCAGAGGAGGTGGGTGGAATGGCGGCGAGGGGAAGATTGGTCCTGGCACTGCCATCTGAGGGCGAGGCAGGGGAACCAGCGGTGGATCCTGGCAGCGGGACTGGAAAACAGCTTCTCTCTCCCTCTGGAGCTTCTGGGCCACCCCGGGGGACACAGAGATGGGCACAGCACGTGAGAGCCGACACCGAGTCCGGAGCCTCCGGTCTGGCGAGGCGGGACTCCAGACTAGTGTGCTCCGTGCTCCTCCCTCTGCAGGGCCCCACGGAGGTGGCCGCTGGCAGAGAAGCCTGATCCTGCCAGAAGCTGGATGGACCTGCAAGGCTCCGCGTGTGCATCTGGGGAATGAAAAACCTGGGGTTTTTTTGAACTTTTTATTTTGTTTTGGGGTGCGTGCTCAGTCCCTTCAGTCGTGTCGGACTCTTTGTGACCCTCTGGACTGTAACCCACCAGGCTTCTCTGTCGATGGAATTTCCAGCCAAGAATACTGGAGTGTGTTCCCATGCCTTCCTCTAAGGGATCTTCCCAACCCAGGGGATCGAACTGACGTTTCTATGTCTCCTGCATTGGCAGGCAGGTTCTTTACCATTAGCACCACCTGGGAAGCCCTTGTATTGGGGTATAGGGGTATAGTTGGTTATCAATGTTGTGACAGTTTCAGGTGGACAGAGAAGGGACTCAGCCATATATATACATGTACATGTATCCATTCTCCCCCAGACTCCCCTCCCATCCACGCTGGCACAGAACATTGAGGAGAGTTCCCTGTGGTACAGTGTAGGTCCTTGATGGTTATCCATTTTAAAAGTAGCAGTGTGTACCTGTCCATCCCAAACTATCCTCTCCTCTGGCAACCATAAGTTCATCTGAAAAGTGAAAATTTTTTTCAAAGCATCAGTCATGTCAGCCCTTCTTGCACAAAACTCTTTCAGGCCTCCCCAGACTCCTAGGGTATGCCCCACCCCAACTTCAACTCTGATCCACTTCTCCAGGTCCCCTTCCTCCTGTGCTCCATCCACCCTGGTCTTTCACTTTTCCACCACAGGACCTTTGCATATGCTGTTCTGGCTCCAGGAACATGAGTCCCTTCTCCACCCAGTGAATGGCCTTGTACTTTAGTTCACAGCTCTCAGTCAGTTCCCCAGGAAGGGCTAGCTTGCTCTCTCTGATGGGTCCTTGTAGCTTCCTTTCCTTCTCAGCTCTGGGTATAAATCCTATTCCTTAGGCCAGCCTTTCCAAACTCCCTTGTGAAGTTCTTATTTATTTATTTGGCTACACCAGGTCTTAGTTGTGGCATGTGAACTCTTAGTTGTGGCATGCAGGATCTAGTTCCCTGACCAGGGATTGAACTTGGGCCCCCTGCACTGGGAATGTGAAGTCTTAGCCACTGGATCACCAGGGAAGTCCTTTTGTAAAATGCAGATTCCTGGGCCCTTCTCAGCCTTAGAAAAAGATGGACAGCCCAGCAAGAGGTTCTGGGTGCTGTTTAATGAGCCCTTGGGGGATTCTTTCCATTATTGTAGGTGGGGGGCTGATAGGTGTGTGCCTACTCCTACTCAGTTCTGAGTCCCCAGAGGTGGGCACCATCCTTTTTATTTTTGCAACCCTACCTCCAGCACAGCATCCGGCACACGACAGGCCTCAAGAAATATTTGTTAAATGGATGGATGATGATAGAATGAATAGAATTAGTTCCACTGACTAACTTTAATTCAATTCCAAGTGTATTTATTACCCTGCCTACACAAGAGCAGAATACTAGGAGAATCCCAAGATGGACTGATGTGTCCCTGGGCTGAGAGAGTGAACAGGATATGAACAAACCCAAGCTGGGGACCCTGCCTGGGCTGTGAGCTCTGAGCAGAGGACAGAAGTGTCCCTGGAACCATCCTGGGGCAGCTAAAGCCACTCCTTTCTCTGGTAAGGCAACTTCCCCTCCCCAGCACAGGTGGAGACAGAGACACCATGCACCCCTGTGGGGAACGGAGGCCCCAGAAAGAAGACAGGGTAACAACAGGAACAGCAGCAATAATAATAAACACAATTAAGATATGCAGTTTTGGCATCCCTGTTCAGAGATTCCACAAGTTAGCTCATGCAATCTGGTAGCTGTTTGGGCAGAGATAGCACCTTGATTTCCTGCCCTGCACCCACTTCCTCTCTCTTTCCTCCCCCTCAACTCCCACCAAGTGTTAAGCTCTGAATTGAAAGAGTTCCATCATCCGTATCTCCACTTCACCTGGGGGTCCTGGATTTCACACCGTCTGCCCCCCACCCCACCCCATCTCTACATGCAAAGCACACCTGCCTCTCATGCCACTCTCTGGATTGGGGGTTATGAAAACTTCCCCACTGCCCTAGAGTGGGCCTCCCAGATGGTGCTGATAGTAAAGAACCTGCTTGCCAAAGCAGGAGACGCGGGAGACGCGGGTTTGGTCCCTGAATCAGGAAGGAGCCCCCGCCTCTGCCCTTGGAGGAAGGCATGGCAACCCACTCCAGTGGGTTGCCTAAAAAATCCATGGACAGAGGAGCCTCGTGGGCTACAGTCCATGGGGTTGCAAAGAGTCGGACACGACTGAAGTGACCTAGCACGCGTGCACGCCCTAGAGTGGGGGTGTGGCCTATGTCTGATGCCAGAGTGAAGAGTGTAAGGGGAGGAGGGGTTGGGTGCCACCGAGGGAGCCAGCCCCACCCCGACTCCTCTTGGGCACCCACGAGGCGGTGGCTTGCATTTCAGGATTGTGAGCTTGGCAGAACGCCTGTGACGTTCATTTCTGAGGGGGCAGGGAATGGAAAGAGGACGGATGGAGCCAGAGGCTTTTCCTGGGCCCTGCCCAGGCTGGGACGGACAAGATCTTTGAGATTAAAAAAAAAAAAAACAAAAACCAGCTGGCTTGCACCCAGGTCCACGGGAAGTCCCTCCCTCTTGATGAAGGAAAGGATGGATGGAGATATAAAATAGGGGTGGGAGATGGCGGGTATCCTGCAGTCACTGGGCCCTGCGGGGTTACGATCAGGCCCCACCCCCAGAAAACAGAGAGGACGTGTTTCAGAGCTGGGTGGGCTGCATGGACACTGAAGGCTTGTTCGCCGGCTGCCCACGCTCGCCGGGAATTGCCCGGGCGGCTGGGCACCCTGGAGCTGTCACTTACGCCATTGCCTGTGCCAGCCGGCCAGGCCCCCTGCTCCCCTGCCCTGCCTGCACCCCTGCCTCCCTGGGAGCAGCTCCAAGGGCCCCAGAGGTCAAGGGCCTGTGAGTGGTGACCTTTAGGACAGGGGAGAGTGGGCCCAAAGAGAGCTGGAGCCCCTGGACTTTGCCAGGCTACGTAAACAGAGCCCCTGAGAGTCAAAAAGCCCCGAAGTCTCTGCCAGCCTCCCTCCTCCCCTGGGAGAGGGGGATTGCATGTACATGGCCAACTGGGTGACTGGAAGGTGGGGAGCGCGTGGACAGGCTGGGACTTGTTCCTGCCTGGGGCTCCTAGGAGCAGGCATCCCCCTGAAACCAGGAATGCTCAGCCCACTCTTGAGCAAAGCTGAACAGTGTTAGCTACCCTCGGTATATTCTCCTTCCCAACCTGGCCCCTGGTTCTGCTCTAGTGGGTTCACAGAAAGGAGGCCCCCTCCGAATCCTGGGTTCAGGATTTCGAAAGGAAGCAGGCAGCAAGGCATTTCTTTGGCAAGGCACACATCTGGGCCAAGGGGCCATGGGTCACTTGGAGGAGATGTGCCCACAGGCAGGAGGTCCCTGGGTTTCTGACCTGTCAGGTGGAGCAGGTTGGGGCCGGGAGGGGGAGGGGCGGCCTGGCGGGCCTCCTGGATTCTGACCTTGCCCTCTGTCTGTGGATCTTCAGCAGAGCCAGCTTCATAGGCATGCGACCTGGGCTGCCACACAAAAGGACCCTGCACTCGATTTAATGTCCTGCCAGGACCAATGTGGCATTCTTAAATATTTTGAGTAGGGGGCCCTGCACTTTCATTTTGCACTAGCCTCTGGAAATGACGCAGGTGATCTTGACCTAAAACTCAAGAAAAAAATGATGGTTGTAGAGTTTCTATTTAGGGGAAGCTTGGAAGCGAAAAGCTGGCTGGAAGTAAGAGCTGAGCAACTTGTCCTGAAGCTACACTTGATAATAATAACAACAACAGCAGCAGCAAAACCACCATGCTCTTAACAGTACCGTGTGCCAGTCATTATCGTTTTTTTTTTTTTAACATTTGACCACACCAAGTGACATGTGGGATTCTAGTTCACTGACCAGGGATCAAACCCATGCTCCCCAAGTGGAGGAACAGAGTTTCAACTACTGGACTGCCAGGGAAGCCCCATCAGTCACTGCTCTAAATGCTTTATATGAATTAGCTCATCGAATGCTCAAAACATCTCTACACAATCCTAACTATTATGATCCCATTTTACAGAAGAGAAAACTGAGGCTCAGTGAGGTTGAAGAAACAGCTATCAATCAAACCTGGGCAGTTTGACTCCACAGCCCTTCACCTTCTGCTAGAACTCTCATTAATTCAGATTTAAAGTCGGTTTCTCGTATACATGTGGTTGAGCTTGTCTTTCTGACAGCCATTCTGACAGCCTCTGTTTTTCAATTGGTATATTTACACCATTCACATTCAATATAATGACAGAGTTGGATTGATATCTACCATGTTTGTAAATGTATTCAGTGCACTTAATTCTGTTTTTACTCTTTCCCTCTTTTTATGCCATCTGTTTTTAAATATTTTATGATTTCATTTTTTTCTCCTCTCTTAGCCTATCAAATATACCAAAAAATGTTTTAGTGGTCGCCCTCAAGATTTTACAATATCCATGACTACTAATTTAAATCTTCTTTCAAGTAGCACTATGCTACTTCGGACAGTTTTCCCAATTTCTCCCTCCCCTCACTCGCAACGTGGCTGCCACTCATTTTCCAGATCCACTTGCTACCATCACCTAGTTGCTACTGTTATTGGGCATTTACTGACGTTGTTTCTTGAATCCTCATAACAATTTTATGAGGTGTGGTGGGGACCGTCCTCAGCCACATTTTACAGAGGTGTTGACAAAGGCACAAAACGTGTGCGGTTCCCCAGATCACAGTGTAAGACCTCGCGGCCTTTTCTCAGAATCTGTCGCTCCAAAGACCACAGTGACTAGAATTCGATGCAATCAGCAAGAGGATTTATTAGGCCGACGCGCCGGGGTTCAGTCTCCACTCAAGGAGATGAACCCCGAACATCAATTGTGAGGAACTTTTATACCGAAAAATCACAGGCAGGTGTGGGAGGGGTCAGGATATTGGGAACAATGTGGTAGGGGGCCATAGGCAGGTGTAGGTGGGGTGAGGACATTTGATTGGTGGGATAGGTCTGCAGATAATTAAGTCGAAACAGTTGACTGACCACTCTGCAGCGCTTGGCCAGTTCTTAGGGAAACAATTACCCAGGAAAAATCCCACCGTAAATACATTTCCTTGGGAGGGGGTCTCTTCTACAAGGTCAGGAAACCAGGTTGTAAGTCATCAGTCAAGAATTAATAGAATGGTGCTTTGTTAAGACCAGGAGACTCTGAGTCATCAGATAAGAGTAAGTTATCTCCTGTGAGGCATGGCCTGCCTCCGGGTTTCAACATTAAGGGGACTTAAAATTTCAACCTAGATTCCTCAACAGCGAGTGGCAGAACTGAGCTTTGAACCCAGCCATCCCTTGTTCTGTGTGGCAAGCAGCCCGCTTTCCTTCAGTTGTTCTATTCCATGTCAGACAATGGAGCCAAGCTTTTAAAGAGACGTTTGTGCTCATTTGCTGTGGTGTTTCCATTTACTCTTGTTCTAGCGTATTATTATTATTATGGCGGCGGGGCGAGGGGGCTCTAGAAGGGCTGATGAGATGGGGGGCCACCAAAAGGGAACTGGGGTTCCAGCCTCACATGTTGAAAGTGAAAGTTGCTCAGTCGTGTCCCGGCCCTTTGCCACCCCACGGCCTATACAGTCAGTCATGTCCGACTCTTTGCGACGCCACGGGGAATTCTCCAGGCCAGAATACTGGAGTGGGTAGCCTTTCCCTTCTCCAGGGGATCTTCCCAACCCAGGGTTCGAACCCAGGTCTGCCGCATTGCAGGCGGATTCTTTACCTGCTGAGCCAGCAGGGAGGCCTGAGAATACTGGAGTGGGTAGGAGTGGAACCGGGGTCTCCTGCATTGCTTCACTTGTTGACTCCACCCCAAGTCACACCCCCTCCCCCGCAGGGTTAGAGAGGGAGGGGCTTGCAGTGCCGCCTGGCCTTGCAGCGTGAGGTGTGAGAGCGCTGGGGGACCTTATGCAGAAGTACGGGCCGTCAGCTCCCCCAGGTCAACGTGCTGGACTGTGTTGCAAAACCTCTTCACAGAAGAGCCCAATCTCTGGATTCCCAGGCTGTCTCCTGATGCCTTTTGGAGGGAGGCCAGAAGAGGCATTCTGGGGGCCCTCCCTGTAAGAGCGCTATTGCTCCAGCCAGCCCAGACAGCCCCATTCTCAAAGGCGGGCAGGAAGGAGCAGTTTCTGTTTGTAAACAGCAGCTACACCCTGCGGGCATCCTTCCTTCCTCCTCCTTCCCCCCCGACCCCCGCCCCAAAGCTCTGCCTCCTTTGGCAGGGGACGAAATCTGGCCCAGCGTCCTAGGGCAGGAGTAGGCAGGACCGTCCTCACCGGCCTCCCTGGGATGATTTTCCAGGCCAGCGGGAATCCCCTTGCAAGGGCACCTGGAGTCAGATCTGAATTCCTGGGGTGGACATAAACCTAGCTGGCCTTTTGAGGGGAGTGTGGCTTTGGGGGACCCAGGACAGGCTTGGAGGGTACACACTATGGGGGACATCGATTTCTCTGACCAGAATTTCAATTTCCCTTTGAGGAACCACCCTCCCCACTTTCTTAAGTGACCACACCCTTCTGCTCCAGAAGGAGCCAGGTGGGTCAGCCTTGGGCAGTTAGCATACTCCCTGCCACCATGCCCGTTCAAGCAGTCCACTGAGAGTCCACCTTGGGGGTTCGCTGGGACAGCTGGAAGAGGGGAGACCTCTGTGTACTGAGCTTCTGGAGCTGGTAAGATATAAATTTGTACATGCTGGTGGCTGACTTGCCATCCAACAGAGGGAAAACAGAGTCTAAAGATGATTGTTTTTTAATGGTATTTCAAAGTGGTGGGGAAAGAATGAATTATTCACTAAATGGACAGTTGGCTACACATTCAGGGGAAAATTAAATAATGTACCTTATGGAAGTAGATTCCAGTTAGATGAAAGAAAAAAGGATTAAAAAGTGAATGTAGGAACTTCTTCAGTGGTCCCATGGTTGGGATCCCATACTTCTGATGTAGGGAATGAGGGTTCGGTCCCTGGTTGGGAAACTAGGATCCCACATGCCATGCTGTGGCCAAAAAAAAAAAATTAATGTAGTGGAAGAAAATGCAAGATAATACTTTTTCAGACACTTGGCAGTGGGTGAGCTCCTCCTTCATGTGGCACAAAACCCAGAAACCCCTGAAGGAGATTTGCAGATTGGCTATATAGAAACAGAATCTGTATAGTCAAGGATACCATAGAAAAAGTTGAAAGACTGATAATGACCAGGAAAAAATATTTGCAACCCTGCAACAGTTACAAAGAGGTCCCTCGATGGAACAAAAGGATAAAACCACTCAAACTCAAACTGGCCGAAGGATGTGAACAAGCAAATCACAGAACAGTCAGCCGGACAGTGTTTGCTTCTAGAAGCCCTGAAGCTCGCTTCTAGCAGCACATCCGGGAAGGGATTAGAAATGACGTCACGTGTGAATGGTTGAAGGCAGGGAGGCTATTTAGCCCAGAAGGAAATGGGCGAGAGCAGCGTGGTCCAATAAAACATAATGCCAGCCACACATGACATTTAAAACTTTCAACAGCTGCTTTTAAAAAAGCAAAAACAGGTGAAATTACTTTAGTCATGTATTGTACTTAACCAAAAGTGTCACTTCAACACACGATCAAGATAAAAATTATTTACGGGTTTTTGTTTCAACTTTTATCTTGGAAATCTGGTGTGTATTTTACACTTACAGGCATACCTTGTTTTATTGGGCTTCCTTTTATTGTGCTTTGCACAGTTATTGCTTTTTTGGTTGTTGGTTTTGTTTCATAGTGAAGGTTTGTGGCAACCTGCTGGTAAGCAAATTTGGTGACCTTTTTTCCCAACAGTTCGCTCACTTTGTGTGTCTGTCACATTTTGGAATGTCTCACAGGGCTTTTTCCTTTCAATGATATTTATTACAGTGACCTGTGATGGGTGACCTTGGATGTTACTTCTACAGGTCACCAAAGACTCCAGATGATGTTTGACTTTTATTTTTTTTAAGCAATAAAGTATTTTCAAATTAAGGTATGTACATTTAGGCATACGCCATGGTACACTTTACAGACTACAGTTTACTGTAAGCCTGACTTTTCTGTGCATTGGGAAACCAAAAATTCATGTGACCTGCTTTACTGGGATATTTGCTTTACTGTAATGTTTGCTTTATTGTAATATTTGCTTTATTGCGGTGATCTGAAACTGAGCCTGCAACATCTAACATCCTGAGGGTTGCGTGTACAGTGCACCTCCATTCGGGACAACCACATGTCCTGTGCCCAATCGTCACAATGGCTGGCATCAACCACAGAGTCAGAGGCTGAGAGGATGAGCCCCAGACTTGGCCACGTCCTGGTTTTCTCATTTGCTATCTGTGTGACCTTTTTGATCTCCTGTCTTCATTTGAAAAATAACACTATAGGGCTGTGTGGGGTATCATTTGTTTGTTTGTTTGTTTGTTTTTGGCCTCACCCTTGTGGCCTGTGGGATCTTAGTTTCCTGACCAGGGATTGAACCTGTACCCTCAGTAGTGAAAGTTTGGAGTCCTAACCACGGGACCACCAGACAGTTCCCCTGTGAGGGTTTTACTTAACATGAAATTCTATCACCTTTATTTTCTCTTTTTTAAAAATACTTTTCATTTTTGAAATTCTATCACCTTTACTTTCTCTTTTTTAAAAATACTTTTCATTTTCATATTTTTATTGGAATATAGCTGCTTTACAATGTTGTATTAGTTTCTGCCGTAGAGCAAAATGAATCCAGCCACACTTACATTCATAAATCCCTTCTTTTTTGGATTTCCTTCCCATTAGTTCACCATAGAGCACTGAGTGGAGTTCCCAGTGCTATGCAGTCTCCCACTCCATCCCCCGCTGTGTGGCTTTTAAATAGGATCCATGTAAGGTATTCACCTCACTGGCTGGCACAGAGTTGCATGTTGAGTTGCTTCAGTCGAGTCTAACTCTTTGCACCCCCATGGACTGAAGCCCACCAGGTTCCTCTGTCCACAGGATTCTCCAGGCAAGAATACTGGAGTGGGTTGCCATGCTCTGCTCCAGGGGATTTCCCCGACCCAGGAATCAAATGCATCGCTTATGTCTCCTGCATTGATTGGCAGGCGGGTTCTTTACCACAAGTGCCACCTGCAAAGCCTGGCACAGAACTGAGAGCATAACAAAGTTGTTGATTTGAAGTTACTAATTATTACCCAATAGCTGATAAGACTGTAAACACAGTGGACTAAACAAGCCAACATATAAAACTGGTAGGGTGTGGGATTTGAATTCACCCTCAGAAAAAACCCCAGGGTCAGAGCAACACTGTCCAGTCCTACAGCTGCCAGCCTCGTGTGGCCTTGGAGCATGGAGGGAGCTGATCCAACCAAGAAATGCTGAAATGTAAAATGCACACTGGATCTCCAGGACTTAGTGCAAAAAAACAGAATGTAAAACATTTCACTAAATTATTTACCATTGATTAACATGCTGGTATCACATTTGGATGTATTGGGTTAAAGGAAATGTACGATTACAATTATTGTTATTGCTTTTTAAAATGACACGAATGTTATATTTCTGTGGAACAGCACTGGTTTAGAACTCGGCAACAGTGGGATACAATGCTTGCTCGAGTAGTGAGTTCCCCGTCCTGAGAGTGTCTCAAGCTGAGGATGGGTCATGGGGAAGTAGGCGCAGTACACGATGACTTCAGAGCTGGGGACTTGAGGGTTCCTTCAGCCGGAGTCTCCTAGTCATGGAGGGGTTTCTGGGGCCGCGCTCTGTGCCTGGCTGGCAGGCAGTAGATGTCTATCTGGAGGTGGCTTAGAAAGCAGCCCTCACTCCTGCACTTCAGGACTCTGCTCATCCAAACAGGCGGCCAGCATGGTGCACTGCTGGCTCAGGGGGGCAGCGACTGGCCAGAGGAGGGACTGGGCCTCGCCTGCCTTCTGCATCCTCGTGGCTTGGACCAGCTCAAAGTCAGCCCGTGAGGTCCCTTTTTCTCCCAGCTCCCAGACCCTGTCTAGAGGGAGGGGCCCTCATGATCTCCACTCAGCCCCAGATCCTGGGCAAAGCTCCCAGGGGACGGGAGCACTTGGCTGCCTGGATGCCTGGAGAGGCCTTGGAGTAAGTATCTTAGTGTCCAGACCGTTTCCTCCTCAAGGGCCTGCATCTCATCAGGGAAGGGTCAACCCAGCACCCCAGTGTGGGCTTGCCTGATGCAAGCCAGGCAACCAAGAACTTGCATGAATTTCACTTAATAATTAAAACCCACAACCAGCAGGATGGCATAGCCTGGAGGTTCTGTTTCAGTCCTGAGGCTCTCCCATTACAAGCCAAAGTCCCATGCCATCTTTGGGTTTCCTTATTCATCAAACAAGGATAGGGACACCAAGTGGCCTTTCTAGGTTTTTTTAAATTCAGGGATCCTTTGATTCCTGACTGTGGCATCCTCTTATTTCTCACTGCTAAGTCCTGTCTGTCCCAGCTGGATGATAATGATAATAGCAACAGTAAACAGCAACTAACTCAAAAGGTAAAGAATCTGCCTGCAATGCGGGAGATCTGGGTTGATCCCTAGGTTGGAAGATCTCTTGGAGAAGGACATGACTAGTCCAGTATTCTTGCCTGGAGAATTCCATGGACAGAAGAGCCTGGCAGGCTACAGTCCATGGGCTCGCAAGGACACAACTGAGCAACTAACACTTTCACGGCATTTGTCAATTTCTGCTTTACGTGCATTTAAATCATTCAATCCTCCCAACAACATTAGGAGTTAGGGACCATTGTTATCTCCATTTTATGAAGGCAGAAACAGAACTATGAGCACCCTGTGTTAGTCTGTTTGAACTGCCATAACAAAGTATTCAATATCTCAGACTGACTGGCTTAAACAAGAGAAGTTTATCTTGTAGTTCTGGAGGCTGGAAGTCCAAGACTGAGGTGTCGGCAGGGTTGATTTCATCTGAGGCCTCTCTCCTTGGTTTGCAGGTGGCCACCTTCTCCATATGTCTTCACATTGTCTTCCCTTTGCAGTGTCTGTATCCTCACTTCCTCTTCTCATAAGGACACTAGTCATGTTGGAATTAGGGCCCACCCATATGACCTCATTTTAACTTAATCACCCCTTCCAAGACCCCTGCCTCCAAATACAGTCATGCCTTGAGGTACTGGGGCTTAGGATTTCAACATATGAATTTGGGGAGAGCACAATTCAGCTTGTAAAAGCCTCTTGATGAAATTGAAAGTGGAGAGTGGAAAAGTTGCCTTAAAGTTCAACATTCAGAAAATGAAGATCATGGCATCTGGTCCCATCACTTCATGGGAAATAGATGGGGAAACAGTAGAAACAGTGTCAACTTTATTTTTTGGGGCTCCAAAATCACTGCAGATGGTGACTGCAGCCATGAAATTAAAAGACGCTTACTCCTTGGAAGGAAAGTTATGACCAACCTAGATAGCATATTGAAAAGCAGAGACATTAATTTGCCAACAGAGATCTGTCTAGTCAAGGCTATGGTTTTTCCAGTGGTCATGTATGGATGTGAGAGTTGGACTGTGGAGAAGGCTGAGCGCCGAAGAATTGATGCTTTTGAACTGTGTTGTTGGAGAAGACTCTTGAGAGTTCCTTGGACTGCAAGGAGATCCAACCAGTCCATTCTGAAGGAGATCAGCCCTGGGATTTCTTTGGAAGGAATGATGCTAAAGCTGAAACTCCAGTACTTTGGCCACCTCATGCGAAAAGTTGACTCATTGGAAAAGACTCTGATGCTGGGAGGGATTGGGGTCAGGAGGAGAAGGGGATGACAGAGGATGAGATGGCTGGACGGCGTCACTGACTCGATGGACATGAGTCTGAGTGAACTCGGAGTTGGTGATGGACAGGGAGGCCTGGCATGCTGCAATTCCTGAGGTTGCAAAGAGTTGGACATGACTGAGTGACTGAACTGACTGACAATTCAGCTTGTAACATTCCTCAAAAAGGCAAGAAGAACTGGCATAAATTATTAAGCAAAATTCACACTGGTTCTGGGTTGCCTGGCTTGTGTCAGGCAAGCCCACTCTGGAGTACTGGGTGGACCCTTCCCCAGTGAAACACAGGCCTTTCTCTTGTAATCCTCATGGGCCTGGCACACAACAGAGAACCTCAGATAACTTTGGCAGAGGGTTGGGTGGGGGATGGGGAGAGGGGATGATTGGGGAGCAGAGGATGAAGGACCTCCAAGGTCTACCCTGACAGCACCCCATGGAGTGCTCATGGCCTAGATGGCACAAATGGTCAAGGGAACAGAAATTGCCTCCTTATCACAGAAGGATGATGACCCCATTGGGAGAGTCAGGAAGACTTCCTGGAGGAGGCACAGTAAGGAGATAAAGAGGTGGAGAAGAGCTTTCCAAGCAGAGAAAACAGCAGGTGCAAGCTGGTGTGCCTGAGATGGGGTGTCTTGTGATGGGGGCTCTAAGCATCAAGTTCAAATTCAGGGGACAGCAGTGGCAAGAGAAAGGAGAGGGAATTCCAGGAAGGTCCTGGAGGCTAAGGAACATGGAATTATTGAATGATGTCAAGCAAGGGAGTGGAGGGTGATTTTACAATATTCATCACAATGGTGTCATATCTTTTTGCCTTTTCATTCTGTTCATAGGGTTTCCATCCATATTCCAGTACGGATGTGAGAGTTGGACCATAAAGGAGGCTGGGCACCAAAGCATTGATTCTTTTGAATTGTGATGCTAGAGAGGGTTCTTAAGAGTCCCTTGGACAGCAAGGAGATCAAACCAGTCAATCCTAAAGGAAACTAATTTTGAACATTCATTGGAAGGACTGATGCTGAAGCTAAAGCTCCACCTGATGTGAAGAGCCGACTCATTGAAAAAGACCTGATGCTGGGATATATTGATGGTGAGAGGAGAAGGGGTGACAGAGGATGAGATGATTGAATTGCTTCATCAACTCAGTGGATATGAGTTTGAGCAGACTCCAGGAGACAGTGAAGGACAGGGAAGCCTGGCTGCTGCAGTCCATGGGAGTCACAAAAAGCTGGACACGATTTTCCGTTCCGTTCAGTCGCTCAGTCGTGTCCGACTCTTTGCGACCCCATGAATCACAGCACACCAGGCCTCCCTGTCCATCACCAACTCCCGGAGTTCACTCAGACTCACACCCATTGAGTCCGTGATGCCATCCAGCCATCTCATCCTCTGTTGTCCCCTTCTCCTCCTGCCCCCAATCCCTCCCAGCATCAGGGTCTTTTCCAATGAGTTAACTCTTCGCATGAGGTGGCCAAAGTACTGGAGCTTCAGTTTTAGCATCATTCCTTCCAAAGAAATCCCAGGGTTGATCCAAGGGACTCTCAAGAGTCTTCTCCAACACCACAGTTCAAAAGCATCAATTCTTCGGTGCTCAGCCTTCTTCACAGTCCAACTCTCACATCCATACATGACCACAGGAAAAACCATAGCCTTGACTAGATGGACCTTAGTCAGCAAAGTAATGTCTCTGCTTTTGAATATACTGTCTAGGTTGGTCATAATTTTTCTTCCAAGGAGTAAGCGTCTTTTAATTTCATGGCTGCAGTCACCATCTGCAGTGATTTTGGAGCCCCCCAAAATAAAGTCTGACACTGTTGCTACTGTTTCCCCATCTATTTCCCATGAAGTGATGGGGCCAGATGCCATGATCTTCGTTTTCTGAATGTTGAGCTTTAAGATGGATCTCCTTGCAGTCCAAGGGACTCTCAAGAGTCTTCTCCAACACCACAGTTCAAAAGCATCAATTCTTCTGCGCTCAGCCTTCTTCACAGTCCAACTCTCACATCCATACATGACCACAGGAAAAACCATAGCCTTGACTAGACGGACCTTAGTCGGCAAAGTAATGTCTCTGCTTTTGAATATACTATCTAGGTTGGTCATAACTTTTCTTCCAAGGAGTAAGCGCCTTTTAATTTCATGGCTGCAGTCACCATCTGCAGTGATTTTGGAGCCCAAAAAAACAAAGTCTGACACTGTTTCTACTGTTTCCCCATCTATTTCCCATGAAGTGATGGGGCCAGATGCCATGATCTTCGTTTTCTGAATGTTGAGCTTTAAGCCAACTTTTTCACTCTCCTCTCTCACTTTCAACAAGAGGCTTTTTAGTTCCTCTTCACTTTCTGCCATAAGGGTGGTGTCATCTGCATATCTGAGGTTATTGATATTTCTCCCGGCAATCTTGATTCCAGCTTGTGTTTCTTCCAATCCAGCATTTCTCATGATGTACTCTGCATATAAGTTAAATAAGCAGGGTGACAATATACAGCCTTGTGTTAGCCTTTTCATACTGTTCATGGGGTTCATGGGGAAAGACTGAAGGTGGGAGGAGAAGGGGACGACAGAGGAGGAGATGGTTGGATGGCATCACCGACTCGATGGGCATGAGTTTGAGTAATCCCCAGGAGCTGGTGATGGACAGGGCATGACTTAGCAATTGAATAATAACAACAATCACAACGGTGAGTGGGCTCCAGGCCAAGCTGTCACTCAGCCCGCCACATGCCACACCTCATCTCTGCCCGCTCTCTGGTCCCTGCCATGCCTCTCACTCACTCACAGTCCTTTCTTCCTTCCTCTGGGAACCCAGGGTCCCTTCTCATCTACTGTTCAGCTAGAACCACCCTGAATGGTTCAGCTTCCCATCATTAGTATTGAGCAATCACTTTCCAAACATGGTTTTTGGGCACAGAGTCTGGGAAGGCTGTCTCCCAACCACACTGAAAGCTGGTGGTCATCTCTGTCTTTACAAGGAATGTGTGTGTCTTTGAGTTCCCTCCACATGCAACTGGTGGGGGTGGGTCAGGAAGAAGGGTCTCCTCTGGCTGAACCTCTGGGGGGTGGGTGGAAAACCCAGGGACTTGGGGTGGGCGAAACTGGCTACATCCTGTGACACAGAAGTTCCCCCTTCAAAGCTGCAAATGACAATGACAGTAGTAATAATAGAGTAAGTATTTATCAAGCACTTACTCCATGCACACTTTACAATATTAATTAATTTAATGTTCACAGCAACCCCTGAAGTAGTTATCTCTGTTTTACTAACGAGGAGACTGAGGCACAAAGTGGCTAAATCACTTGCCCCAAATCAAAGTGAACTGCTCAAATAAAAGAGAAAGGGAGCGTTTCACTGTCAATGAAGAAATCTCCCCACAGCTTGGAAACAGTTCTACCATCAGTTTTGGGCCAAATGCTTCCTAAAAGTTAAAGGATGCAAACTAGTGTCCCATTTTTTCTACACAAAGCTCTAAAATTGAGATGCAGTTATTTCAGTGGAGGAATTTCTTGAAAAATCTGGCTCCTGGCTCTCTCTTGGAAAACTGGAAGTGCTGGCACCCTGGGCCCACATTCCCACATAGGGTGTATTAGTGAAAGATGTCAGACAGAGAATGGCAAATACTGTATGTTTTTACTAATATGTGGAATCTAAAGAGAGTGAAGTCGCTCAGTCGTGTCCGACTCTTTGCCACCCCATGGACTGTAGCCCACCAGACTCCTCTGTCCATAGGATTTTCCAGGCAAGAATACAGGAGTGGGTTGCCATTTCCTTCTCCAGGGGATCTTCCTGACCCAGGGGTTGAACCCAGCATTGTAGCAGACGCTTTACCATCTGAGCCACCAGGGATGTGGAATCTAAAGGTAAAACAAAAGAAAGAAACAAAACAGAAATAGACTCAGGCTTTTGTTGTTGTTTAGCCGTTAAGTCGTGTCCAACTGTTTTTCGACTCTGTGGACTCACAGGTAAAGAGAACAAATTAGTGGTGACCAGAAGGGAGAGGTATGGCGGAGGAAAAGGGGATTAAAAGAGGCAGAAACTACTGGGCATAAAAGAAGTGACAAGCGACAATATACAGCACAGGAAATAAAGTCAGTGCCTTATAATAACATTGTTTGTGTATATTCCATAAAAACACTGGATTACTGTATTGTACATCTGAAACTAATGTTATTCTGGCAAATCAAATATACTTCAATTTAAAAGTTACATAAATGGTGCTCTGTGATGACCTAGAGGGATGGGATAGAGGGAGGGGAGTGGGAGGGAGGCTCAAGATGGAAGGGACACACACACACACACACACACACACAGCTGATTCATGTTGTTGCAAAGTAGAAGCCCACACAACATTGTAAAGCAATTATCTTTCAATTACAAATAAATTTAAGTAAATTAAAAAAAAGGTTATATAGAATCTATAAATAGGGACCAAACAAAAACAGAATCTATACATTTTCGTGTGTAAGATGTCATCATCCGTTAATATCACTTGGGGAAGTAATTACAGTGCAGATTCCTCAGCCCCTTCCCCAGAGGTTCTGATTCAGTAAGTCTTCCCCGAGGTCCAGAAATCAATGTTCTCACAAGCATCCCCACCACCGCCACCACACATAGTGGGGATTCCCTCACTGGTGATCCCAGGACCATATTTAGAGAAACTCTGCTTTAGTCCTTGGGCTCTCAGCAATACCGGATGACACACTACCAAATGGGAGTCCAAAGGCTCAGGTTTTATCCTGAGTGATCAGGACAAATCTGCCTTCAGCTTATTCAATGAAAATATCTTCTGAGCACCAAGGCTGTGCCTGGGGCTTCTCCTCCTGGACCGCCTAGTCCAGCTCATACACCTGCATTTTCCAGCTTTAAAGAAACTCTTCAGCCCCTCCCCGTCTTCACTCTCTCTACCTGCCCCACCTCCCACCTACGGCCAAAGGTGCCAGGTCTGCATGGAAACTGTTGCCTGGCTTGTTACGCAGGTTTGGATGAAACACGCTTTGGGTTGGGATGGGTTTTTAGAGGAGAGGGCCTGGCTACAGCCCTCTCCAACTCTCATGACACAAAGGACCGGTATGTGATCATGTACAAAGGTTTACAGATAAGGAGTCACACTTACCAGCCCGCCCTGCTGGCAGCTGGGATATTTGTTACTGCCTAGAAAATCAATGGGCAGGGAATGGTCTCATTCACCGAAACATCCACCCCGCCCCCCAGCCCAGACAGAATACACTGCATTTACAACAAGGAATCAAAGCGGGCGTGTGAGCCAACGGATCCCATGTCGCCAGCTACCCAAGAGGTGGGGCAGGGCTCTCATACACAATGTGCTCCCCAAAGGTCCACATCAGCCCTCAGCCTCAAGGTGCCAGCATGTGATTATCATTTGCTTCCAAGAGAGAAACCTCTGTGGATGAGGGGCTGCGGCCCCGGGCGCGTGGTTTGGCCACCAGCGGCGAGGGAGAATGAAGACCTCACAGGACCACCTCTCCTCTTCTCTTGTTCTGGCTGCTCTGCATGATCAGGCATAAATCCCATCACAAAGAAACATCTGTTCTTTCGCATTCAGGACCCACATTTCACCTAATTCTCATCCCTGTGTAAACATCCTGAGATGCTGCAATTAGCCCCATCTCATGATGAAATGGAGGCTCAGAGTTCATCAGAGGCCCTGCAGGCGGTGGCGCTGGGTTTTTAATAAAAGGAATGAAGACTCTTTTATGTCTCAGAGGGACTGGGACTCATTCTCCTGGACACCCAGTTCAGTCCAGTCACTCAGTCATGTCCCACTCTTTGTGACCCCATGCACTGCAGCATGCCAGGCCTCCCTGTCCATCACCAACTCCCGGAGCTTACTCAAACTCATATCTTTTTATCTTTTCAGTAGACGTGTATAGTTTCATATATTAAGGAATTATAAACTGAATTTATTAAAATTCACTGAGCAAAATATTGATTTTAAAATCTAGTGTTATTTTGAATATCCCCTTTGAGAAACATTGGAGACTTTTAGTGAAGGCATCATTTCACTAAGATTACTTTCTAATCAGACATTCACATTACTGGAATTATATTTTATGCATTACTTTCCATTGACATAATTTTAAATTTCCATTCTACTTCATTATAAATGGAATTTCATTATATGTGACTCCACAATAAGTGGGTTACAGTATCGTTGACATTTAGTAGGATTACAGATTTTAGTGTCTTTGTACACTCTGCATTAAAATGCATTATGTGTGTTTTCAATTCTGTTTCAAACTACTCTTGATTTACATAGTTGTTTTATAGAAGAATTCTGTTAAACTCCATTGCTAAATTTCATGGTTTTTTTTTTTTTTTCCCCTTTCTAAAACCAATTGAAATATTTCTTAGTGTAGTTTGCAACTATCGGGTAAAAATGAGATAAAACTTATGGATTATAAATATATTTGTGGGAGTTTTCTCTAACAGTAGGTCTTTATAAAGTCTTTGTGGATCTTAAGCTGTAATTGTAGCTTTCTCTTGTTAACTGTCTTTTATTCTATATTTTATTATGAAAGTTCTTGTAGAAAATGAAGTATTTTACATAGTGCTGAGAAAGCCTTTCTCTTCTAAAACGTGAAATTAAAATATTTCTTTTGTTTCAAGCTCAGAGGAGAGATCTTTGTGAGAATAGACCCTTTTATCTGGAGATCTGTTTCAGGGATTTGAAAGCAGAGCTACTGCTGTGGAGGCAGAAGAATGGGTGGGCTAAGGTGACAAAGAAGGTGACAAAGACAATGGACTTTGGCTCTAAGAGACCTGGTGTTGAGACCTCCTTATCTGATACCATAGATAATAATCTCAGATGCAGGTATCCAGTTGCAGATAACCCTCACCCCGCCCCCCCCTCCCCCACCATAAGGAATGTTAGACTCAAAGGGGAAATTGCCCTTAGAACAGTCTAAAAGCCATTAATTCTAGAACCATTTCCTCAAGGATGTGGGACCCAGGGATGACCAAGGCCTGGGACACATCAACTCAATCCAGTTTGAGGGGAGGATAAGGTGACAAAGAAGGTGACAAAGACAATGGACTTTGGCTCTAAGAGACCTGGTGTTGAGACCTCCTTATCTGATACCATAGATAATAATCTCAGATGCAGGTATCCAGTTGCAGATAACCCTCACCCCGCCCCCCCCTCCCCCACCATAAGGAATGTTAGACTCAAAGGGGAAATTGCCCTTAGAACAGTCTAAAAGCCATTAATTCTAGAACCATTTCCTCAAGGATGTGGACCCAGGGATGACCAAGGCCTGGGACACATCAACTCAATCCAGTTTGAGGGGAGGAATATTTTAAATTCAACCAGGTCAAGAACATTTTAAATTCAACTAGGACTTCCCTGGTAACTCAGCTGGTAAAGAATCTGCCTGCAATGCAGGAGAGACTACTTTGATTCCTGGATTGGGAAGATCCCCTGGAGAAGGGATAGGCTACCCTCTCCAGTATTCTTGGGTTTCCCTGGTGGCTCACACAGTAAAGAATCTGCCTGCAATGCAGGAGACCTGGGTTCGATCTCTGGGTTGGGAAGATCCTCTGGAGGAGGGTATGAAAACCCACTCCAGTATTCTTGCCTAGAGAATCCCCATGGAAGAGGAGCCTGGCAGGCTACAGTTCCATGGGGTCATAGAGTTGGACACGACTGAATGACTGAGCACATAGGTCAAGATTACCTGCTACAGCTGTTTTTAAACTTTCCCACACCTCTTCTTTATACTCTTTCTGTGGGGAGTGTTAGTAACTACCTTGGAAGAGAGCTTTATATTTAATCATTATGCCACCCATAGTCTTAGTTTTCCAGCTTGGTTTGGAGGTATCTGGTTTGTAACTTATGGTAACAGATTTGGAATAGAGATGCCCTTGTTCTTGTTCAGTCACTAACATGTCTGACCCTTTGCTACCTCATGGACTGCAATACACCAGGCTTCCCTATCCTTCCAGAGTTTGCTCAAACTCATGTCCATTGAGTCAGAGATGCCATCCAACCATCTCATCCTCTGCACCCACATCTCCTTGTTCCCTTAATCTTTCCCAGAATCAGAGTTTTTTCCAATGGGTAGACTCTTCACATCAGGTGGCCAGATTATTGGAGCTTCAGCATCCATCCTTCAAAAGAATATTCAAGGTTGATTTCCTTTAGGATTGACTGGTTTGATCTCCTTGCATTCCAAGGGACTCTCAAGTGTCTTCTCCAGCACCACAGTTCAAAAGCATCAATTCTTTGGTGCTCAGCCTTCTTTATGGTTCAACTCTCCATCTGCACATGACTACTGGAAAAGCCACCTCTCTAACTATGCAGACCTTTGTCAGCAAAGTGATGTTTCTGCTTTGAATACACTATCTATGTTTGTCATATCTTTTTTTCCAAGTAGCAAGTGTCTTAATTTCATGGCTGCAGTAGCTGTCTGCAGTGATTTTGGAGCTCTGGAAAATAAAATCTGTTCACTTTTTCCCATTTTCTCCCCCCACTGCTTCCACTTTTTCCCCTTCTATTTGACATGAAGTCATGGGACCAGATGCCATAATCTTATTGTTTTGAATGTTGAGTTTTAAGCCAGCTTTTTCACTCTCCTCTTTCACCCTCATCAGGAGGCAAGATAGTTCCTCTTCCCTTTCTCCCATTAGAGTAGTATCATCTGTATATCTGAGGTTGTTGATATTTCTCCTGGCAAACTTGATTCCAGCTTGTGATTCATCTAGCCTGGCATTTCACATGATGTCCTCTGCATGGTGGTGGTGGTGGTTTTAGTTACTAAGTTGTGTCCAACTCTTGCGACTCCATGGACTGTAGCCTGCCAGGTTCCTCTGTCCATAGGATTCTCCAGGCAAGAATGGAGTGGGTTGCCATTTCCTTCTCCAGGGGATCTTCTCAACCCAGGAATTGAACCTGTGTCTCCTGCATTGCAGGCAGATTCTTTACCACCTAAACTAGGAGGGAAGCCCGATATAAGTTAAATAAGCAAAGTGACAGTGTACAGCCTTGTCATACTCCTTTCCCAATTTTGAAGCAGTCTGTTGTTCACGACTGGTTCTAACTGTTATCTCTTGATCTGCATACAGGTCTTAAGAGACAGGAAAGGTAGTCTGGTATTTCCATCTCTTTAAGAATTTTCCACAGTTTGTGGTGATCCACACATTCAAAGCTTTAGCATAGTCAATGAAAGAGAAGTAGATGTTTTCTGTAATCCCTTTGCTTTCTCTGTGATCCAGCAAATGTTGACAGTTTGATCTCTGGTTCCTCTGCCTTATCTAAACCCAGCTTGTACAATTGGAATTCTGGAATTTCTTAGTTCATGTACTGCTGAAATCTGGCTTGAAGGATTTTGGACATATCCTTGCCAGCATGTGAAATGAGCGCAACTGTACAGTATTTTGAACATTCTTTGGCATTGCCCTTCTTTAGGAGTGGAATGAAAACCATTTTCCAATCCTGTAGTCACTGCTGAGTTTTCCAAATTTGCTAACATATTGAGTGCAGCACTTTTAACAGCATCATCTTTTAGGATTTTAATAGCTCAGCTGGAATTCCACCACTTCCACTAGCTTTGACCATATTAATGCTTCCTAATGCCCACTTGACTTTACACTGCAGGATATCTGGTTCTAAGTGAGTGACCATACCATCATGGTTATCTGGTTCATTAAGACCTTTTTGTACCATTATTCTGTGTATTCTTGCCACCTCTTCTTAATTTCTTTTGTTAAGGTCCTTCTAATTTCTGTCCTTTGTCATGCCCATCCTTGCATGAAATGTTCTCTGATGTCTCCAACTTTCTTGAAGCAATTTCTAATCTTTCTCATACCATTTTTTCCTCTATTTCTTTGCACAGAAAGAGGTGCCCTTGACAACATTTTAATGAGCACTTGAAATTTCACCATAAAGTAATTCAGAGAATTGTATTCCTTTGTCTCTATCTCCCAAGATAAGAGTGTCTGGAGGCCAGAATTCTAGCTGAGTTCCTTAGCATTACTGCCAGGTCAGAAAGGAGGCCTGTTCACATGAAACATGTTGTTCTGTATCTGGAAGCCAGAATATAATAAGCATTGTTAATTTAGTTAGGAAAAGACAGCTGTGTAAGTTTAGCCTTGTGTGTGTGTGAGAGTTAACAGAATAACATCTCTTTCCCAAGATATGCATGTTTTTCTTTTGCTTCTATGCAGATTTAATTGATGATTGAATTAATGAGCTAAATGAAATAACCAGCTACTTTATAATGTTAATTGGAAGTTGATTGACAGGTAGTCATCTGAATGATGTTATATAGTTTTAGAAACCATATTGCTTCCAGTGGTCATGTTTCTGATCATGGCTTCCTACAATACAACTATTAAGCCAGATAAAGAGGCTCTATTTCTAGAACCAACCTTCATCATAACCATTATTTAGAACCTTGGCCTAAATTACATCTGTCTGTTAAAACATTGCTATTTTCTGGTGATGTATTTTGATAATTATCTACATTAAACACATTTATGTAGATGTGTGTAATGAGATTTCTTTGAAAAATATAGTTTGTATGTTGAGTTTAAACCTGTTTCCATTTAACTTTCATAGGCTTTACCTATTTTCCAGTTCTACAGAAGGGATAGTACCAATTATATATCAGACATTCTATTCTCTTTGTTTCTACTATTTCTGAGATCCCTGAGGACTGGTATTATGGTTACCATTCTAAGAAAATGAGGCTTAGAAAATGAAGTTCATATGACTGTAAAATATTTACAGTATGATATAAAGTCACAACCTCTTTCTTTAACTTTTTTTTTTGCAGTATAATTTACATAGAAAATAAAATTCACACATAACGACGCCTTTTGGGTGACAACTGGCAAATGTACACACCTGTGTAACTACCATCCTAGTCAAGAAATTGTTAAGTTAAACCGCTCAGTCGTGTCCGACTCTTTGCGACCCCGTGGACTGTAGCCCACCAGACTCCTCTGTCCATGGGATTCTCCAGGCAAGAATCCTGGAGTGGGGTGCCATTTCCTTCTCCAGGGGATCTTCCCAACCCAGGGATCGAACCCAGGCCTCCCGCATTGGAGGCAGACGCTTTAACCTCTGAGCCACCAGGGGAGCCCAGTCGAGAAATAGAATATTCCATTTTCTCAGAAAGGTCCTGCTTGTTCTTTTGCATCTCCTCCCACTCCCTCAACCTCTTAGCTGCTTAGTTTCATCTGTTCTAGAATTTCCTTTATGTGAACCACCAACTATGTTCTTTTCTGTGTCTGCCTTCCTTTATTCAGTCCAAGGTCTGTAAAAGTCGTCCATGTTTTTGTGTTCATCAGTATTTGCTCCTTTTAATTCCTAAGCATTTACGTGTATCAGTATATATCCGTGTAAGATTTAAAACCTGTTGACAACTTTCAGATTTCAGTTTTTAGCTATTATGAATAAATTTGATATATACACATGCACGCGTGCTCAGTCTCTTCAGGCGTGTCCGACTCTTTGTGACCCTTTGGACTGTAGCCCACAAGGCTGCTCTGTCCATGGGATTCTCCAGGCAAGAACACTAGATTGGGTTGCCACGCCCTCCTCCTGGGGATCTTCCCAACCCAGGGATCCAACCTGCGTCTCTTATGTCTCCTGCATTGGCAGGAGAGTTCTTAACCACCAATACCACCTGGGAAGCCCCTGCTGTATATGAGTCATGTACAAGTCTTTCTACAGGCATATGTTTTCATTTCTCATATTTATCTAGGAGAAGAATTCCTGGGTTGCATGGTCAGTATACATTTAATCTTATAAGAAGTGGGAAAATTGTTTTCCAGACTGATTGTATTGCTTTACTTTTCCAAAACAAAGACATGGTCTCATTCTAGTGATGTTTACTTACATAAAGCAACATAAATGTTTGTTAAGCTAAATTCTGAGATAAGGAATGACATGACAATTGATCATTTTTCTCTTTTCTCTTTTTTATAAAAAATAAGGATTAAAATCTTGCCTTATTTGGGGAGATCTTATTCTTTAAGTCTTTCTGATAAATTTAAAATTTTATAAGCAGATAAAGCAGAATAAATATTCTTTGTTTCACTTTTAAAGTAGTTTATTGTTTGTCTTAGCTATTTTTATCAAGGGTAAAGCAATAACAATGGGAGAAGAATCCCAATTTATTAACTGAACAAGAATGTATTGAACATGTATTATAAATTTCCTATCCTGTAAGATAAGAGAGACATAATCTTTTCCTCTAAGAATTGTCTTAAGTAGAAAAAAAAAAGTAAATGTATATATATACAATGATATTAATACAAGTAGTATGTATGTGGAAAGGGATTTACTAAAACTGTTTAAAATGCTTAAAAATTCTTAGTGAAACAAAGATTTTCAGCTCATAGGAGTAGAGACAGCTTCACAGAGAAGATGGAATTTGGCTGAGCCTAACAGAAGAGAAAGAATTTAATGGGCAGATCAAGAAAAGAGCAGTTCAGGAAAGGGGAAGGGTAGGTCATGGGGTGTGACTGAGCAGAGAGGCAGGTAAGTTGCAACACCGTGGAACAGAGAGAACAAAGGATGAAGTTTAGGCATCATCTTCTAAGGGAAGAGGTTAGTCTGTGATGAGAGAATTAAGTGAAACAAAGATATTCAGCTCATAGGAGTAGAGACAGCTCACAGAGAAGATGGAATTTGGCTGAGCCTAACAGAAGAGAAAGAATTTAATGGGCAGATCAGGAAAAGAGCAGTTCAGGAAAGGGGAAGGGTAGGTCATGGGGTGTGACTGAGCAGAGAGGCAGGTAAGTTGCAACACCTTGGAACAGAGAGAACAAAGGATGAAGTTTAGGCATCATCTTCTAAGGGAAGAGGTTAGTCTGTGATGAGAGAATTTGAAAATGTACCCACTTGGAGAGATTATAAAAACGAACAGTGAGGTCTCCTTCTGTGTTATTGAAATGAAATGCAGAGATACCAGTTGTTGGCTTTGATAATATCTGGGCGATGTGAGAAAGGTCATCACTATGTCAGCATTTCTAAGCGGCTGGAGACTTAAACTTTCAAATTTCACATTTTGAGTACCTTTTCAAATTTGATTACTCTAGCCAAAGAAAAAGGCATGCCATCATTGATTTAACCACTTGTTGCAATGGTTTATTTTACTGGCTGGTGTACTTTTTCTTTAAATGACACATTCTTATGAAGAAAAAAAAACAATCAGTTTTACTCTACTCAGGCTTCTTTTTACACTGAATAAACAACCACAGGAACCTAAGCTGTTTCTTTATCCCAGTTGTTTAGATGCCTTTAATAATATGGTTTTCACTTACTGCTATTAACTAGAGGTATTTTAATAGAAAATTCCTTTAAAAATTGTGTACTTGTAGTTTATTGCAGCATACAGTGTATTTTAAAGCTGCAGTAATAAAGCAATCAGAGTTAAGCTCTCATAGAAGATTAGACATGCTTATTAACAATAAAATATAGTCAGACTATACCAGGCATAAACATATTTTTATGTGGTGGAATTACCTCAGCACATAGTTAATCTAAATTAAACGAGTTTATAATTGAGATTTGTGTGCAGAAAAAGAGAAAATTTATCTGTTCTGTAGACTATATATGTTTTTAATATCACAGCCAAAGTTTTAGCTATCCTTTGAGAGTAAGTGTGGATGCTGTTAAATGCAGCTGTGCTCTTGGCTGTTGGTATGGATATATGGCAAACTTGGAACAAAACTAGAAAAATTAAAAAGGTACTGTGGGGAAATGGGAAACGAGATTAGAAGAGGAAAACTAGCTTCCTCATCCTTTTCTTCTCAAGATTGCTAGCCCAAATAATTTCCAACCTTAGTTATGGAAAAAAAAATAGAAAAAAAAAACCTATTTTTATTTAGAAAATGGGTCTGTATAGCTCGTTTTTTTTTTTTTAGTTGTTTAACTATCACAGTTCCCAAAAGCCACATGTTTGGGGCACGTTATGTTAGATACTTCAAACCAATGGTTTATGCTCATTGCCTTCCTGGGTGTAAATAGGGAGATAAATGCTGTTTAAGGAGCCTTTATGTGCTTTTGATTTTATAGAAACTGTGTGTGTGTTTATTAGAAAGGTAAATGTTGAACTTATCAAACATGAAGTGAGTGACAAAGAAGTGCTACTGATGATAAGAGGTGACCTTTTAAATTTAGCTGTGTAATCCTCTATAAGTATGTAATGCTTGCTTCAATTCACCATAGCTTCTGGGCCCTGTACATCCTAGTCTGGTCTCAAGTGTGTCTAATTTTGAAATAGCTATGCTCACTTCAAAAAGAAGAACTTGCTTTATTTTTATTTTATTTCTTTTAGCTTTAAAGATGTACCACCTAGCTGGATAACAAAGCCAGCTTTCATGGACACCTCTATTTAGAAGCATCTAGTTGTTGTTTGGTTGCTAAGTCATGTCCAACTCTTCACGACTCCTTGGAGTCATGATTGCAACCCCAAGCACGCCAGGCTTCCCTGTTCTTCACCATCTTCCTGAGTTTGCTCAAACTCGTGTCCATTGAATCGGTGATGCCATCCAACCATCTCATCCTCTGTTGCCCACTTCTCATCTTGCCCTCAGCCTTTCCCAGCATCAGGGTTTTTTCCAATGAATTGGCTTTTTGCATCAGGTGGCCAAATATTGGAGCTTCAGCTTCAGCATCAGTCCTTCCAATGAATATTCAGGACTGATTTCGTAAGGATGGACTGGTTGAGTCTCCTTGCAGTTCAAGGGACTCTCAAGAGTCTTCTCTAACACCACAGTTCAAAAGCATCAATTCTTCTGCACTAAATCTTCTTTATGGTCCAACTCTCACATCCATACATGACTACTGGAAAAAACCATAGCTTTGACTATATGGGCATTTGTCAGCAAAATGATTTCCCTGCTTTTTAATATGCTATCTAAGTTAGTTATAGCTTTCCTTCCAAGGAGCAAGCATCTTTTAATTCCATGGCCATAGTCACTGTCTGCAGTGATTTGGGAACCCAAGAAAATGAAATCTGTCACTGTTTATACTTTTTTTCCTTCTATTAGCCATTAAGTGATGGGACTGAATGCCATAATCTTGGTATTTTGAATGCTGAGTTTTAAGCCAGCTTTATTCTCTCTCCTCTTTCACCTTCATCAAAAGGCTGTTTAGTTCCTCTTCATTTTCTGCCATTAAAGTGGTATCATCTGCATATCTGAGGTTGTTGATATTTCTCCCAGCAATCTTGATTCCAGCTTGTGATTCATCCAGGATGGCATTTTGCATGATGTACTCTGCATATAAGTTAAATAAGCAGAGTGACAATATACAGCCTTGACGTAGTCCTTTCCCAGTTTGGAACCAGTCTGTTGTTCCATGTCTGGTTCTGACTGTTGCTTCTTGACCTGTTTTGCATCCAACTTTTTGGAACTCCATGGGCAGTAGCCCACCAGGATCCTCTGTCCATGAGGATTCTCCAGGCAAGAATACTGGAATGGATAGCCATTCCTTTCTCTAGGGGGTCTTCCTGACCTAGGGATTGAACCTGGGTCTCCTGCAATGCAGGCAGATTCTTTACCATCTGGGCCACCAGGGAAAAAAGAGTCTTAAAAGAATTCCTTTACCTGAGCCTTAGGGTTAAGATAGCATATTCTTTAAAATAGACTGATAATTGATCATGAATTAGTCATTCTTGAGTCCATTACTACTGAATCTAAGTATGTTTTAATTTTTATTATCTAAAATCTGTTCTTAAATTTGGTAGGATATTCTTATAGTCTAGTATTTTACAAATTTCCAAATTCAACAGGATATTCATAATATATGGCACTTTTGAATTTGTTTCTCTTCTAACAGCGATAAAAACTTCTAACAGTGATAAAAACATTTCCCCCCAAATGTTTTTATACTTCATATACATTATTTATTTTATGTAATAGTAAAAATACTTAAGGGCTTCCCTGGTGGCTCAGTGGTAAAGAACTCACCTACCAATGCAAGAGGTGTGGGTTTGATCCCTGGGTTGTAGTTTTAATTTTTAGTATCTAAAATCTGTTCTTAAATTTGGTAGGATATTCTTATAGTCTAGTATTTTACAAATTTCCAAATTCAACAGGATATTCATAATATATGGTACTTTTGAATGTTTCTTTTCTTCTAACAGCGATAAAAACTTCTAACAGTGATAAAAACATTTCCCCCCAAATGTTTTTATACTTCATATACATTATTTATTTTATGTAATAGTAAAAATACTTAAGGGCTTCCCTGGTGGCTCAGTGGTAAAGAACTCACCTACCAATGCAAGAGGTGTGGGTTTGATCCCTGGGTTGTGAAGATCCCCCAGAGAAGGAATTGGCAACACACTCCAGTATTCTTGCCTGGGAAATCCCTTGGACAGAGGAGCCTGGCGGGCTACGGTCCACAGAGTCACAGAGTTGGACATGACTTAGCAACTGGCATGCATACAAGAATACTTGAAACAAATAGCTAGATCCATTTGTGAATAGTTCTACTTGGAGCAGTTTGTTACTCGACCCTATTAGGTGATAGAGATAAGGTTGAGATGGGAAAAAGTTGATCTAATTCAAAATACTTTGCTTCACATGGAACTTTGCCTGAGTGCCATTGCTATATATTCACTATTTGGCCAACAGCTGAAAATCAATATATATATTTTCCTCTGTCAAAACATAAGCATTCTACTTAGACACTCACATGAAAAATGAAAGAAAGGATAATGGAAAAGTGTAGTTATTTTCTTAGGAAATGATTACACATGCATACATACATACTCACATAAATATTTTCCCTTTTTAATTGCTAATCTGTTTTTCAGAATAGTCTGCGGTTGACTTTGAAGAGTTATGGGAGCACAGGGTAAAGAGCTAAGGAAGACATTTTACCAAAACCCCTTAGTACTTTGTGGAACAGCATGAGAGATACTTTCCAATTGTGCAGGATAAGTACAGCCCACTGAATACCTCTTAACAGCAGTTTACCACAAGCCAGTTATAATGTCAAAAACATCAGAACCTTTTCTTTTCTTCTGTATTTAAATAACAATAAATGCCTTCATGCTGTGTGAGAACTGTTGAAGTGTGTTTCTCAGCAGGTAAACTTGGCAGTGTCTTATATGACTCCACTCAATGGGAGTATTACTTAAACAGTGTGAAATACATTGTCTGACAAGAATTGTCTCTCAATTTGGAGTGATGTTTATGCAAGCAGATAGTATACCAGTTATTTGTAGTTTTAAAAACGAACCTCTGAGGCCACAATGTAAAACCCAAGTCTTTATTTGTAGTGAAAACTATAATTGTTCCTTGTGGGTAAATATTGTAAACTCAATCATTTAGCCATAGTCCATCAAGTACGTGTGATGAGAGAGAACTTCCCTGTTCTTTACTTCTAAAATAAGGTGTATAATATAATTAATAAGTCACTGTTTTTTCAAGTGTCTAAATATAATTTTGATGAAATTGAAGCATTTAATTGCATGTGTACCTAATACCCGATTATCTACCTTTTGCTTGCTGTTATTTGTGATCTAACTTCTTTGCCATTTTTTGCTGCTGGTTTGTCACCATCCATCTCCCTGAGTGATGATAGTTCTGCTGCTTATGGCAAATTTCAATAGTAATTTCACTGCCCTAGCTGGGCAGAATAATAGCCAGGTAACTAAAAAGTGTGTTTGGCTAGTTGAGATATGAGAATGGAGGCCAAAATTCTCAAAGTCCTTGGCAAATTTTTTGAAAGACTTCAATTCTGTTAATTCATGTTCTATTCATTGAGTCTATAGGCACTCCAGAATAAATGCGATGATCAGAAAGAGTGCTAAGTGTTGATACCAATTTTAGCAACTGAAATAGTTGGTATCTGAATCACTGAGTTTCTAATATATGAATAACTCACTAGTTACGTGACTACTTGTGAAATGGTGTATGCAATGCTCTTATAATTGGGCATGGCAATCGAGCAATATAATCTGAAAAGTCTCATCACTATGATCATGCTTCAGTAAAATAACTAGCACTTTAATTTTTCTTTCCTTGTGATTACTTTGTCTTTATTCAATGACTGCTTTTTATGTTAGAATCTGGTTGCATACAGCTCCAAGATCCATCCCTTATAGGGTGAGGTTACTCCAATAGGGTGAACATTGAGAAGTTTAGGGGGCATCACAGAACTCTGAGAAGCTGTTGTGCCCTGTCAACAGAGGCTGTGAGGCTAGCCCATGACTTAGGGCTGGAGGTGATGCAAAGTCTTCCCACCCAACTTCTTTCCCTGATCGATCAAGTAAAATTGGAAATGCGTTGGTTCTCTAGCTGGATATTTTCTCTGTTTTAAAAGAAATGATTTGAGTAAGTCACTGTATCGGTGATAAGTGGATCTGAAGGAGTGGAGATTTGGGAAGTAGAAAGTTTTAAGCATTAGGTTTAAGATAGGTGAGGAGTGTTGACTACTCCTCCCCTTATCCCATTATCTACATTTATGTCTATTTTTCCCCCTTCTCTAGCTCAACCCACTTCATTCTTGTTCTCTCTTTCATTCCTGTGTTGGATTTCTTTCCATTTCCTCTATATCTTGATATTTCATTGCCTCTCCTTGTCCTCCCCCTTCCACAATAGAACATGAAACTGAATCTCCCTCTTAAAAATAAAAAATCTGGTAATAAAAGTAATGTATGATTATTACTTACTCACTACAGTTAGAAACTATAAGGAAAAAGGAGAAAAATTTTCATCTTTCCAAACTAGAAATTAATCAAAGCTTTGAAGCATTGTAATTTTATATAGAGAAGTATAATTTACTTGTTTTCTTAGTTATTTAAAGTTTTATTCTATGTTCACAATTTAAAACTTCATTTTGTCTTTTATTTTGCTTTCATCTTCCTCCTTTTCCATGCTGCAAAAGCTAAATTAAATTTTATTTGCTCTATATAAAGCCTGTTAACCTCAGTGGTAAAAAGAAGCTCCTCTTGCTTGCTTCAGGATTTATGATTTTGTATTTAGTTTTGGAGGTGAGGAAAATAAAAGGTGACATCAGCACTAGTTCTTACCCCTGGAATTTTAATTTCACTACAACCCATTAACTGAAAGTGTACAATTGTGAATTTATTTCATTTTCTTACATCTATTTTTCTCTCTGTTTTAGACATCCTTAGATCTGTCTTCCTTTCATCATAATATCTCTTATCTGTCCTCTTTATTCCCTTTCATTTCACCTCATTGTTATAGAGTGTTATGAGTCAACCTAGTGTGACAGAAAGGTGAGTTCTGTTATTTTCTTACGAATGAAAGGCTGGGAATAAAGGTAATTTCCCAAGATTGATGATGTTTACCAAACTAGCATCATTACTGTATATTTTCTAAACTTATAATTCAGTTTAGTGAAGTAGGAATTCTGTACTTGGTTTTGGAAATATTGGAAACATACACTTTAGGATCTAAATCAGCTTACTAGAATGAAGGTACATGTATTTGCATTCCAATCTGATTGTGTTTGAAACTATAAAAATCTACATAATGCTGAGTTATCTGAAGAGAGGTAGGAGTTAATGCAAAGAAACAGAAGAATGTTGGAAGTTGAATTTGCACATTGATATCTTCTACTCCTCTTCCAACTGTCCTCCACCAAGCACTAGAAAAGCACCATCAACCAAACTGTTGTCCAGCTGGAAACCTTGTAGTCTTCCTAATGTTCACTTTCTTCATCCTCTCCATCATACTCAGCTTTTCCTTGTAACAGGAACAATCTTCATAGTGTTGTGCAAAAAATGTATGAATACATTTCATGTTTCTAGTATAGAATTTATTTGTAACTCTGCGCTTTCGGGTGCTTAGGCTAAGCAATTTAATTTAGGTGTTTTTAGGTAATTTCAACCCAAGCTAGGACTTTTGGGGGAGGGATCCCTTTTCAGTTTAAAACTGAGTCTTTACAAGAGTCAGCCTTCTGATAGTTCTCCTGATATAAGATCTGGGTGACCATATATAGCATCCATGGTGTCAGAACAGGGAGGTGTGCATTTTGGATTTGATTAGATGTATCAACAGGGAGGTGTGCATTTTGCATTTGATTAAATGTATCAACATAGAGAGTATATTGTGATTGCCTCAACTTGTGGAGACTGGGAATGCCTTCTCTTTTTTTTTTTTCCAAATTTATTTTTTAATTGAAGGATAATTGCTTTGAGGAATTTTATTGTTTTCTGTCAAACCTCAGCATGAACCAGGCATAGGTATACATATGTCCCCTCCCTCTTGAACCTCCCTCCTGTCTCCTTCCCCATCACACCCTCTGGGTTGATGCAAAGCCCCTGTTTGAGTTCCCTGAGACATACGTCAAATTCTCATTGGGTTATCTGTTTTACACATGGTAGTGTAAGTTTCCAAGTTACTCGCCCGTAAGTCTGTCCTCTATGCCTGTTTCCCCATTGCTGCTCTGCAAATTCTTCAGTGCCATCTTTCTAGATTTCGTACATACGTATTAATGTATGATATAGATCTTTCTCTTTCTGACTGACTTTATTCTGTATAATAGGCTCTAGGCTCATCCACTTCATTAGAACTCATTCAAAGGTGTTCCTTTTTATGGCTGAGGAATAAGGAATGCCTTCTCTTAAAGTAACTTCACTATTTGCTTCAACCACACATCTCATCTGGCACATGGTTTTCTCCTAAGCTGGTCACTTTGCACTGCACTCTGGTCATCTCTAGCAAATGCACTGACTCCCCTCTGTTTCTTCAGTGATTGGCCCATGAGAGTGTGGAGAGTTTTCTTCTCCTTCCTGCTTTGAGAACCATAAAGCATTCAGGGATTGTTGTTTAGATTGGTTCCCTGCTTATGCCTGCGTATCAATCACCTGTTCTCCTATTATCTGGGTGTTGTCGGTATCATTGATCCTAATAATACTACTCATACTGCTACTATTACCATTGCAATCACCTAACAATTGTACAGAGATTAAAATTTGCCATATACTGTTGAAAGTGCTGAAAGTATATTAACTCATTTAATTCTCAAAACAGTGTAATGATGTAGATAGTATTCTTTTTATTTTGTAGAAGAGAAATTTGGGGCATAAGGTTAAGTAACTTATTAAGTGACAGAAGGTAATCTGACAATAAAAGGCTTTGCCCTTTTAATTCCTAAATTTGATGGGGAACACCCATATGTTTGACTTTTTTTCTCACCTCTGCCAATTATTTTATCCTCAGTGGTTTAGGGGCTGATCTAGCCCGAGGGATGGTGGTGATGGGTTGTGGAGGAACTTGTTCAGGGAAGAGAAAATGTCATTTGCTTTCAACACTACTCCACTAATTCTCACCTGAATTCTGACCTTTTCCATTCAGCAGCCAGATTTGAGATCTTTATTTGTTCTTTTCCTCCTCTTACCGCTAGTCTCTGACTCCTCCCAGTAAAAGGATGCCTTTATAGTCTAAGATTCAGCCAGTATTGGTCACATGGGAGAAAAACCAGAAGGTATTAATGTTTCAAATTGTTAATTTGTCTAGCTCACACTCACCAAAGAGGTCCAATCTATCTGATTTCCTGAAAATCTATTAGTTGAAACTTATGAAACTGCCACTTTTGTACATTAAAAATGGTGAGTGGCAGCAATTTCATGTGCTTCAGCCTAATATTACTTCATCCATTTCCTTACAGGCCTCACAGTTATTACGATGATTCAGGGCACTGTCACCTCATAACTAGATGTATCACAGCAATCTTTAATGCGTCTTCCTGCTTCTCATTTTACTCTCTCCCATTTGTTTGTTATACTTCAGCTAGAGTAAGATTTATCAAATATATTGAATATTGAGCCACTTCTCTGTATAAAATTCTGTAATGGCATCTGATTGACCTTAGTATAAAATCAAGCTCAGTTAATGTGACTTGTAAGTCATGTAGCCACTCATCCCAGTTAGTCTCTGACAGCCCTGGTTCATCCTCCTGCCCCAGCTTAATTATTAAAGGTGCACCTTTTAGTCTCACACATGGTCTGGTTTGGATGATGAATTATATGATCACCTTATTTATAAGGTACCTTATGGCCTCTGCATCTCTTTCCAACCTCATCTCTCACTACTTTTTAGATTATAATTTGAGCTGTGGCCATCCTGTACTCCACTGGATTTATAGACCAAGTCATGCCCTCTCTCAGTTCTGAATGTGGGCCTGTGATGGTATTGCTGCCTACAATGCCCCTATGTTAGCCTAATTTGTGGCAATTCATCACAACTGCATTTATATACTTACCACTAGAAGCACATCCTGATCTCTAGACCTGCTTGAATTCCCTGGTTTTCTGTACTCATATTTGCTCTGTACTCCCAAGTCAAATCTTCTTCCCATTTAACCAGGTTTGTATCTGATTTCTGTGCTTCCTTTCAGAGTGTTAGTTCTGGCATGACAAAGCTCTCAGTTTATTCACTACTGTATCTCCCAGGTTTCAGTTCAGTTCAATTCAGTCACTCAGTCTTGTCCGACTCTTTGCGACCTCATGAACCACAGCACACCAGGCCTCCCTTTCCATCACCAACTCCTGGAGTTCACCCAAACCCATGTCCATTGAGTCAGTGATACCATCCAACCATCTCATCCTCAGTCGTCCCCTTCTCCTCCTGCCTTCAATCTTTCCCAGCATCAGGGTCTTTTCCAGTGAGTCAGCTCTTTGCATCAGGTGGCCAAAGTATTGGAGTTTCAGCTTCAACATCAGTCCTTCCCAAGTTTAATAGTGCTTATTATATCATGGTCGTGGTGTGGTGGTGGGTGGTAGATGCTACTAAAAATATATGTGCTTAATGAATTTATGAGATAAAAACAATTTTAGGGAGTCTTTGTACTTTGATATTTGCTCCTGACTCTCTATGTTATGAGAGAGATTTGAGAGACCATAACTATAACAAGGCAGAATAAGAGAACGGGAGGCCAGGAGAGGGACCAAGTCTTGAATATCAAGTAAAAACAAATGAGAAAAACAGAGGCTTTGAACTGACAATTTGGAGGGACACCTATATTCCATTTCTGATCATCTGATCCTGTCTTTGCCCTGCTGCTCCTACTTATCTTAGCAAGGGCACTTAAAAAGCCTGAAACCCATGATATTTTGCCTGCAGCATGCAGACTTATTAGAGCATCATATATAGTAACATAATTTTCAGTAAGTGCAGACAAGTAATTATGTTTGAATTTGAGGAAGTATGGAACTCTGATAATTTCTCCTTTTAAAAGTTGGTAACAGTTATCTCAAACAAAAACAAAACAATTTCTGAAATGGTGACTACAAGTAAGAGCTGTTTAAATCCAATTTATAGCATTCACTTCCAGAAAATGAAAGTGGGAAGCTGTTTGTAAGCTATTGCTGAAAGCTATGGTTTGCAAGCTATTCTTGTGGGTTCAATTGTATCTTCCAAAAAGAAATGCTGAAGCTTTAACCCCCAGTCCCTGGGAATGTGACTGTATTTGGAATTAGGGGCTTTGCAGATGTAATAAACTGAGATGAGAATCATACTGGGTTAGGGTGAGCCCTAATCCTGTATGATTGGTGCCATTATCAGAGGAGAATGAGAGGTACCGAGACCAGAAGGCCCTGTGAAGATGGGGATGGAGGTTGGAGTTAGGCACCTACAAGACAACCAATGCCAAAGGTTGTTAGCCACCACCCATAGCCAGGAGATAGGCATGGAATAGATTCCTCTACCTTGATTTCAGATTCCTAGCCTCAAGAACCACAAGAGACACAATTTTTATTGTTTTAAGCCACCTAGTTTGTGGTAATTTGTTATGATAGCACTAGGAAACTAATACAGCCATTTTAAAAAGAAAAGTATATCCAATATATTTGACATGGAAAAGATGGAGAGAGAAATGGTAAAATGATCAGAGGAATACTTATTTAGGACTTAAATTATGTTCTATCTTTCTTATTGCTCTCAATCCCACTGCTGAAATAACCAGTTTCAGCATAGTAGTCTGATTAACATCAGGCCATGCTATGGGAACAACCCCCAAATTGTAATAGCTGAACACGACAGAAATTTAGTTCTCAGTCATGCAATGTCCAGGACAGGTCCACCTAATGACTCAGGGTCCCTGTGCCCCTCCTCTTGTGACGTGTCCAACTCAGGCAATGGTTCACAGGAGAGGATGGGAGACGGGGGAACAAGAATTCCAATTCTTCAGTGCTTCAGCTGAGAAGTCATACATATTTCTCTGGTCCACATTTTATTATCAAGAAATAGTCATATGCTCTCTTAGCTCCAAGGGGCTGGAAAGTGTATGGGTCACAAGGAATATTTGGTGAGGAAAAACTATCTCTGTTTAATCATAATGGCAAAGGAAAATAGTTTTCAACATCTATGAATATCACACTATCTTCTCAAGGATTCCAGTTACTCCTTAATGTTGGTTTCTTTTTATCATAGTAAGAATCTCTTAAAAGCTTCTTTTCACATACATACAACTATTACACATCCTTCCATTGCCATTAGTTTTATATTTGTCTATGCTAGGACTACTGACAACACTGATAAAAATTCTTTTCCATCTAAAATCATTCCTCATTTAATATTCATTAATGTTCAATTTTAATATGTTTGAAATGTTTATGATGGAGGAAGAGGAGGAAGGGAGGAGAAGGAGATGAGAAGTGAAAATAAAGAAGAAAAAGGAAAAGAAGTGAGGGGGAAGAGGAGACATCCATTAAAAATTTTTAGGGTGAAGGAAATGATGTTTTACTTGTATTATTTTGTCTATCAACTGAATGATCAATTATCAGAATTTCAGGAAAAAAATTCCCTTATATAACAAACTGAAACTACCCAGCACTCTTCTTGGACTCATACAAATTTTCCACTCCACTGTTAGATTACTCTAAGAGTTCAAAGTACAGACGTCTAGGGTTCCCTTAACTCCCCACTAGATTTGTAGGTGCAGGGTATCCAGTGGGTTATTATCCAACATGTAGATGCTTTATCTGACTCCACCACAAGCCAAACCACCCTTTCATATCAAGGTGGTTGCAATTACTCTTTACAGGGTTACATCTGTTTTAGGGAAGAAACTCGTTTAATAATGAGTTAACATTAAAAAACCTTTTACAGAATATATATGCTTATGTCTCTCAGCCAAATTAAGATATGTGCTTGCAAAAGTCAAATAGGAATATATTTTGCTTGTAAAAATTCGAATGTAACCTCACACACATTAGAATGGCTATCTTTAAAAAGTGTTTGTGAGGATGTGGAGAAATTAGGACCTTGTACACTGTTGATAGGACTATAAAATGGTGCAGCCAATTTGGGGAAAAAACTATGGCAGTTTCTCAAAAAACTAAAAATAGAACAGTGAGATATTCCATACCTAATCCTTTTTTGATTCTACTATTATCTTGATTAATAAAATATATTACAGATAATAGTTCAAATATTTATGCTCCTTTTAAAAATTGATAATCTTTTTCTAAGTTTGGGAAATTTGACCTTTCTTCTGAACCTCTCACTCCTTTTGAAGTAGATAGAGACTACTTTGGCAGTTAGAAATATTTAGTATAGTAGTAAATTTTAGAGTCAATAAGGTGCCTTAGTATTCAACAGAAATATTGGTAAGATTGTGAAACAAATCCCAGTACACTTAAGCTCTGCTAACAAAGATGAAATGGAGAATGAAGTATGTATATGCTGAATCTGATTAAGGTTGACATCCTGTTTGAATACATTCATTCTCTAAGGTATAGTTTTGGGTATAAATCATCAACCAAGCAGAAAATGGTGAAGTTGAAAGCTGCAGAACACAAAGACCTGGTGGATTTTAAAAGACTGAGAATGTTCTATGGCTGTTAAAGTGTTAGCCATAGGTGATATTTTCCTGTGACTAATAAGCTGACCAAAGCATTTCCTGATTAACGTAGCAGTCTTTCTCCTTTGTCCTCACTCCAGTAGAGCAGTGGTTTTCAAGCTCTTTTTAGTAAAAAACAAAAACAAAAAAAACATTTGAATTATGACCAGTTTTCTCTAACAGATGCACACATACACACACATACACAATGAAAAGCTCATAATGTGTCTTCAAGCAATACTTAGACGTATCAAAGTCAGCGCACTCTAGGATTTTAACTCTATATTCTTTAATACTAGTTTTGGCCTACTATTGCTATTGCTAAGTCACTTCAGTCGTGTCTGACTATGTGCGACCCCATAGACGGCAGCCCACCAGGCTCCCCCGTCCCTGGGATTCTCCAGGCAAGAACACTGGAGTGGGTTGCCATTTCCTTCTCCAATGCATGAGAGTGAAAAGTGAAAGTGAAGTTGCTCAGTCGTGTCCAACTCTTAGCGACCCCATGGACTGCAGCCTACCAGGCTCCTCCATCCATGGGATTTTCCAGGCAAGAGTACTGGAGTGGGATGCCATTGGCCTACTAACTTGATTTAAATAATCCACTAACAGATCGTAAAGTCAACTTGAGAAATCTTCCCAAGAGTGTTTTATTGTATATATTTGACTTCACTATGAGAGTAATTGAATGTGTATTGACTGAGTAATGGATTGCTTCATATTTACCTGCACAGACAAGTAAAATATTGAGCTGGAAGCTGTGTTCAGGAAATTTTCTTGAAATTCTTTATAAAGGATTTACCTTGTTACTTCTCTACTAAAAGCTTATGCCTGTACATGCTAAGGAAAAAGGAAAGGGAAGCCTAATTTTAAAAAGTGTAAAACTGTTACAGTGCCATCCAGAGGATTATCTTAAGTGTGTGCTTATTAATTATCCCAGGGGAGATTAGCAGCCTTCATTTTTATTTGCATGGTGACCTTCTAGGAATGAGATATAAAAGCTGTAAGATTATATTAAAGAAAGACTCCTGAAGGATTTGAAATTCATAACTCTTACCAATTTTATTACTTAAAATAGAAGTGTATCTTCCTCTAGAACACCTAAAAATTTTTCCTGTCTGCATTATTATTTTTTTTAATCATTGGTAGTTTTTCTCTCTGGGACAATGAAGCCAGTAAAATAAGATCAACATTCTTTATTGGCTCAAGAATGTAGTAAGGTCAGTCTAACAAAACAAAATTTATAGCCTCATCTGAGCCCATAGATTTAAACATTACACATTACTTCTATGTCATTGAATATAAAATCCTTATTTCCACATTTGAACTCTTTTTTGAACTTCAGTTCCTAATTTTCAAGTGTCCTTTGGATATCCTTATTTACATATCCCTGGCAGGGCTTATAACTTCATGGAGTCTAAACTTAATAACAAGCATTCTCTGTTTGAAGTTCCCCATCCTCTACACCACTCCCCAACCCTCAGATCAACTCTTCTTCCTAATTTCTACTAAGGACACCATTAGTCTTCTAGGTTTAAGCCCTTAGAGTCATTCTAGATCCCTTTCTTTCCTGCTGTATCAGTTAGCAAGGCCTGGATTCTGGTTCTAATTTTACTCTTCTACTTCTTTTGATTCCCACTGCCCACATCCTTATTACCTTTTACCTGAATTGTTGCAGTTGCCTCTTGATATGGTCACTGGTAATGTTCATGGATATTTCCCGTTCTCCTGGATTCATAGTAGGATTGTATTTGTCCATCCCCTGAAGGTAGGCATAGCCATATGCAATGTGAACTGAAAGGGCATGTGTTACTCCTAGACTGAGTCCTTTAAAATCCAGTGCACAGTTCACCATACTATAGAGACAGATGATCTTACAAATGGATACGTGAGTGGAGGAGATATGGATGAATGCTACCCACCCCCAACTCCACGCGCCCCCACACATCACATGGAGCAGGAGCAAGGAATAAGTCTCTGTTAATTTAATCCACTGAAATTTGGGAATCTCTGGTTATGCAATATCCTAACCTGTCCAGAGAGAGAGGATACCTTAACTGATTTTGCAGAGTCTCTTCCCCTTCCACTTATTCTCTATCACTGTCAAATTAATCTTTCTAAAATATGTCTAATTATATAAATTCTTGCTAAACTTTCAGTATTTCTTGTTGTCTCACATCACATATGTGTCTTAACTTCCTTTTAAACAACCCTGCTGCTTTTCTACATGCCACACACACTGAGCACTTTCTACATCATTTGCTTTTCTGTCTCTCTGATCCAGGATGCCATTCCCGTCTAGTGCTGTCCAAGTGCTACCGATTCTTAGGTAACAATGCAAATGCCATGACTGCTGTGAGGGTTTTTCTGGACTCTTGTAGAAAAAGAACAAGCGATAACTCCCTTGTTTCCCGAAGGACTTTGAGTCTCCATTATAGCTATGGCACTTTGTACTTAGTAGGTTTCTAGTTATTTTCAGGCTGGAAATGGTCTTCTATCACTTTCATATTATTGCAGATTCTCTTGCACGATACCAGTAAATACCTTAAAATTGAATATATGAATAAATAAAGTTAAATTTTAAAACTTCTACTTTGCTCTAAAGAAACTTTGTGGTATTGCAAAAATGAGACAGTGCTACAATGACTATTTCTTAAGTTAGAAAAATATAAATCCCATGCTAGTCATTGCCTTTCAAATGATCTTCTTAAAAATTATTTTTTTCCTAAGATCTGCTTTGAAATTTACTCTTTTACCTGACTTATTTGACTTTTAAGCATTTTTTTATGACTCTAGTTTTTAAACAATTTGAGCATACCAGTTATTTCAGAGGACTGTTATTTTAAAGCTAGTACTTTCTAAATAGTGCACTTGGATGGTTACTGTAAAATCTGTTCTGATTCATTTTAGATCCATTACTTTGTTTTAATTAAAAAACAGCGGTTGCTCATTACTTATTTATTCTCAACCTGCTTTAAATACATCAACATTTTTTCTGAGTACTATAATGACCTATGCCAGTGAACAGTCTTCTATTGATACATTGCCCTAATTGTAATTATTAAAAGATAAAAATCTAAAAATTTTTATTCTATAAAATCATCCTTAAGTATGCCTCTATATTAGACTGTAAAAGTAATCTTCACAGTAATAGACAAAAGAATAAGATTAAGTCATTCTTCATCACCAATTACAAAGCTTTGCCTCTTCTCTATGAATTCTTTGGTGATATTTTCACAAGTGGAGCTCTGTGTCATGGACTGCATATTTGTTAATGTGAATTCTTTAGTATGAAAGACCAGACCTTATGCAAATCTCTCTAGCTGTTTCTTCCAGAAGTGATGCCTTGGAGCCTGACAATCAATCACTCAAGTATTCACTGAGAGCTTACTGATACTCAGACCTTAAGCTATCAATAGAGAGAATACCAAGTATGGGATATAATCCCTGCCTTAAGGGCTTATGTTCAAGACAAGATTCACATATATTACAGAGAAATGTAGAAGTAAATAATTACATTCTAAATTGTACTGTACAGCCTATAAATGGAAAGAACTGAGAAAAATGAGAAATCAGTATGGAGCATGAATCATAAAGGAGAGAAATCCTTCGTAGAGGCCAGGTGTCTGTAGGTGAGCACTTGAGGAAAGCTTATGGGAACAAGCAAGAATCTCCTTAGAACCTTGTGGGAACTTTAGGATCTCTTGGAGTTAATATTTCTGACTCCAAAGTATGTTCAAATGTTGGCTTCAGCATCTGCAAACTGTGTAAGATTAATCCAGTCACTAGAACTCTGTGCCTCAATTCCTTTACCTGTTAAAATGGGGATGATTGTAATAATAATATTAATAGTAATATGAATACCTATCTCACTGAGTTGTTATGGGAATCAAATGAACTAGTAGGAAGAAAGTAGTTGGAATGGCACACAATATATACTGTTCATTATTAATCCTTAAAACTAATGCTTTATTAGCCCCTTACAGTGCTGGGCACTGTTGACATGGATTATTTCACATGATCTCCACCACATTTATATGAAGAAAGTTTTGTTGTCCCATGTTTGTGTTGCAGAAACACTTGGAAAGGTTAGGTCAGTTAGCATATGGAGGAGCTGGTATGCAAACCTCAGGTGTTTTTGTCTAGCACAGGAATTTGAGCACTTCACCACCTCATCTGCCTCCCCAGAGAAGTATGAGTTTCATGCCTGAATTCCATGAAATAAGAAAGGACTAAGGCACTGGGTGTTAAAATTTACAACTCAAACTTGGCAGAATATATCATTGTCAGAAGTATTCCTCCTCCTATTTATTTGCGTTTTGTTTGCTTTTGTTTGTTTCTTTATTTGTAAACATCTGTTGGTGCCTTATAAGATACCACAAGGAAGTCCCTAGGAGTACCAACACTAGAGAGTGAGCAAGAGAAGAGCTAGCACAAAGTCTAGAATCCTGTCAGCTTGGCTCCCAAAGCTTTCCGTGTCTGGCAGTCTTACCCTCAGTTAATGACCCCTGGTGCCTGATTCAGAAACCTCAGAATGACCCTACTCTCTTCTCTCCATCTGCACAGCTTGTTACATCTTTACAGTCCAGACCAATATTTTCTCCTTGTACTTTCACTACAGACTTTGAACTCATCTTGCTGCTGTTAGCCTTTTTTTTTTTTTTGGAGCAATCCTCTACCCTACCCTAAGTCCACAGTTATTTATTTATTTTTTCTGCAACTTTTAACTTCTCATTTCCCACTCAGATCTTCCATATGCTCATTACCCGGTCTAGAAAGGCCTTCCTCCACAACTATCTTTGGGAAATTCTCCTCTTTTATGACTCAACAAAAGTGTTGCTTTTTCATGAAAACAGACACTCTTTTATCCTTTCGATATTTAACAGTTTTCTTTTTTGTTCCTGTCTCTATAACAGCCCTTATCACAATGTGTTACAGTATATCTTCCTTATGACAGGAAAGAAGCCCAAAGCAGGTACTGTCTTGTTTCACTTCTGTATCCATATGCTTTGTACATGGTAGCTATTCAATAAATAGGTGTTGAGTGAAAGCATGAATCTAATTATAATACCTTCTTCACTTGACTTTGAGTTTTATAAGATTTGCACCCGCTTCTAATTCATCTAACTAGAAGAGTATGAGACAGTACAAAACTTAAACATATTGAATAAACAAAGGTTAAATCCCCAATTATTCTGGAGGGAGGCGAAAAGATTTCAGTATCCAGGAAGTCCACTCAGGATGAAAGAGCAGATAGTTATCATGGTTACCAGTAGGAAAGCAGAGTCCAAAGAGAAGTGTCATAATCCAAAGGAGAGAGGAGCAGGAAGGTCAAAAGGAAGAAATGATCTATCTGATTGAGCAGAGACTAAAATACACACCCCTCCCTTACCTTAGTGACCAGCTCCTGCTTCTCGTAAGATAATGAACTCAAGCACACCTCATCTGAGAAACAAGTGTCTCTCCTGTGCAGCTGCAGCTGCCCTTCCTGGTTTTCTCTAAAGGCTCTGAGCAAGCCCTCATCATTGCCTTCTATAAAAAGACCCCCCATTCTTGCCAACTTCAGTCTGTTCTCCTCACAGTAGCCAGAGTTGTTTGTTACTCTTCTGGTTTAAACTTATAGTGATCTACCTTCACTGCTGTAAGACACACCAAAAAAGTCTCCACCATTCTTGCCGTAGTGGGTTTTGACATTATTTTTCAAGTTATGCTTGTTCATGCCAGACTCTTTTGATCTCTTAAATATGTTCTGTTCTCTCTGAGTTAAAAAGTCCTTATCTATGAGCCTTCTTACTACTTAGATGATTACTCTCACCTAACATTTATTTTTCAGACTTCCTTGGAAAGGTCTCTTTAGATTGCCTCCTTCCTCCCAACTAGATTATATTTCCTTATTAGGAATGCTGTTTTTTCCTATGATTTTCCTTCTTTGCACTTTTCATAGATTTTAATTGTTGACTTTCTTCTTTTAAAATTTATTTATTTTTAATTGGAGGGTAATTGCTTTACAATATTGTGGTGGTTTCTGCCATACATTAACATGAATCAGCCATGGGTATACACGTCTTTTTGAATGAGTTTATCACTGTCCCTTTTTTCTCTATTAAAAGTTATAAGAGGGAAAGAACTATTTCTGTTTCCCTTACCATCTCTCTAGTGCTTAGCACATTGTTTGGCATTGGTAGTCACCCAACAAATATTTGTTGGAATGAATCGACATTGAATGAGGTAATAAACAGATAATGCATTCATGAATGCATAAGAATGTATCACAATTTTGTGCTAAATATTTTACCTCCATTGCTACACCTAAAAGTGTGCTATATCCTGAAATATGACCTAGAAGCCATGGAAAACACAGGGAGTATGTTAGATATGCAGAATGTTATGTTAAATCTTAATGAGAGCTGTATAGTATTTATCAAGGTGCAGAACAATATATTCCATAGAGGAAGACGTCAAGAGCAATGGCATGGAATGAAGACTGGGGCGTTTAAGATAAGTTGCCTGAAAGAAGGTTTTCTTTGGGGATGGTGGAAAATAAGCCTTGAAGTAAAACACATAAGTGGAAAAATTTCAGTCAGGAAGAGACATTTAGATGGAATGAATTTATCTTAAACTTTCCACAAATACTGACTTAATGTCTACTCATTTCCAGCCATTCAATATTAGATGCTAGGGAAATTGAGAAAAATAGAATGAGGGGGGAGAGACTTATTATAAGCTCTTGAAAAGTAAAGTACACAATCAAAATTTGTGTTAGGAGATTAATCTGAAAGCTTTTGAAAGACAAATCAGGAAGAAGGATGAAGTTTGTAGAATGAATGAATCAGTAAATCAAATTAAGTAAATAAGTCATTCTTTTCATGAGTATTGGCTGCACCCTCATTTAGTTTAGTTCTCTTTACTGTAAAATTAGGCTTTGTATTTCACTAATTCTTTGGGTCTCTTTGTTTTAAGCAATTTTCAAAATATGGTTTATAAGATACAAAACAACAACAAATAAATGACATTATGAACATCAAATCAGCTCAGAACTAAAAGAAAATAATCAAATCATAAATATATAAGTAAGAAACACGATAATGAATTTTGTTATCAAGATATGCCATTAAACGCAAACATATTCTCATGTGGATAGTAGTCTTATGCTCTGTGTTCAGTATGCTGTAAACTACTGATGGTGATTTTTCAAATACACTGTGTAGCTGGGGGTCATCTCACAACCTATATATACCTCTGTCACTGAGCAATTCAGAGGCAGAAGATAAAGGGGACATTCTTGCCTCTGTTAATCTTAGCTTGAAAAGAGCATCCCTAGAGAACACTGCCAAAACTTAGCTGTGTTTACAGTTGTCCACCACAAAAGAGCAGAAAAAACAATCTCATTAAAACAAGCTCGGAAAACAACTCCAAGATGTGTGGTTGAGAGCAAGCTAAACAACTGAAACACAAGTAGTATGGCCTTCCCTTGACTTCTACTTTCACAGCTCCACTTATCAAGTTCCATTTTGGACATTAAGCTTTGTTCATAGCCATAACTTCTGTAGTTATTCACCCATTCCATCTATTATGTTTCCCCTTTGATTTTTACAGAGTTCTTTGAGGAGAAACTTGAAAAAAAAATTATCAACAAAGGTTTTCACTCAAGTGCTTTTACAATAACGTGTCTACAGTATCATTTAAAAATGTCTATTCTATTGTCATTTAAGTTACTGCTTATTGAAACTTCTCAGAAGACTAAAGAAATCCTTTACTTTCAGCTCAGTTTAAAAGAAAAAAGTAATAAAAGATGAACAACAGCCAGAAACATTGAATAAATTATTCTCCTTTTTATTAATTTTTAAAGCTATGCATTGACTCATTTAAATGGGTTCTAAAAGTTTTCTTTCTGTGTGTGTGTCTGAACACTGTTGTCATGGAGATTAAAATATTTATTTTTCAGTTGTATATACTGAGAATGGCAGGCTTCTTCTATTTTTCCACCCAGTGATGGCAGTTTTCTTCTAGTTGATGCTTCTGTGGAATTAAAAAAAAAATTGGTGTCTGTAGAATTCTGTAGATTAAACCATCTAGTTGATCATTTATAGAATTTTTTTAAAAGCTTGGGCTTCCCAGGTGGTGCAGTGGTAAAGATTCCACCTGCCAATGCAGGAGACATGGATTAGATCCTGGTTGGAAAGATCGCCTGTAGTAGGAAATGGCTACCCGCTCCTGGGGAATCCCATGGACAGAGGAGCCTGGCAGGCTAGAGTTCATGGGGTCATCTTAGTTAATGGAGATATGTCAATGGAATTGTTAACATGAGTATTATTTGGTGGAGAAGGCAATGGCAACCCACTCCAGACTCTTGCCTGGAAAACCCCATGGACGGAGGAGCCTGGTAGGCGGTAATCAATGGGGTTGCACAGGGTCAGACCATGACTGAAGTGACCTAGCAGCAGCAGTATTATTTGGATAACATTTTTTTTTTAAATCACATTTTTACGCTGTGTATTATGGAACATATTGAACAAATACCTTGGTTGCAATTAAGCCCAAATATTTTTCATAGAGGACCCACTTGGGGTGGCAGGACTGACTGCAAGGTTGGCTGAAAGACTTAGAGACCTGTGGGCAATGTCCTTACTGGCTGGATTCTACACTTGATGAGGAAGAGTGCCATATGTGCAAGCTCCTCGGTTGGGCTCTCATTGTCCTGAATTTCTACATACTCTAGCATTTTTTAAAAACCCAAACTATTTTTAAGACATCTAGTTTTCATTTCAGGGTAATCAGAGAATGTGTCTTGAGCAATTTCTACGTCCTGGAAGTAACTATGGTTTTCACTGTGGGCTTGTACAAATTACATTTTCCCTAGGACTAGGAAACAATGAGAGTTTCATTAAGTTTTTGTTTACTCACTTGCTTATCAGAGAAAATTAGTGGAAATAACATTAAAAAGAAATCACCTAATATGTCTCATGAATAATGCAGAAGAAAACAGTTCTATGGTATAGATAAAGAAGAGGAGGAGAAACATACCTACCTTGTGAGAGTACCATACATCAAATGAGAGGCTGTTTGGGTAGGAGGCCCTTGTGAAGAAAGAGCCACAATTTAATAAAGATTTAGAGGGGCCACTTATAAAATATATTTATGTGACAAGTTCATTAGGTATATATGTAATATGATGAAATCAAGATCTCAGAAGATCATCAAAGGTCAGAGTGAGACATCTATTACGAGGCACTACTGTAGTACTATGTCAAAGCCTCTGTGATTTGTCCCTCAAACTGATAGTTTCATATTGCCTGGTAACTCATATTTACAATCTTAGGGGATTTAGGAACAGGAAGTTCATTAGGTGTCAGTCCTCTAATAGGATTACACAGTAGCTAATGGAATCTTACATGATTTCAAGAGAGACATTTTCTCAAATAGTGGCTATGGCTCACCTGAATCAAAATTGCCAGTGGTTTGAAGATGCACTTTCAAGGGACCCTACCCAGATCAAATAATCATCATCTCCAGTAATTTGCATGGTTACCAAAATCGTTACAGGTACCCCCATGTTTGGTTTAAAATAAGGAACATGATAGCTCTGATCTATCTTTTGTTTCCTGAGTTAAATCTGGAGGACATAAACTTCAGATACCGTACTTCTTAGGAGGCATGTAGATGTGGAAATGAAAGGTTGTTTGAGTAATTCTTGGGGAGATGACCAATATTTATCATAAATCAGATGAGGCTCAGGAAAGGTAACTAGTTGTCTTCAAACATTCGGGAGAGTGTAGGGGTTTTCCAGTGGATCAGATTGTAAGGAAGCCACCTGCAGTGGTAAAGGATCCCCTGAAGGAGGATGTGACAACCCACTCAAGTATTCTTGCCTGGAGAGTTCCATGGACAGAGGAGCCTGGTGGGCTACAGTCCATGGAGTCTCAAAGAATCAGACAGGATGAGTGATTGAGCACACATGCAGTAAGAAGAGTGTGTTCATACTTCAGTCACTGAGTCGTGTCCGACTCTTTGTGACCCCATGAACTGCAGCACGCCAGGCCTCCTTGTCCATCACCAACTCCTAGAGTTTACCCAAACTCATGTCCATTGAGTTGGCGATGCCGCCCAACCGTCTCATCCTCAATCGTCCCCTTCTCCTCCTGCCCTCAATCTTTCCCAGCATCAGGGTCTTTTATAATGAGTCAGCTCTTTGTATCAGGTGGCCAAAGTATTGCAGTTTCAGCTTCAACATCAGTCCTTCCAATGAATACCCAGAACTGATCTCCTTTAGGATGGACTGGTTGGAACTCCTTGTAGTCCAAGGGACTCTCAAGAGTCTTCTCCAACACCACAGTTCAAAAGCATCAATTCTTTGGTGCTCAGACTTCTTCACAGTCCAACTCTCTCATCCATACATGACCACAGGAAAAACCATAGCCTTGACTAGACGGACCTTAGTCAGCAAAGTAATGTCTCTGCTTTTGAATATACTATCTAGGTTGGTCATAACTTTCCTTCCAAGGAGTAAGCATCTTTTAATTTCATGGCTTCAGTCACCATCTGCAGTGATTTTGGAGCCCAAAATAATAAAGTCAGCCACTGTTTCCCCATCTATTTGCCATCAAGTGACAGGACTGGATGCCATAATCTTAGTTTTCTGAATGTTGAGCTTTAAGCCAACTTTTTCACTCTCCTCTTTCACTTTCATCAAGAGGCTTTTTAGTTCCTCTTCACTTCCTGCCATAAGGGTGATGCCATCTGCATATCTGAGGTTATTGGTATTTCTCCTGGCAATCTTGATTCCAGCTTGTGCTTCTTGCAGCCCAGCATTTCTCATGATGTACTCTGCATAGAAGTTAAATAAGCAGGGTGACAATATACAGTCTTGACATACTCCTTTTCCTATTTGGAACCAGTCTATTGTTTCATATACAGTTCTAACTGTTGCTTCCTGACCTGCGTACAGGTTTCTCAAGAGGCATTTCAGGTGGTCTGGTATTCCCATCTCTCTCAGAATTTTCCACAGTTTATTTTGATCCATACAGTCAAAGGCTTTGGCATAGTCAATAAAGCAGAAATAGATGTTTTTCTGGAACTCTCTTGTTTTTTCCATGATCCAGCGGATGTTGGTATTTGATCTCTGCCTTTTCTAAAACCAGCATGAACATCAGGAAGTTCACGGTTCACATATTGCTGAAGCCTGGCTTGAAGAATTTTGAGCATTACTTTACTAGCATGTGAGATGAGTGCAATTGTGCGGTAGTTTGAGCATTCTTTGACATTTTCTTTCTTTGGGATTGGAATGAAAACTGAACTTTTCCAGTCCCGTGGCCACTGCTGAGTTTTACAAGTTTGCTGGCATATTGAGTGCAGCACTTTTACAGCATCATCTTTCTTGATTTGAAATAGCTTCACTGGAATTCCATCACCTCCACTAGCTTTGTTCATAGTGATGCTTTCTAAGGCCCACTTGACTTCACATTCCAGGATGTCTGGCTCTAGGTGAGTGATCACACCATTGTGATTATTTGGGTTATGAAGGTCTTTTTGTACAATTCTTCTGTATATTCTTGANACTGGAATTCCATCACCTCCACTAGCTTTGTTCATAGTGATGCTTTCTAAGGCCCACTTGACTTCACATTCCAGGATGTCTGGCTCTAGGTGAGTGATCACACCATTGTGATTATTTGGGTTATGAAGGTCTTTTTGTACAATTCTTCTATATATTCTTGCCACCTCTTCTTAATATCTTCTGCTTCTGTTAGGTCCATGCCATTTCTGTCCTTTATTGAGCCCATCTTTGCGTGAAATATTCCCTTGGTATCTCTAATTTTCTTGAAGAGATCTCTAGTCTTTCCTATTCTATTGTTTTCCTCTATTTCTTTGCATTGATCACTGAGGAAGGCTTTCTTATCTCTCCTTTCTATTCTTTGGAACTCTGCATTCAAATGGGTATATCTTTCCTTTTCTCCTTTGCTTTTCACATCTCTTCTTTTCACAACTATTTGTAAGGACTCCTCAGACAGCCATTTTGCTTTTTTGCATTTCTTTTTTTTTGAGGATGATCTTGATCCCTGTCTCCTGTACAGTGTCACAAAGCTCTGTCCATAGTTCATCAGGCACTCTATCAGATGTAGTCCCTTAAATCTATTTCTCACTTCCACTGTATAATCATAAGGAATTTGATTTAGGTCATACCTGAATGGTCTAGTGGTTTTCCCCACTTTCTTCAGTTGATGTCTGAATTTGGCAATAATGAGTTCATGATCTGAGCCACAGTCAGCTCCTGGTCTTTGTTTTGCTGACTGTATAGAACTTTTCCATCTTTTGTTGCAAAGAATATAGTCAATCTGATTTTAGTGTCGACCATCTGGTGATGTCCATGAGTTTTTGGAAGAAGGTGTTTGCTATGACCAGTATATTCTCTTAGCAAAAATTCTATTAGCCTCTGGCCTGCTTCATTCTGTATTCCAAGGCCAAATTGGCCTGTTCTCCAGGTGTTTCTTGACTTCCTACTTCTGCATTCCAGTCCCCTATAATGAAAAGGACATCTTTTTTGAGTGTTAGTTCTAAAAGGTCTTGTAGGTCTTCACAGAACCATTCAACTTCCACTTCTTCTGTGTTACTGGTCAGGTCATGGACTTGGATTACCGTGATATTGAATGGTTTGCCTTGGAAATGAACAGAGATCATTCTGTCATTTTTGAGATTGCATCCAATGGACCACGTTCTGTCAGACCTCTCCAGCATGACCATCTTGGGTGGACCCACATGGCATGGCTTAGTTTCATTGAGTTAGACAAGGCTATGGTCCGTGTGATCAAATTGGCTAGTTTTCTGTGATTGTGGTTTCAGTCTGTCTGCCCTCTGGGGCCCTCTTGCAACACCTACTGTCTTACTTGGGTTTTCTTACCTTGGGCGTGGGGTATCTCTCCATGGCTGCTCCAGCAAAGTGCAGCCGCTGCTCCTTACCTTGGACGAGGGGTATCTCCTCACAGCCACTGCTCCTGACCTTGGACGTGGTGTAGCTCCTCTTAGCCTCTCTGCTCCTGCGCTGTGTAGCCACACACAGCCACGTGTGCCTCATTTACTTGGAAATTTTTATTAACTGCGAGATGACTCAGAGCCTTAAAAAATCCTTTTCAACCTGTATCTTTTCACTGAAAATTTTAGGGGGAGGTATGACTTTATAATCTTTACTCATTATAATGTATGTGTGGTGAAGCTAGGAATGCTCTCAACAAATACTCATGGGATAAAAAAATTATTAAAAGTGCTTTTTAGTAGATGTAATTGTGCCTTTTCCCTCTAATGACCACCTGTTTGAATTTTAAATGCCTCAGCCTACGAAAAACTTGATGTCAGCAAGATGCATTTGTTACAGCAAGCTTTTCACTTCTGAAATTTTTAGTCAGCATCAGTACCATCAGACTGACCAACCAGCTTGCCTGCTAATCCACTGATCCACGTCGCACTAATTCAGCAGCATGTACAGTAGAGCTGCTGTTCTAATTTCGTCTCTCCTTCTGTCTGTCATAGCATCCACGTGCCAATAACCAGTGATAGGCATGTCAAAAACCAAAAGGAGTTTTTATAATATCTGTAACTCAAATCCCACCTCATTTACCACAGGAGAAAGGTAAGGTAAAATGAAAGTGTAAGTTGCTCAGTCATCTCTCTGTGACCCCGTGGACTATACAGTTGATGAAATTCTCTAGACTGGAATACTGGAGTGGGTAGCCTTTACCCTTCTCCAGGGGATCTTCCCAACCCAGGGATCGAACCCAGGTCTCCCACATTGCAGGCAGATTCTTTACCAGCTGAGCCACAAGGGAAGCCCAGGAATGGGAAGATAGCAGTGGGTAACCTATCGCTTTTCAAGCAGATCTTCCCGACCCAGGAATTGAACCAGGGTCTCCTGCATCGCAGGTAGATTCTTTACCAACTGATCTAAGAGGGAAGCCCCAAACTTTAGTGTCAATTTCAATAGTGAAAAACAGATTTAATATCTGGAGTTGAAATTTAAATCTTTTAAATTATTGGTCTGGATATCTGAGGATTCTGTTTTTATACAATCATATTTTGGGGCAATTAGGTTATTTGTTATGATGAGCACCTGGGGGTTACATGTTTTATGTAATTACTTCCTTTTGAGTGTGAGTGGCACCTGCGAATATGATGGGATATCAATTTCATATCAAGTCCCATCTTAAGACAAAGAAGAAAAGGCAATTTCAGACATAATTCAGATCTCTAATTAGGTTACTTTGAATTAATCAAAGGAGGGATTATCTCCTGTAAGGAGGGCTTGACTTAGAGGGCTTGACTTGATCAATGAATGCTTAAAAGAGCACCTAGAGGTCAGAAAGATTTCTGTGCTGGCCTTGAAGAAGCTAATAGCCAGGTTGTAAGAGGGTCACATAATGGGGAACTTTGGAGAGGCCTCAGGGAGCTAAGAACAGCCCCTGATTGATAAGCAGCAAGAAACCCCAGCTGGGTCAAGACCTGGATTGCAGATTTGGGAGACACTGAGCAGGACCAAGCTAAGCAATGTCAACTTCTGTCTCACAGAAATTGTGTGATACCAGATGCATGTTGTTTTAAGTCATGAGGCTTTTGGTAATTACTATATAGTAATAGAAACTGAATATATCAAGATTAAAAAAACAGTACTACAAATCAACAAGCCAGGACTCAAACGCTGAATATTTTCTTTATAATATTAAATATATATAGGTTCTTTTTATTTATTTATTCTGTGATTTATTTATTTTACTTATTCTGTGATTGTGGATTTGAGAGAATTCAGTGACAATAGAATGGAAAAGTTTGAATAATGTGTGTGTGTGTATATATATATATTTTTTTTTTTTTTCTTTGCTTTACAAGTTACCAAATTTTGACATTGCCTAGTTTTAATTCTCAGGTTGTAAACTGCTGAAAGTTGAGATTTTCCTATTGGTAATTCTGTTAACATTTGATAAATATGTCTCATTGGGTACAAAAATTAAACTATTTAAGAAGAATGAGAGATTTGCTGTTTAACCAAGGAAAAACAAAGTAGCTTAGTCATGTCCAACTCTTTGTGACCCCATGGACTGTAGCCTGCCAGGCTCCTCCATCCAGGGGATTTTCCAAGCAAGAATACTGGAGTGGGTTGCCATTTCCTTCTTCAGCCAAGGAAAATAAAATTATAATTTGTATGACCCCTCTATTTCAAGAACATTATATACTAATTTAGTGGTCTTCATCTTCTTTGGCTTGTTAAATTATTTGCTATTATATTGAGCTGGAAAATAAAACATTATACCACAGATAGCTTTTCCAAATGGAAACCCATCAACTTTGTTTATTCATTTGCTCATCAGCCTTTGGTTAGGTATCTATCCTGTGTTAGGGAGATGTTTATAAGTGTTGAATTTTATAATGCAAAGCCAGGGCACATCCTTTGTGAAAAAATTACTTTATATTAATAGTAATAATAGTGTTTAACATACTCAGTTTACTGTCTTAGATTATTTATTGCTAGACTTATATAAGATTTATAATATAGGTAGTTTCTCTGATTAGTCTTCAGTTCCAGGAGACAGAAATCACAGTTTGGCCTCTGTTGACAACTCTTGGTATTTTGTCCAGAGAGGGCAAAGGAGACCTAATTTAACCATGTGTTGACTAGGGTTTACAGTCACTTCACTGGGACTCTCCTCTCTCTCTTCTCAGCTTTGCTTTTTGTTGGTTTTAATTTCATTCAGGCTCTCTTCACAGGGTCCAGGGATAGGTGATCTTCAGCACTTTAAATCTTAGAAAGAGAAAGTCTTTCTGCTTACAGGCTCTGGTGGGCTTACGTAGATCCTGTGTCCAGCCATCTGTTCACAAGGGCCGAGTGCTTGGCCAGCTTAGGTCATATTCCCTGAGTATCAGATAGGTGAACGCGCCTGATATGTATTCCATAGCTGGTCAATATCAACTGGGATTAGAATCAGTACTCCTTCTAAAAGATCATGCTGTTTCTTTAATTTTGTGTGAAAACCTATTATTCTGAATTTTATGTAAAAGCAATAAAAAAGGCTCCGTAATATTTTCTTCTGACAAAGAAACTAGCTTTTACATAGGGTGAATTTCACAAGTAGAGCTTATATTTAAGGAAGAAAAACATAGTTTTTATAAAATATTAGAACACTTTTTAATATTTAATGCCTCCTGAATTCTAACATAGTTGACAGCTTATATGATCCATTTCCCAACCTCTACATATGCCTCTTGTTAGGAAAAACACAACAGTTTGTAGTATATATGCTCGTGTGTATGAATGTGTATGTATATGGGGGGTGTGTGTGTGTGTGTCAGTATATGTGTATGCACTGTGTGTGTGAGGCTCAGGGAGAAGAGGGAAAGAGCATGATATTAGCTTATTGAGCTCCTATGATCGTTTTGTTGTATATTTCTTTGTTCTCTTCCAAACTGATGAAAAGATGATTTGGAGTGTGCTGTTTAAAGGGGAGAAATTTGTTCCCGCCCTTTTCTGAGGGCAGTTTTAAAAGAAGTTCATTTCTTAGATGTGTCTAGTCAAAATGACAAACCTACATTTTCATTATTTGGGGTATATTTTTTGGGCAATATCCTTTAAATGTTGAATCTCAGCTGATTATTCTTGATCTTTAAAATTTCAGGGACCAAATTATATCTTGCAGATTTTTTGTTATTTTTGTGCTAAATTCCATGTTTCATCCCTTCTGCTTTAGTTTTATGAAATGTTAGGTCAAGATACTTTGAAGGTAGACTTGACCCCTGAAGTTTGTCTCCTAGACAAGTGGATTATTTCCTAATTTCTTAAAATGTAGTCTGCATGTTAAAAAAGATGCTTATTTTAAGTATAAGTGTGTTGTCATTTTTAGGAGCAGAACACTTTTTCAAAGAAGAAAATATGAACCTCATAATGATGACTTATAATATTACTCTTGAAGGTGGCTCTTATTTTAGCTGTTATAAACAGGAAGTAACATCATGGAACATTAAAATATAATATCTGTAGCCACTGTAGCATACCATTAAATAAAGTGAAGACATGAATATTTAAATTAGGCTGTGTTTTTTTATACTATATTATTTCAGGAAGAAATTGCAAGCTCTGGAAATTCTTTGTGTCTGAGCGAAAGAAGATTCTGGTTTTTATAGCTCTTTTAAAGGACTATCTGTATCAGCAAAAGATTACTAACAGTCATCATATTTGATTTTAATATTTCTTAAACACATATAGTTGTTTTTTTGAAAGGGGGTTTGTTTTCATTTTAAATTACCAATTCTTTGATTTAATTTTTACTCTCAGTGCTGACCTGTCATATGAGATAAATCTACACAGCAGAGCTCTGTTGTTCTCAAGTACATTGCCAGATATGACACATTTGAATGAAGAAAATTATAAAATCATAGAAGGGGATCATTTAAGAGCTTTTTCAAACAATCCTTTGGTTTAAAGCAGAGAAGTATTCTACCATCAAACAGTAGACTGCATGAGATGAATCTGTGCATGTTCCAACTTAATTTTCTTTATCGTTCTAAGTACTCTCCACATTAATTTAAATTTCAGCAGTATTAATAAGCATTCTCCAGTGTGTCAGAAGATTATGATTTATGAGCTAGATAAACCTGTGAGAAACAGATGGAAGCAAGGAAAGTACTAAAAATAAGAATTTCTCTTCACAGGGAAATAATAAATGATAAAGTTATTTAGTAAAACATAAATGAGGCATAATGCTAGTGGAAGGAAAATCCTAGTGATTGTGGCAAACCCTGACAGCATATTAAAAAGCAAAGACATCACTTTGCCAACAAAGGTCCCTATAGTCAAAGCTATGGTTTATCCAGTAGTCATGTGTGAATGTGAGAGTTAGGCCATATAAAAAGGCTGAGTGCCAAAGAATTGATGCTTCAAATTGTGCTGGAGAAGATTCTTGAGAGTCTCCTTGGACAGCAAGGAGATCAAACAAGTCAATCCTAAAGAAAATCAACTCTGTGTTCATTGGAAGAACTGATGCTGGAGCTGAAGCTCCAATACTTTGGCCACCTAATATGAAGAGCCAACTCATTGGAAAAGACCCTGATGCTGGGAAAGACTGAAGGCAAAAGGAGAAAAGGCCAACAGAGGAATGAGATGGTTAGATAGTGTCACCAACTCAATGGCCATGAACCTGAGCAAACTTTGGGAGATAGTGAACAGGGAAGCCTGGTGTGCTGCAGTCCATGGGGTCCCAAAGAGTCAGACACAACTTAGTGACTGAACCCAATCCTAGTGGGCAAGATTGGTAAAAGAGAACACTGAATTGGAAGCAGGATCCTGAGTGCTGCTAGAGCTAAGCACAGATTGCTGGGAAAACGAAGTGGTGGGACGACCAAGTGGGCATGGAGTTGAGAGAAAAGCCATGGTGAGGACCTTGCACAAGGTCACAGATCTCATGGGGTCCGTATTCTAACTCAAGTTGCGCTAGCTACAAGGCATCTGCTCTCAGTCACTAGCTGTGAATTTTAGATGGAAAATCTTCATTCATATTATAAGATCAGAGGAGGAGCTTAATTTGGATGTGTTTATACTTCAGTAATATGAGATTATTTCATAAAAGACCTTATTGAATCCAACTGCCCAAGCTGCATTGTGTTTCTAATATATATCTCAGTTCCTTTCCTGATAACAGTGCAGGAATATAGTGAGAGTGTGTAAGTATATATTTCTTTCAATTTTTTAATAGAAAATTTTACTTGGACAATTGTAGATTCACATGAGATTCCTGGATCAGGAAGGTCCCCTGGAGAAGGGATAGGCTACCCACTGTAGTATTCATGGGCTTCCTTGGTGGTTCAGATGGTAAAGAATCTGCCTGCAGTGTGGGAGACCTGGGTTCAGTCCCTGGGTCGGGAAGATCCCCTGGAGGAGGGCATGGCAACCTATTCCAGTATCTTGCCTGGAGAATTCCCATGGACAGAGGAGCCTGGAGGGCTACAGTGCATGAAGTCACAAAGAGCGGACACAAATGAGTGACTAAGCACAGCACAGATTCACATGCAGTTGTAAGTAATAACACGTAGAGAGTCTACCTTAAACTGGTGTTCCACAAAGACAATTTTATAATACAGAGAATGCACCCAACTCCAGTATTCTTGCCTGGAGAATTCCGTGGACAGAGGAGCCTGGCTGGCTACAGTTCATGGGGTCACAAAGAATTGTACACAACTGTGCGATTAATACACACAAACACACATTATAAAAAAAATCAAGTTGTATGTTTTAAATATATGCCATTTTTATTTGTTGATTATACCTAATAGAGCTAAAACAATTCCAAATTGATAAAGTTGTTTGAGTGTATTTTGATGTTTTATTTATTCCAAGGTTGCATTATAAAAACAATATACAAAGAAAAATTATTGAAAAGCTTCACACAATATGTTCTTCATACTTATAGGAACTACTGTCTTTAGAAAGATAAAAAATTCAATCTGATTATTAATGCAGTTATTCTAAGGTAGTGATAAATCTTGTGTTTACAGATGATTTATTAATTTTCTCACTAACTGTGATAAGAAATGTTATTACTGTTACAGATGAAGTCATAGAGATAGAGGTTAAATAACTGGGGTGAGGCCACACAGCTATTAAGTGGCAGATCCAGGATTTGGGCACATATAAAAAGGTGGTGTAATCTCAGTTACTTAACCAGTAGACTGTTTGAACACAGTAACTGAGTTAGAAAAATGACAAGTTTTAGCTTTATCAGAACTCAAAAAATAATGAAATACGTGAAAGCACTCAAAATTGGAAATACATTAACAATAGAGTAAAATGTATAGAAAAAGCCACCTTTAATAGTTTCATTCTTATGTTATTTTGTTGTTCAGTCACTAAGGTGAGTTCAACTTTTTGTTCTCCTATGTACTGCAGCGTGCCAGGCTTCTGTGTCCTCCATCATCTCCCAGAGTTGCTCAAATTCATGTCCATTGAATGCTACCTAACCATCTCATCCTCTGTTGCCCTCTTCTCCTTTACCTTCAGTCTTTCCCAGCGTCAGTCTTTTCCAGTGAATTAGCTCTTTGCATCAGGTGGCCAAAATATCGGAGCTTCAGCTTCAGCATCAATCCTTCCAATGAATATTCAGGGTTGATTTCCTTTAAGATTGGCTAGTTTGATCTCCTTGCTGTCCAAGGGACTCTCAAGTGTCTTCTCTAGCACCCCAACTCAAAAGCATTAATTCTTGGCCTCTCAGCCTTCTTTATGGTCCAACTCTCTCATCAGTACATGACTACTGGAGAAAGCATAGCTTTGACTAGATGGACCTTTGTTAGCAAAGTGATGTTTCCACTTTTTAATATGCTGTCTAGGTTTGTCATAGCTTTCCTTCCAAGGAGCAGTTGTCTTAATTTCATGGGTGCAGTCACTGTTCGCAGTGATTTTGGAGTATAAGGAAATAAAACGTCACTACTTCCACTATTTCTCCTTCTGTTTGCTATGAAGTGATGGGACCAGATGCCATGATCGTAGTTTTTTGAATGTTGAGTTTTAAGTGAGCTTTTTCATTCTCCTTTTTCACCTTCATCAAGAGGCTCTTCAGTCCCTCTTCACTTTCTGCCATTAACATGGTATATTCTGCATATTTGAGGTTGTTGTTATTTCTCCTCGCAATCTTGATTCCAGCTTATGATTTATCCATCTGGCATATATGACTTTTACCATTCCAGTTATGAGCATTTGTATCCAGTTTGGATTTCTATATTTGGTTTTTGTTAAATAAATCTGTCATCTACCAATTTATCTCCTTTGGCAAGTTTTGTCTGAGGGGCAAAAATAGAGCTACCCATACAAAGTTTTAACATTAAATAGGGCCATTGATTAATCATTTCAGAAACATTTAAAATGCTTATATTTCTCATATGAGAGTAGGTAGTGTGGTTGATTAGTATATCTAAATAAATTCTATTGCGTAAAAAATTCATAAAAAATATTTGGACAAAAAGGAAAAAATAAAAGCTCCTCTGAATAAAATATATGAATTCATTTGAGTTAATAATTCTTATATTATCACAAATTTCACTATCACTTTTAGAGAAAAAAATTCACACAATTTGCAATGTGGAGAGGAATAAAAGATACCCATGACTCAGTGATATGCCTTAAGTCCATAAAGCCACAACAATAAGGTGACATCTTTTTGGGCCATCGATTTTTTTCAAGGGCAATTTTAAATAATATTTTTATTCAAAGAAAACACATTATGTAAGAGTAGATCAGAATTTGTTTGAATTTTTGCAAGATCCACACTTTTCCAAAAAATTTCAGAGCTGTTACTGTTAAATTGGGGCTAAGCCACCAGACCCCAGGGTATATCCAATTTATTTTTTACCTTGAGGGAAATTTTGAAAAAAAAAAAAAAAAGTTTGAGAAGCGCTCAGATAATGCAGCTTTCCATAGTTATTCTGTTTATGGATTGCTGATAAATTTTTGATACTTACTATGAAGCTGAGAATGAAGATGAAACACAGTGCTGACAATTTTTATATACCTTGTTATGTACTGATCTGTGTTATTCAAATAGAATGAATAGAGGAAAAGCTTATTTAGTGAAAGAAAATAAAGAGAAACTCATATATAGTAAACAGAGATTAAAGTTATATGATATTTTTATTATATAGAATTGAAATGCATGTATGTCTGATAATTTTTTTCACCTTATAATTATTGCTTTTTATGGATTAAAGATCTAAATGTAAGACAAGAAACTATAAAACTCTTAGAGGAGAACATAGGCAAAACACTCTCTGACATAAATCACAGCAGGATCCTCTATGATCCACCTCCCAGAATACTGGAAATTAAAGCAAAAATAAACAAATGGGATCTAATTAAAATTAAAAGCTTCTGCACAACAAAGGAAACTATAAGCAAGGTGAAAAGACAGCCTTCTGAATGGGAGAAAATAATAGCAAATGAAGCAACTGACAAACAACTAATCTCAAAAATATACAAGCAGCTTATGCAGCTCAACTCCAGAAAAATAAATGACCCAATCAAAAAATGGGCCAAAGAACTAAATAGACATTTCTCCAAAGAAGACATACGAATGGCTAACAAACACATGAAAAGATGCTCAACATCACTCATTATCAGAGAAATGCAAATCAAAACCACAATGAGGTACCATTTCACACCAGTCAGAATGGCTGCGATCCAAAAGTCAACAAGCAATAAATGCTGGAGAGGGTGTGGAGAAAAGGGAACCCTCTTACACTGTTGGTGGGAATGCAAATTAGTACAGCCACTATGGAGAACAGTGTGGAGATTCCTTAAAAAATTGCAAATAGAACTGCCTTATGATCCAGCGATCCCACTGCTGGGCATACACACCAAGGAAACCAGAATTGAAAGAGACACGTGTACCCCAATGTTCATTGCGGCACTGTTTATAATAGCCAGGACATGGAAGCAACCTAGATGTCCATCAGCAGATGAATGGATAAGAAAGCTGTGGTACATATACACAATGGAGTATTACTCAGCTATTAAAAAGAATACATTTGAATCAGTTCTAATGAGGTGGATGACGCTGGAGCCGATTATACAGAGTGAAGTAAGCCAGAAAGAAAAACACCAATACAGTATACTTACACATATATATGGAATTTAGAATGATGGTAATGATAAACCTGTATGCAAGACAGCAAAAGAGACACAGTTGTATAGAACGGCCTTTTGGACTCTGTGGGAGAGGGAGAGGGTGGGATGGGTTGGCAGAGTGGCAGTGTAACATGTGTGATATAAGTGAAACGAATTGCCAGTCCAGGTTTGATGCAGGATGCAGGATGCTTGGGACTGATGCATGGGGATAGTCCAGAGAGAGGGTGTGGGGCGGGAGGGGGAAGGTGGGCGTCGGGACTGGGAGTTCATGTACACTCATGGCTGATTCATGTCAATGTGTAGCAAAACGAATACAGTATTGTAAAGCAAAACAAACTAAAAAATAAAAATTAATTAAAGAAAAAAATAAAATATCAATGTGTTTTTACTGTTTTTCTCTGTCTGTAAAGATATCATGGCCCATTCTGATCTTATCATCTACTGCTTTCATTTTATTTGCCATGTCATACAAATGTTCATGTTCACTTCTCAAATACTACTGTTTTGGAAGCCCACAGATAGGAATTTTTTGAAAAGTAAGAGACACTGAAATTGAATGATGGTGTGAATGAATTTTATATATGACTGAGTGTTTGGAGTGAAGAGAAATTCAAACTGAAATGCTCTATAGGCTACACTGCATGGAAAGAGCAAAACAGTGCAATTCTTCCATAAGTGAAAGGTTATACTTTCACTCAGAAGATAACATTTTGATGGAGGCCTCTCTTCTGCTTTTAACTGTGACACCAAAAGACTCTGCAGGAAGGGAAATGATCTGCCTTCACAGTGTCTATCTCATCACTTTAGGAATGTTTTCCCAAACATTCATTCAAATTATTGGGTAATTATTTTTCTTAATTTTATTTTTGGCCACACTGGCTCTTCATTGCTTCGTGGGCTTTCTCCAGTCGTGAGGATCCGGAGGCTAGTCTGTAGTTGCGGTGGCTGGGCTTCTCACGGTGGTGGTTTCTCTTGTTGTGGAGCATGGGCGCCAGGGTGGGGCCTTATTATTTACTGCTCTTGGCTCAGTAGTTGTCGTACATGGGCTTAGATGTGGAATCTTCCTGGATAGAACCTGTTTCCCCTAAATTGCCAGGTGAATTCTTATCCACTGGACAACTGGGGAAATCCAGTAAGTGTCTATTATGGACAGTGCACCAGGCTAATTGCTGGTTAGACATAAAGGTATTTGGATCTAGTACTATTCTCGAGCACATATATTCTTCTTTGTTGTCATATTTTTTTAATTGAGGTATAATTGACATGTAAAATTTTGTCAGTTTCAGATTTATGATACAAGGATTTGATATTTGTATACATTGTGAAATGATCAACCACAAATTATATCTAGTTAACATCCTTCACATTATATAGTTATAAATTTTTTTTCTTGTGATAAAATCCTTAGATCTAGTCTATTAGCAACTTTAAAGTATTCCATACAGTATTGTCAACTGTAGTCACCGTGCTGTATATTACATCCCTAAGACTTATTTATTTTATAACTGAAAGCTTGTACTTTTTGACCTCTTCACCCATTTTTTGGCTTCCCAGGTGGGGCTAGTGGTAAAGAACCTGCCTGCCAATGAAGGAGACATAAGAGACATGGGTGCAATCCCTGGGTCAGGAAGATCCCCTGCAGAAGGAAATGGCAACCCACTCCAGTGTTCTTGCCTGGAAAATCCCATGGACAGAGGAGCCTGGTGGGCTATAGCTCATGGGGTTGCAAAGAGTTGGACAAGACTGATGGAATTTAGCCCTTAGCCCATACATTTTTGTTACCTACTCTCCCCATTGGCAGTCATTTGAGACAATTTTTAGTTAGTGTCAATTTATAAACTACCGCATCCTAGAGATTTGTACTTCAGTTCAGTTCAGTCGCTCAGTCGTGTCCGACTCTTTGCGACCCCATGAATCGCAGCATACCAGGCCTCCCTGTCCATCACCAACAGTTCAAAAGCATCAGTTCTTCGGCGCTTAGCTTTCTTCACAGTCCAATTCTGGCATCCATACATGACACTGGAAAAACCATAGCTTTGACTAGATGGACCTTTGTTGGTAAAGTAATGTCTCTGCTTTTCATTATGCTATCTAGGTTGGTCATAACTTTTCTTCCAAGGAGTAAGCGTCTTTTAATTTCATGGCTGCAGTCACCATCTGCAGTGATTTTGGAGCCCAGAAAAATAAAGTCTGACACTGTTTCCACTGTTTCCCCATCTATTTCCCATGTAGTGATGGGACCAGATGCCATGATCTTAGTTTTCTGAATGTTGAGCTTTAAGCCAACTTTTTCACTCTCCTCTTTTACTTTTATCAAGAAGCTCTTTAGTTCCTCCTCATTTTCTGCCATAAGGGTGGTGTCATCTGCATATCTGAGGTTATTGATATTTCTCCCAGCAATCTTGATTCCAGCTTGTGCTTCTTCCAGCCCAGAATTCTTTTTTTTTCTTTAGTTTACCTGCCCCACCGTTTAAGGGGTTATTTCAAGTAAAACTTGGAGATATGGTGCGTTCAGTTCCAGAACATTACAATAAAGCAAGTCACACGGTTTTCTGTTTCTCAGTGCATATAAAAGTTATATTTATACTGTAGTCTACTAAGTGTGCAATAGCATTATGCCTAAAAAAAAATCAGCATAATTTAAAATGCTTTACTGCTAAAAAAAAATCTTAGCCATCACCTGAGCCTTAAGTGAGTTGTTTTTTACACTAGTAGCATCAAGGATCCCTGATCACAATCACCATAACACATAAAGTAAGTAATAATGAAAAAGTTTGAAAAATTATGAGAATTATGAAAATGTGGCACAAACATCAAGTGAACAAATGCTGTTGGAAAAGTGGCGCCAAGACTTACTTGAAGCAGAGTTGCTACAAACCTTCAAATTTTTTTTTTCTTAAAAAAGCAAAACAACAAAAAACTGTATCTACAGAGTGAAAAAATTGAAGCATGCCTGTGCTCGGCTGGAGTTTGATCCACTGTGTCTTTTGTATTTACATCATTAATTGTCTTCTAAAATCTGTTCTGTAGCAGCCCCTGGTTGTAATAATTGCTTTTGTCTTTCTTTCTGGGCCTTCCATTAGATCAGTGTCCTCTCAAATTTGTGGTTACTTATAGATGTGTGTGGAGAAGGCAATGGCACCCCACTCCAGTACTCTTGCCTGGAAAACTCCATGGGTGGAGGAGCCTGGTAGCCTGCAGTCCTTGAGGTTGCGAAGAGTCGAACAGGACTGAGCAACTTCACTCTCACTTTCATGCCTTGGAGAAGGAAATGGCAACTCACTCCAGTGTTCTTGCCTGGAGAATCCCAGGGATGACAGCCTGGTGGGCTGCTGTCTATGGTCTCAGGGGTCGCACAGAGTTGGACATGACTGAAGCGACTTAGCAGCAGCAGCAGCATAGATGTGTGAGGGGCACTTTTTGGGGCAACAAATGTAGAATAATAGTTTCCCATTGGTTTGTAATATCCTTCTTGAGGATGCCTGGTGTTTCATTGACCTTATTGGCTGTCTCAGTGGTTTAGATGTGTTATCTTTGAGCGGCAGTTGACACTGTGTGCATGAGGTCCCTGAGAACTCAGAGCTCAGTTTTTATTAAGTAGAGTTTGAAGTATTTTTCCTATGATGTACTATTTCATACCAATTTTCTGCCTATTTTATTGAGAGTTTTCCCTGAAATGTGTTTTTCTTTTTGTATTTGGCTATCAAGAAAAGCTGTGTCATCTGCAAATATAAGATTTCACTTGAAAATCCTCTTGACTCATACAGATGATAATTCAGTTCATCTTGAGTTGGTTCTCTTTTTCCCTTTTCTGTTTCCTATTGCTAATTTATTTATTGCTTTTAAAAATTACCATGTTTTCCTTTTCCTAATGACAAAATATTGCATATTTACATTAAAATTTGGAAAATTCATAAAAGCAGAAATAAGTAATCCCACCAGTCAAAATAATGTCTGCTAGCCTTTAGCATATGTTGTAATATTTCTATTTACAAGTATACATTTTGCACATTTGTTATTATCTATTCTTACCTTAAGGGCTTCCCTCGTATTTCAGCTGTTAATAATCCACCTGCAATGCAGGAGATCCTAGTTTGATTCCTGGGTCAGGAAGATCCCCTGGAGAAGGGATATGTTGCCCACCCTAGTATTCATAGGCTTCCCTGGGTGGCACAGATGGTAAAGAATCCTTCAGTGCAGACCTGGGTTCAATCCCTGGGTTGGGAAGATCCCCTGGAGGAGGGCATGGCAACCCACTCCAGCACTCTTGCCTGGAGAATCCCCATGGACAGAGGAGCCTGGAGGGCTACAGTCCATGGGGTCATAAAGAGCGGACACGACTGAGTGACTAAGATGTATTCCTGAATACCTGGCAACATGTCTGGTGCATGTAGGAATGAAAAGGATATTTGTTGAATAAATGATTTTCTGGTTTTCCACATTGAAGCTGAGGACTTGCCAGTTTTCCCCATTCCATATTTGTGATCATATTTTTCCTTCTGTAAGTCTTAAGATTATGGATCCCATTGTTCTGCAATTTGATGGTGATAGGTATAAATGTTTTGACACTGGAAACTCATACCTTTTATTCTTGGATTTTAATTTTTATTATTAATTATTTAATGATGTATTATCTATCTTATGGATCTCATAGTTGGATATTGGATTGGTCCTCTAAATTTCTATCTTTTCTCTAATATTTTTATTTCTTTTTACCTTTTTTTTTTTACTACTTGAGATCCTTCCTCATCTTTCTCTTAGAAGATTATTTTTTATAACTTTTATTTTTAATATATCAATTGTACTTTGCCCTTTTAAAAGTTAATATATCATCCTGTTCTTGTTTAATGTACAAAATGTATTTTCCTAGAGTTCTGATGGTACCAAAGAGTTTTTATAGTTTTTTTTCTTTTGCTTTGTTTTCTGGCTTCCTTTCCTCTTCTCTGTTTTGTTTCTTGTCTTTGGTAGATGTAAAATGTCTGGGGAACTGTGACTGTCCAAAAATGTTTGAGACACAAAATTGTTAGATCTGTGGGCATCAGAAAATCTTGTTAACTCACTAGAGTATGATCAAGATGTAATTTATTGGGAGGCTTCAAAATTCCTTGGGCTTCCCAGGTGGCCAAGAGGGTAAGGAGTCTGCCTGCAATGCAAGAGACACAGCTTTGATCCCTGGGTTGGGAGGGTTCCTGGAGGAAGGTCTGGAAACCCACTCCAGTGTTTTTACCTGGAGAGTCCCATGGACAGAGGAGCCTGGTGGGCTACAGTCCATAGGGTCCAAGAAGTCAGACACCACTAAAGTGACGGAAGTGACTGAACATACGTAAAATTCCTCATCTGAAGCCTCTTTTGTTTTGCACAATTTCCCCCCCCACTTTTGTCTGCTAGCAGTCCTGTTGGGAATAGAGTAAGGACTAAGGGTTAGGATGATCACAATCATACTATTCAGTGTGTTGATGCTTCCTTTTTTTTTTTTTTAAACATACATTCTACCTTCATCCCTGTCCTCTACCATGTGGGGAATTGAGACTTTCCTGTTTTAATTTCTCTGGGAAATAAATCCCCTATATCCTGCTGGGTAAGCAATGGGGTAGTAGCTAGACTTTGTGGGGTTGGTGAGAGCACCTGGTGGCCTGGCTAGTTTTTAAAGACAGATTTGAAACCTCGTTTCTTACTGTTGTCTTATAAATTATTTGATCCTTCGCATTTCAGAGACTTTCGAGGGATCAAGCTATCCTTGTTTCTGTCTCCCTGTCCTGGAAGACACATCCTCACCCCAGCTGTCTCTGCTCTGAGTTAGGACCATTCACTCAATCCTATTTCATTCTCTATGAATTTCTCTTCTGTTCTTTTCTTCTGTCTAGTTATCTTAAAGTGGCTGTATATCTTTTATTATTATTATTATTACTACTTTACCTCTTACTTTAGAAGGTCTTGTGTGTGTGTGTGTGTGTGTGTGTGTGTGTGTGTTAGTTGCTTAGCTGTGTCTGACTCTTTGCAATCCCATGGACTGTGTAACCCACCAAACTCCTCTGTCCATGGGATTTCCCAGGCAAGAATACTGGAGTGGATTGCCATCACCTTCTCCAGGGGATCTTCCTGACCCGGGATCAAACCTGGGTCTCCTGCATTGCAGGCGGATTCCTTACTGTCTGAGCCACCAAGGAAGCCTCTTACTTCAGAAGGTTTTGTAGGTTATGTAGGATTTGAATGCGTTTGTGTTTGTGACCATCTTTAACCAAACTCCCAGGTATGGGTTTTTAATGTGAAGCACAGATAGAATACATTTTTTTTTTCCTATCGCGTTACTTGTGAGAGTCTGATTCTGAACCCTCTGTTTTCAGTCAAGTTATGTACAGATAGTGTTACACTGCTTAATTCTGTGTGCATTTCATTAATACAGAGAAGTATATGATGACTTCACAGATTTTCCAGTTGTGTGACTGTGGTCAGGAAGATGTCGAGTTTTTCTTCATCTACATGGAGACAAGGGCAATGAAAATTTAGTATAACTACATGAAAGTTTTCATTAGAAGTTAGGTTTTAAGTTATTAAACAACAGAGTAAAATTTCTTTTTAGCCCATGATTTTAAGGACAAAGTCACCCTGAGTGACTTAGTCCAGGACTTCATCATCCATGGGATGTGGACCTCTTGGTCCTAAAGAGTCTATAAATACAAACTGTATCTGGATTTAACTTAAAGAGTGCTGTCTGTATGTATTTAGCCAATGGCAGAGACAATCAGTTAATACTGTGTCAAATTTAATGGCTCCCTTTCTTTGACAACTGAATCTTCTCGAATGGCAAAAAGAAAGTTTGTCATCTACCTTCCTTATTAATGAAAGAGCAACAAATACCCATAGTTTTCTTCCTACCAAATAAAGCAAACTAATGATGAGAGATTATGCTAATTATTTTAGTATCTTTATATATTTTTTAAGAAACATCATTCTGTTAGGGGAAAAATATTGGCCTGAGAAATAGCTGGCCATTTCAGGAATAGTTCTTTCAGCAGTTGATGTATTTGGTCCCTGGTGTGTGACCACAGATAACTGTAGGACTAGATGATCTATAAGGTCCCTTTCTTTCCATTTTCCCTCCCTTTCTGTGTTTTTGCTTCTCTTCTATTTTGATATTATGATATGACTCTTGCTGTCAACTGGCTTGCATCCTAGAGATAAAATTGGTGGTACACATTATTGAAAGTATACAAATAAATAATATCATATGGCCACATTATTAGCAACCCACTCCAGTACTCTTGCCTGGAGAATCCCATGGAGGGAGGAGCCTGGTGGGCTACAGTCCATGGGGTCGCAAAGAGTCAGACACGACTGAGTGACTTCACTCACTCACTCATATTATTACTATAAAAAAATATATAGAAAGTTCTGGGGTGATAAGTACTATCTTTTTTTCTTTTCTTTTCTTTCTTTATGGTACACATTATTGAAAGTATACAAATAAATAATATCATATGGCCACATTATTAGCAACCCACTCCAGTACTCTTGCCTGGAGAATCCCATGGAGGGAGGAGCCTGGTGGGCTACAGTCCATGGGGTCGCAAAGAGTCAGACACGACTGAGTGACTTCACTCACTCACTCATATTATTACTATAAAAAAATATATAGAAAGTTCTGGGGTGATAAGTACTATCTTTTTTTCTTTTCTTTTCTTTCTTTCTTTTTTTTTAACAAAATCTTGTTTCTTACCCTAGAAGGCAGTTATTACTTCCAGTTATGGAAATGTAATTAAAATAGTGTCTCATATGACTGAGATCTTTCACATATGGCTATCTTTAGATGCTATGTTATGTAAAATTCACTATTTTTCACCAAATGCTTTGTTTACTTTTAAAAGACCTCAAAATGTTACATCAAAGGAAAACTTTCATCAAAAGAACCTCAGTGAAACCTGAAAACAACCAAACACTCTATTCATCTGTTTAATCCTTTAGCAAAGACAGCCCTATTATCCCAGCTTATAAGCTAACTAGACTCATCACTTTAGTCCTTTCATGTATGCTTTTCCCATGGCCCAAATTCTGCAAGTTACTAATAAACACTGGCAAGGAAAGAGGTTAAAAACAGACAAACCATTTCATTTTAGCTGAGAAAATATGTATTGAAATGTTATCCATGTGAAGTCCTGGGAAATCCATCATCTGAATAGTCTAAATCAAAGTTCCTGAAGAATGTAACCTACTTGATGAGAAATTTGCCTTCAGCATTCTCCTTCTAGGTTAATTTAAACCAACATGTAGATGTTTTATATGCTGCATGTGTGGTATCCCAGAAGGTTGTGGTTTTTCCCTTTAAGTTTTGAATATGCTGATCACCTCTTACGAACAGTGCCATTCAATGCACTTAAAAACACAGTCTATCTTTTGATGTAAGTAGTGGGAAAGAACAATCATTAAAGGCTGGAGTGTAGAATTGTTGTTGACTGAAAGTGTATCAAGTGAGTTGAATGCCCTGTGTTTCTCAAATGGGAACGATCTCTCCTGTTATTCAGGAATCTGCATTTATGTGCTACCCAACATGGAAAAGGAAGCCTTGATGAGTAGCCAATGATGTGGAACTTGCTGTATTTTCCAACTGACTTGTTTTTCCTCCGAAGGCGGCATTTTGTGAAATTGTGTTTGTTTTTCTTTCTGATAGGTTCTAATTGAAGTTTGAAGGTTCATTACACAGTGCCTGGGAATATGTTGTCAAATACAATTCACCTCTTCCATAGTGAATGTTGGCATAATTTTATAGGACAAGGGACTGCAGAGCAGTCTACTGTCATCATATTTAGCTCCAATTTTCTTCATCATGGTCAGAATTTCTACAGTGTTTAGAATATCTACTTTCAAATATCAGTACACTGAAGCAAATATTAAAGAACAGATTTGAGTCTGAATAGATGAACATTGGCATTCAAACAACACTTTGTAAGATAAATCTTATGTCTCTTTCAATTATGTTGAAAAAATACAACCTTGAGTCACAGATGTATCACCTCAAATTCAAAAAACATGCTACTTCATCAAAGTCATCTTCATTTAAGTTTAATAAGAAAAATAAAAATTAAAAAAAGTTTGCTCTTATTACACACACTTCTTATGTAGCAGAACATTTCTAATTTTATTTGGGAAATTGAATATTTGTTGAGTAGACTTGGGTTGCTTGGTAAATGAGTCTGCTTTAGTGTGAGCACTATTTTTATCAGCAGATTTTATAAACTGGCTTGGTAGTTTCCAGTTCTGTGGCAAGAACAATCTATCATAATAAACCTGTAACATAAATGTACAAGATACATTCTTGTTTCAAGAGTCTATAAGAGGAAGTCCCCTCAAGAACAATTTATATGAAAGGATCATAAAGTGAGGTTCAGCAACAGCACAAGTAAACTGCACTGACTAGTGTGTTGTTAAGGTCCTTTAAATCATGAAAAGATACATATATACTTTCAAGGATTTATTAATCTTACTCCAAGTATATACATATATTTATATTTTGTAAATAAGAGTTGGAAAGAAGAGTTTATATACTTTTTAGAAGTACTGAGTGGACCATATATTAGAAAAATAAAGCAGGCAGGGCAGTGATCTCTTGTTCTGAGTGAGATACTTTGCTGTGTTTGACATTTGGGTGTCATACGGCTGTGCCAATATCATTTTATTTTTCTCTTGTGCAGTTCAGTTCAGTTCAGTCGCGCAGTCGTGTCCGACTCTTTGCGACCCCATGAATTGCAGCACGCCAGGCCTCCCTGTCCATCACCANATGTGGTCACACAGAGTCAGACACGACTGAAGTGACTTAGCAGCATGGGGTTCTCAAGGCAAGAATACTGAAATGATTTGCCATTCCCGCTCCAGTGGACCACATTCTGTCAGACCTCTCCACCATGACCTGCTGTCTTGGGTGGCTCCATGGGCATGGCTTAGTTTCATTGAGTTAGACAAGGCTGTGGTCCTAGTGTGATTAGATTGACTAGTTTTCTGTGATTATGGTTTCAGTCTGTCTGTCCTCTGATGCCCTCTTGCTACACCTACTGTCTTACTTGGGTTTCTCTTACCTTGGATGTGGGGTATCTCTTCATGGCTGCTCCAGCAAAGCGCAGCCACTGCTCCTTACCTTAGATGAGGGGTATCTCCTCACCGCCGTCCCTCTTGACCTTGAACGTGGAATAGCTCCTCTGGGCCCTCCTGCGCCCATGCAGCCACTGCTCCTTGGATGAGGGGTTGCTCCTCCCGGCTGCCACCCCTGGCCTCGGATGTAGGGTAGCTCCTCTCAACTCCTGAGCTGTGGCAGCCTGGCACTCTTGGCCTCCACCGCTGACCTAGGACGTGAGGTAGCTTCTCTTGGCTGCTGCCCTCGGGCATGGGGTCCTCCCGGCTTCTGCCCCTGATCTCGGACATGGGTAGCTCCTCTCGGCCGTGCTAGCAAAGGTTTATTCTCCAAGGAAGAACTTTCCTGAATTTAGGAAGTGTATTTTTGCCCTGCAGCCTTCCTGTCTCACTCCGTAGTGAGGAAGGAGGGGAGAAAAGCATGTAGTCAACAAGGAAATGGGCTGGAACACAAGCTACATCCCTGGAGGAGGGACAGACACTTGAGTGAAGCCTAACTCAGGATGGCCTGAACATTCCCCTCAGCTTGACCAAACATTAGACAGGTTTCCTCCTGACTCCAGACCTCTGACTTTCCTTTCCTTATAGCGTTCCCTTTACAAGCTGTGTACTTATAAATGCTTCCCCTGTTTCTTTAAAATGTATATTTTTTCTGAAAGTCTCTTGCCAAGACTTTCTTAAGGACCTAGGAGCCACCTTTTTGAATTGTAATCACCAAAGAAGAAAGCACCCCTCTTTTACAGTTTCTATCAGGAGGTAGGAGCTAACTTTGGTTCTCCAAGCTATATAACTATTTCCTAAAATAGAGATAGGGAAATAGGGGTGAAGCCAACCAAAAATCAGATGGCTTGAGTCCACTCACACCAGCTCTTTAAAAACATTCTCACCTTTTATTAGAGTGCAACTGAATATCAGGGATTGTTTTATGCTCTCTTGCTATTCATGGACTAATGGCAGTGTGTTTGTGTCTGTCTGTGTGTGTGTGTGTGTGTGTGTGTGTGTGTGCTCATTCATGTCCAACTCTTTGTGACCACATAGACTATAGCCCAGGCTTCTGAGGTGACTCAGCAGTAAACAATATGTCTAAAATGTGGGGGCAGCAGGAGATGTGAGTTCAATTCCTGTGTTAGGAAGATCCCCTGGAGAGCACAGCAACCCACTCCAGTATTCTTGCCTGAAGAATCCCATGGACAGAGGAGCTTGGCAAGCTACAGTTCATGGAGTTGCAAAGAGCTGGACATGACTTGACTTAGCAAGGGCACCACAGGCTATAGCCCACCAGGCTCCTCTATCCATGGAAATTTCCAGGCAAGTATAATGAAGTGGGTTATCATTTCCTCCTCCAGGAGATCTTCCAAACCCAGGTATCAAACAAGCATCTCTTGTGTCTCTTGCATTGGTAGGCATATTCTTTACCACTGTGCCATGTGGGAAGTATTAATGGCAATAGTATCATAATAAAATCATTTTTTATTTGGAAAACAAAATGCAGCAATAGCTAACAGTGTCAAATACTCTAGAGATGTCAACTAAAATAGTCTGAATCTTTTCAGTGGACTTTAGCAGCAAGGAGGTAACTTAAAACTGCAAAGAAGCATTTGGGGTAGAATCTTTCTGATAGTGAGAAATCTCCAGCCTATACTGGACACTCCAAGGAAGTTTGACTTTTTAAAAAATACAAGGAAAGTATAAGAAATATCCTATCATTTTGCCTTTTCATACTGTTCATGGGGTTCTCAAGGCAAGAATACTGAAGTGGCTTGCCATTCCCTTCTTCAGTGGACCACATTCTGTCAGACCTCTCCACCATGACCCTCCCATCTTGGGTTGCCCTGCAGGCATGGCTTGGTTTCATTGAGTCAGACAAGGGTGTGGTCCTAGTGCGATTAGATTGACTAGTTTTCTGTGAGTATGGTTTCAGTGTGTCTGCCCTCTGATTCCCTCCCGCAACACCCACCATCTTATTTGGGTTTCACTTACCTTGAGCGTGGGGTATCTCTTCACGACTGCTCCAGCAGAGCCACTGCACCTTACCTTTGACGAGGGGTATCTCCTCACCGCCACCGTTCCCGACCCTCAACGTAGGATAGCTCCTCTAGGCCCTCCTGGGCCCGCCCAGCCACCACTCCTCGGGTTTCTCTTGTGCAAGTTTGATAAAATTAGTTTATATTGGAAAACACAAACTCTGTTATATTTTAAGGAAATTTTACCTTAAGATATGAATCAGATTTAATAATGTGGTCATCAACCTAACTATTTATTTATTTGAAATATTAATTAAATTGATAATGCTGTGAAAAAAAGTTGGGATATGTCAAATTTTATTTTACTCTTCATTCTTATTTATTTGAATCATTCATTTATTCTTTCAGCTCAGAGGGGCTGAGTTCTCTAAAGGAAATGAGAAGTAATTTAAAGTATATAGGTTTCTGACTGTACATATTTGCATACAAACAAGCAATGGCATTATTACTTATGGCCAGGACTTCACATTGGGTTCAACCTGGTATCTGAAATACAAATGTTTTTATTTGCTTTTTTGCTAAATAATGATCAGAAATTGTTCATAGATTTTGGAATGTGACTGTCATATTCTCTATTAGTATAGTTGACCTCTGAACAACATGGACTTGAACTGTATGGATTCACTTTTACATGGATTTAGTTTTCAATAACTATAGTACCTATATTTTCATTGTACGTATCTTTAAGTGTAGTAAAATGTTTTCAATTAGAGATCACAATATGTAGAATCCAAACAACTAGAGTTTGAGTCATGATTCTATTCAAATTGTTTCAGCTTCCTGCCTCTGGGAGTCATTTATCAATTCTTTTGTTTCTGAGGCAGAGACAGCAGTAGGCAGATATTTTACTGTGTGGGGGTCAGTGCCTCTTTGCGCTTTACCCCTGAATTATTCAAGGGCCAGTTGTATAAGTTTAGACATTAGACACTTGTTTAAGAGCAACTGAATATCTGAGTTAAATTCTTTTTAGAAAATACAGGTCTCCTCTGTAATTTTTACCTTCCGCAGACAACTTCTGGAAGTCTCTCCTGTTGTTCGTGGTTAGCACACAGGCCATTCAATCAGATACATAAAAACAATGCATGAGGACAAAGACTGAAAATAAAAGAAAACTAATTTGAACTCAAGGGATTTTCTTGGGCAAGGCCTCAGAGAATGTGCCAACTCTTTTTAAGAAAGGCATTGTATTTAAAGGCCACAGTTAGCTGAATAGATTGAAAAATCCTTATTATTTTGATTAATGGTTCAATTGTTGTCTCAATGCTAAATATTCATAAAAAGTATTCACTCACATTTTAAAAAGGAGATAAATTAAGGAAAAAGTAGGTCAATGTGCTGAGAAATGAGCTTTTCTTTATCAAATGGTTAATTCTGTGCTCTTTTGAAAGAGCAAAGATCAGTTTGGCAAATAAGGTACTTGGAATAATGAAAGTACTGTACACAGGGAAACTGTCCTTTTGTTTTGAATCTAGAACTGATTAATTAAATTTCATTGTAGAAGCATTGCATAAAACACATTTTACGGGCAAAATTCTTCCTCATTACGCAAGCTAGTGAAGATCCAAACTTCAATGACTAACTCAAGTGTAGCTGGTAAAATGTGCTCCCAAACTTTATGTGGATTGTTAGAGAAACCTACATAAGGTCACTGGAAATAGGGACTAGGGATGTAGCTAGGAGTCACCAGCCTCCATTCACTCTTGATGCTGCAGAGCTTTGAGGGTTAGGCTCTTTGCACTGAGATGGACAGCAGCGTGAGGAAAGCTTTCCTTACCCTGTGTGCCCAGTGAGATTTTTGTGACTGTTAATGAGCATACACTGAAGCTCTCTACCATTCCCCAGAACATGATCAAACAGTAATAAAAAGAGAAATATTAATGAAATCAATCTTAAAAGGGAAAGAATTGTTTTTAAAGTTATTAAAGAACAACACAAACAACAGTCAATATCTATATTTTTATTCATTGATTGAGCCACATATCTGTATGAGCCAGATATCTGTATTAGTTGACCTCCGGTGATCTGCATGAATACCCACTTGCTATACGTCAAACTTGGAGACATACTGCTGACTAGTTTTCATGTACATGTGACTCCTGTCTGATACTGTACTGAGGAGACCAGAAGAATCTATACAGAGCACTGCCTGATGAATGTATTTGCCAGGCATTTAGAAAACTCTCCCTCCTGCTCAAGAATGTAGGGGAATCCCTGCCAGTCATGAGCACAAGGTTTGCAGAAGTTTCTAGGAAGAAGACTCTATTCTCTACCCAGGAAAGCAAACATAATACTGCTCAGTGGATGATGCAAATTTGAGTCTGAACTTTGCATCTCAGGTTGTTTCTAAGTTCCTCAGTCTCCAAACAGCATTAAAAGTCTCAGCCTCAGGTCTAGCATTGCTCAAGGATAAGATTGCAGAGCTTGTACCTGCATTGTTTTCCTCCAGCCCAAATTGTGAAGATTAGTTTTGCTATTTAAGGATTTACATTAAAGAAATCATTCATTTTATTTTCTTTCTCCAGATGAAATGGGTTTATTCAATAAAGAAAAAAAAAAAAAAGAACTATTAAGGAAGGGCTTTTCCTTCAGTCTGGTGAGCAGCTGCCTTGCTGACTACCCTGGGAGGTCTTTACAATGACTGAAATGAAGTTATAGCAGCCCTAATATCCAGGGCTTACCTGTCTACTGTGGGTGAATATGTATGAATGAGCATATTAGGATATAAAGCATATTCATTCATTCCCTAGCATATTCATTCATTCCTTAGTTCATTCATTAATTGTTCAGGAAATACTTTCACGCTTATATGCCAGCCACTGTTCAAAACAGTGGGAAAAGAGGAATGGACAAGTCTTTGGTTTTGTGTTTTCGTTTTTGAATGGATAGGGATCAGGGAACAAGTCAAAGAGCAAGGACACAAATCAATCCACAAAATAATTTTGTAGTGATAAGGAGCGGGAAGAAAATAACACAGGTGTTGTGATAGTTCATGGGGGTGGGAATCAGTTTGGGTGGTCAAGAAAGACTTTGCTAAATGAGGCAATAGATTAGTTGAAGCTCAATTAAAGGACTTCCCAGCTATGAGAAATCTAAGGTGCAGGTGGTTTGCATGAATAGAAGATTCAGAGATCTTAAGATGTGAAAGAATGTCTCAGGTGGAATGAACAGAAACAAAGCCATAAAAGCTATAATACTAAGAGTCAGGGCAAGGGTGATTAAGAGGAGAATCATAAGACATGCAGGGGTCAGATCGATATTGTAGGGTTTTTAAATGGTGGGGCTCTGAGTCTTGTTATAAGTACATGAGAAACCAATAGGTTTTGAAACTACTTGTTTAATACTGTGTTACTTTGCCTGCTCTCTGGAAATCATGTGACAGGGAAACAGAAGAGTTAGAAGCAGGCAATGCTGCTGCTGCTGCTGCTAAGTCACGTCAGTTGTGTCTGACTCTGCAACCCCACAGACGGCAGCCCACCAGGCTCCACCGTCCCTGGGATTCTCCAGGCAAGAATACTGGAGTGGGTTGCCAGTTCCTTCTCCGAGATCTTCCTGACTCAGGGATTGAACCCAGGTCTCTTGCATTGTATTCAGACTCTTTACCAACTGAACTACGAGGGATACCTAGTTGAACAGGGTTAATGGAACCATAGGGAAATGACAAAGGGAGATCTTTAATTATTAAAAACAAAAACAAAACTTTGTCTTTGGTCTTTACAATATGCAATAACTTTTAAAAATAATCACATTTGTGCAGTTTAACAGAACTTTTGAAATCTTAGTTTATCACTGATATTCCAATTTCTAAAACCAGTTCTTTGAGAATATATTTTAGTTATTGCAGCTTACTGTGTAGTTTTGACTACTTGGGTTACTGTTTTTTATTTTAATGAAAATTAACATTATGCTTACAGAAGCTGTTGCTACAATGTTATTATTTGTATAGACAAGGAAAATCACAATTGCTCTGTAAGTGGAAGGTATCACATTGGTGTTGCCACAGAGGTGGGCTCAGGTCTAAAGCTGGATGAAGATCAACACCAAATACAATTACAACTGGTATGCAGTTATTTTGAGGTCCAGAAAGAGATAATAAATGTTGAGAATCTGGATAGAGAATTACTAGAAATATTTTTATTTCAGAATTAAATACTTTGAATGAAATAAAGAATCTGGCTTTTGGGGGGAAAGTATGATGCTATTTTCTTTAAAATGTATAAGTTATAAGCTGCAAATCACTGGTATTATTATGATTGCAAATTACCAAGTTTAATTCTTAGGAAAATTGAAATAATCTTCTAGTCCCACATCATATTTTAGTCACAAGTTTTTGTTTTGTTTAATAATCAGTTCTTGAAAGAATGCAAACTTATGGTGACTTTCATTATACTACAAGTTATTTTAAAAAATTTCCTTCTGGATAGAATATCATAGAGTTTGAATTAAGGAAGTAAAGTTGGAAATTGAAGTGTGAAGAGTCTTCAAATATACTGTCACTTTAAATAGTTCTCTTCTATGTTGCATGACCTACCAATGTAAAGAGTCTGCATGAGTTTTTGCAGCTGCATTTGATTTTACCGACCGCCTGTGGGTACAGTTAAGAAGATGGCTTATTTAGGGCTTATAACTGAAATTGGATAAGGTTCAAAGGTTCAGTTGATATAAACACACTTTAATTAAGAAAAATAGTATATTAAAAATTATTCAAACAGCTTTTTTCTAAAATTCATTCCTGAACATTAACAAATAGACTTGCATTTATGATAGAAAATTCAGTTGTTAGAAATCATATTCTGTCTTATTCTGATAATTTATTTCTCTTTACTTTTAGGATACTTGTTCTTAAAATATGATAGATGATTAATGATAATTGTCATCACTAAGTTGATCATTCCATGTGATTTTATTGATCCTAGCTAGCTATCTTTCGGTGAAATAAATTAAGTTGTAATTTAGAATGACTGTAGCCAGGTGGCTCAGTGGTAAAGAATTCACCTGCCAAAGCAGGAGACACAGGAGATTTGGGTCCGATTCCTTGGTCAGAAAGATCCCCTGGGGGAGGAAATGGCAATCCACTCTCGTATTCCTTCCCTGGAAGTTCCATGGACAGAGGAGCCTGATAGACTACAGTCAGTGGGGTCACAAAGAGTCAACGTGATTGAGCGACTGATCACACACAGGCCTACAACTATGAAAACAGATAGCTAAAGTGTCTCTTGTGAGAGGTGCTAGCTTTCTTTTGCATGTCACTTGAAGCAGGATTCGTTTGCTGAAGGGTTGGTTTTATTAATGACTATGTGGGAAGGTCTGAATAGGAGTCCAAATTACTCCTGTCATTTCCTAGCAGTGGTATCCTGTCTTCTAGTCTTTCCGTTGACTCAGGACAGTTTGGGTACCCAAGGCTTTTGCAATCAGGAGCCCATCTCCTTTGCCCTCCTTCACCTGGTGCTGGAAAAGCATAGTGAAGACTAAAAGAAATAAATACTTAACTTTCTTGGATGGAGAAAGCATTTTACAGCATTTTGTTTCCTGTATATAAGATTTAACATGATACTTCTATTGTTAACCTAAAATTCAACACATTATGTTTTAGTAGGCACTTGTTACCACTTTATGTACTGAGTTGTTGTAGGTATAAATGAAGTAGGTTACCTACCCTTAAGAAAGTGTACAGTTGACTCTTGAACGACATGGATTTGAGCTGTGTGGGTCCACTGATACTCCCATTTTTTTTCAGTAAGTACATGCTATTGTTGATCCCTGAACAGTGAGTTGGTGGGGTTAGGGGTACAGATCTCCAAAACAGTTGAAAATCCACATATAACTTACAGTTAGCTCTCCTTATCTGAGGGTCCTCTGCATCACTGGATTCAGTCAACGCATGGACTGTGTGGTACTGTAGTATTTACTGCTGAAAAAGAAACTCCTCCTGTAAGTGGACCCTCACTGACCACACCCCTCTTTTCAAGGATCAGCTGTATAGTAGTGCATCATCCTTGGCTGGTTGAATCCACGGGTGCAGCACTGAAGATCGCCAGGAGCTGTGGCTATGGAGGGACAGCTGTAAAGTGATACATGAATTTTTGGTGCCCCAACTGTGATGGTGTTCAAAGGTCAGCTGCATAATTATATTATGGAAAGGAAAATAAACGAGTGTTCACAGGACACTCAGCCCAGCCTGTCCCACAGTGTGATCTGGAGAGAGAATTGCATCAAGGAATGGGGTGTCAGGGTTCTATACTCCATGTCAGTCAGCCACTGGCTGCAAGCTAGGGGATGGGGTTAATGTACCTTTCTGGGTGTTGCAGGCCAGGTGACTCTTGCCCACAGAGGGCGGGTCTCTGGAATGGGCGCAGCCTCAAGACACTAGCAGCCAACCCTGGCTGCAGCTAGGAGGGGAGTTCTCAGGCCTGGCTAAGTGTTCTGGGCATGGCATCAACAGAATTTCCCATGCTGGGGAAATTCATGTTGGGAACATAGAGTGTTAGGTGTAAGAGATGAGTCCAGCCTGCTGGGCAGTATGCATTAATGTAGGTTTGTCAAGGCTTCTAATTGATAATACTATAATACTATATTAAACATTAGTTACTCTTCCTTTAAGCATTCTGAAGAAATGAGAGTTTAAAAAAATTTGCTTTGTGAAAGATCCATATCATTCCCTTCCTTATAGATTGAATGGCTTATTGATTACGAACATTTTACTTAGACCCTGGCTTATCTCTTGCTGTATAAATAACTTTATGTGAGTTACTGAACTATGCTGAACCTCAGATTCCATCTGTAATGTGTGAGTTATTATGTCTGCCTCCAGTTTGTTTTATTAAAGCAGTAATCCATGTGAAACATTCAAGAGACTCCCTGGTACATAGTAAATGTTCAATGAATGCCATTTATTATTTTAAATGAATAAAAACTTTATTCTTTCAATACTGGGTATTTGGAGCCACTGTTGAGTGTTTCTGGGGCTTTATTGGCAAAAACTGTGATCAAGTTGAGGTGGATGAGATGCCTTGGGCATCTGCCTTCTTAAATTTTGTGTCATAGGGCACTTCCCTCACCTCATCAGTGAAAAGTAAATCTTTATGCTGAATTAGAAAAAATTACATTGAAAGGATGGTGTATTGATATGCTAGAGCATCCATAAAATTCATTGAAAAGGTAAAAATATTAATAATGAGTTGAGTTTAGTGATACTTGAGAATAGCTCTGATTCCAAATGATCTCTGTGCCTCTTGTCTATGTCCCTGTGTCTTTTGTAATGACCTCTTTAGTATTAATATAATTTCATTGCTGAGATACAAAATTTCAACTGAGTACAAGAGTTAAGAATACATAGAAAAATAATGGATATAATGTAATCAACTAGCTTATTAATTTAAAGGTGGTTACTTGTAAGTTACTATACTGCAGTAGAAAAAAAAATTGACTGGTGATTCAACAATTGCGGCCCTAAAAACTGAAGTCATTTTTATGTGGAGCAATCCTAAATCAAAGTCCTCGTAAGACGTTACAGATCTCTTATAGCTTGGCTCGTGTGCTAATGAGCCCAGGACATTAGAGCTCATTTGAGAGCAGGATTCATGATTTCTTTATTGTGCAGTGCTCCTACCTCTGGCTTTGGCTCAAAGACATAGCCGTACAGAGAAGGACACTGATAATAATAGAGCTTGACATTTTTATAATTTTTCTTCTCTCAGCAGCACTTTATAATTCTTGAGTCAAAAATAACAATGAAGTTATTTAAAAAAATAGAAGCCTAATTTGAAATACAGTATTTTGTGTCTTTTTCTTTCTTTCAGAGCACCTTTAAAAACTATTCTGGTGACTACAAATATTGAAAGCACAACAGTATTTATGGCATAATTTTAAAATCCTCCATCTCACTATATGCTTCTCTAGCTAAATGATTTAATATTTGCTTAATTGTCTCTAGATAGTATTAATTATAAGAGTTTGCTGGGTTGCTTCATGGGAATTGGAAGCTGAAGGAAGGAGAATGGAGGCTTGGATGGAAGAAGAATGGAAACAGCCTTTTTGACCCTTGAAAGAAGCTTCAAATGGCAAGAGCTGAAAGGGTCTCTCAGACAAAGGACCCTTTAATTATAGGGTTGGGGCTTCCCAGGTGGCACTAGTGGGAAAGAACCCTGCCAATGCAGGAGATGTAAGAACTGTGACTTCTGTCCCTGAGTGAGGAAGAGCCCCTGGAGGAGGGCATGGCACCCACTCCAGTATTCTTGCCTGGAGAATCCCATGGACAGAGGAGCCTGGAGGTCTACAGTCCATAAAGTCGCAATGAGTCAGACATGACTGAAGTGAATTAGCATGCATGCATGGGGTAGGAAAAATATAAAAATTTTTATATTAAGCTATATTCAAACATATTATAGTATATAATTCTACACTCATATGCAATTTTCAGATAACCCTCAAACTTAATACATTTTCTGAGATACTAATTCAGATTCTTCTGCCAATAGTATTAATGCAGAAACGTTTGAGAAACATTGTGCTGGACATCATTGATTTTCAGAGAAATATTTGCAGAGTAAGTCAATTAGACCTACTAGAAATAAAGCTATGGATTCACTGATTCATTTATTCATCCATTGATCCATTCCATCTGTCCATCCATCTATCTGTTCATTCACACAGTATATATTTATCAAGTCACTCTATGGGCTAAATCTTTTTCTTATTAACTTAGAATATAAAACTTAATCAAATAGGAATCCTGTCTGCTCCATGATGCAATCTATTGAGAAACAATTTTTAAAGTAAACAGCATATGGTGAGCAAAGTACAGCCATAAATGAAACAAGATGTTGTAGAAACATATGACAGGAGAATAATATGTTTTTAGAAGAGTTAGAGAAGATTTCCCAGAGGAAGTACAACTAATCTGAGATTTTTAAAGGATGAACAGAATTTCAAGTAAGCAGAATTTGCAGTGAGGTTGGAGATGGGAGGATGGGGCAGAATGTCTCATGCAGATCATTTAGCACTTTATCTTATGAGGAGATCCCTTGGTGAGAAAGTGTCTAACTTTTCCCAGAACAGAGAGTAGTTTGGAGTGGTTGAAATTTAAGTGTGCGGATAATGATGGAGACAGAGGAGGAGCAGGGATCAGAGGGAAGAAGTGGAATTATATGGAACATTCTGATCATGAACTACTTTATAAAACTCTTGATAAAGAGATTCAGGAAATCCCTCTGATGGTGGTGAGGAAAATGAGTCAGAGGGTCAGGATGGGACAATCCATTAAGAGGTTATTGAGGTAATTGAAGGAATTGGTGATAGTGACCCGAACTATGATGGTGACGAAGGAGATGGGCAGGCATGGACGGACTGCCAGACTGATTTTAGTAGTTTGACTCAAAGAAACTTGGTAACTGATTAGATGTAGAATATGAGGAAGAAGGGGTTAGGCATGACACTCAGATGTCTAAGTTGGTTAAAAAAAAAACACAGAAAGATTTCAAGAGGAAACAAGAGTTTCCACTTGGGATTTTTTTCCTTTTTATTTCCAGTGCCTGATAGATACTCACAGGCAAGTATTTAAGTGTTAGTTGAACAAAGTCAAAGCTCGGGTGAGAACTCTAACTGGTGATACTGATTTGGGAAATTTCAACATACAGTCATTGGAGCCCAGGGGAATGGGAGATGTTGCCCAGGACAAATTCGTAGAGTAAAAGATGTCGTGATAGGAGCACTGTGAAAGACATCAAATGGAAGAGGAAGATGCTTTGCATGAGGATATAGTCTGCATCTTAATTTTTCCCTTTGAGAGAAGCATCATAACAAAAGAAATTATTTTATTTCCATATTTCAGGCTATTTTACAGCAGTATCTCACTGATGAAGAATGTATAATGTAAATGCTGTTCACATTCATGAGAAATGTGTTGTGGGGCCTTCAAATCTGTAAATGTCATTTTTGTAGACATGAATCCCAAGAAATTCTAAGTTTTAGGTTCATGATTGCAAGATATTCTTCCAATATATAACTTATGAAACTAATCCATACAGTAGCCTGTGATCCAGTGCCAATATGTGGACATAAGTTATTATTTCTATAACCCAAACTGAGATTCCCAGTAATGATAGATCAAAACTACTATGTGCTACAAAATAGAAGACATAATTTGGTTATTTCTCCTCTTTGGATATGTTCAGAGATGTATTTTTTTCTGGTGATATCTGTGATGAATGCCTTTTCTTGGCCTATAACCCTTTCCTGTATGATCAGTTTCTGTGAAAACACTTACAAGTCTACATGATCATGTTTCAGCCTCTCTTCTTATTTTTTCACTTTTGAGAGAGAAAGATCCTCAAAATATGTGAACTAAATTTTATTAATACTTATAATAGTCAATGGTTTATTGGCTTCAATATTACTTTCAGCTTCTGTTGCTTCAGAGGAGTGATTACGTATACTTTACATTTCACCTGATTTAGATTTCTGTTGAGACAACCATTTTCTGACTGTGTCCTCACTTCTCACAATTAATTTATTTTCAACCTCTCTATAGTTTTACCATTGTTTAGATAAATAGTCTTATAGCAGAGGAAAACATATTGAAACAATTTCAAGACTTTAAAAAATGTTTCTTGTTTGCTTCAGATAGTATGTTTTATTTACTTCCCCTCCAGACTGGAAATAATGTAAAATCAATGTTTTACTTTTGCATAAATCCCACATGTATCTATTCTAGTTAAGAAGCTTTACCACTATAGTTGACTTTCTTCTAAGGGGAACTTCTCTTTTTAAAAGAACCCATTAAAAATTATTTCCTGATTTACTCTGCGAGGGAAGACTGGAGTAGCCAGTCTGCAATAGAATAAGTGTCCTGGGTACCAGTAGCTTCACTGACTAGCTAATGAACTCACACATTAACCAAACAATTTTGAGATTCAGAGTAGGGCCTGAGAGGAACTGCCAGTGAATGTTTGTAATAGGTTATTGAAATTGCTTGTAGATAGTTGAAACTTCAAATAAGTCTGTGTATCCCAAGAATCCAAGTATTCTTTCAGTAGTTACTTTTCGGAGCACCTACTCTGTGTCTTAAGCACAGATATTGAACTAAAACCAGACCTCTTCTTTCTTTAAAGACCTTTGCAGCCTGTGGGAGAAACAGGCTATACTCAAGTACTCAAGCTAACAGAAGTATAATTCAACACGAGGTATGATGAGAATTGGGTTCTCCAGAGTGTGTCACCAAAGAATATGATCTTCAGGACAGGCAACAGTCATGAGTCATTTCTCTGAGCAAGTAACTCTTGAGTGTAGTAGAAACTAGGGAAACAAATTGGGACAGTGGGTTGGGGAAGGGAGAGTGTTTAGAGAGAGATGTTTTAAAGACTACATTAAGGATTTCTTTCATTATCCTAATTAAATAACGTTGACCATTTAGGTCTGGGTAGACAGTGGGGTCGTGAAGAGTCGGACACGACTGAGCAACTTCACTTTCACTTTTCACTTTCATGCATTGGAGAAGGAAATGGCAACTCATTCCAGTGTTCTTGCCTGGAGAATCCCAGGAATGGGGGAGCCTGGTGGGCTGTCGTCTGTGGGGTCGCACAGAGTCGGACACGACTGAAGTGACTTAGCAGCAGCAGCAGCAGCAGCAGACAAGCTTACTTTGTGTAGGGTCAGATAATAAACATTGTTGCAGTCATTCAGCTTTGTTCTTGTAAGGGAGAAGCAGCCATAGACAACAGGTCGTGTGTCTGTTTCAATAAAACTTCAAGGGTAGTATCTTGCATACTCCCCAACTGGGTGAAATTCCTGCCTTATTTCCAAGTTTCTCCACTGGAACTGGCCCAGGGATATTTGGGGGGACATTAATAGTGCATAGTCAGCAAGCATAAATGCACTTTATATGTGGAAAATTGGGTTAAGAAAAAAAAAGTTGGACTCCTTTGATTTTCCTTTGAACTCATCTTGCAAGAAGAAAGTGGCAACCTGATTCATCTGTCAAGAGAAAGAGCAGAAGAGACAAAGTGAAATGCCAGAAACTAGATTACTAGAGGGAATGAATACTAAGAAAATGTTAAAAAAGTTTTCTTGAAAAGCAAAAATCAGTTGGGAGGTGAACTTGTTCAAAGCATGCATTAACTTGCCTCTCACAAGAACAAACTATGTTACCAGGCTGTGCTCCAGCCTGTCTGTTATACAGCACCTGTGGTCTCCATAGATAGCAGACGCTGTGCTTGAAAAGTATTGAGTTTAGTGCTCATGCTGTAGAGAATGATGCAGTGTTCAGATGAAGTCTGGTAAAACTAAAAAGACTTTTAAAAAGTGAGCTTGGTTGCCCTTATAATTATAGTACTAACTTTTTAGAGTAATTTCACAAAACTTTTTATGCTCAAGTGCCCAGTTCATAAAATGCTTGTCAAAATCACATAGTATAGTAAAGATATTTTGGGGTAGAACACTGGGCACAATGTAGAGAAGGCATCTGTTACTCTGGATGGCCTAGGTTATGCTGCAAAAACAAACAACCCTAAAATCTCAGTGGCTGTAAGCAACCAAAAAATTTTTTTGTCCCTCACAATATATGTTCATTGTAGTCAGCACGGGGCTCTATTAATCTTAGTCACTAGTGGAGCTGTTACCATCTCAGTGTTGCAGGTGGCCACGGTGAAAGAGCTGACTCTGGAGCAATTAAATGCTTAGCCAGCAAGTGACTCATATTGCTTCTCACAATGCATTGGCCAGAACTAGTTAAATGGCCCCTACTTACCCATAGTGAACCAGGATATACAGCCTTACTATCCATATGCCCAGAAGGTTTAAAGCTGGGAATATTTGGCAAACAAGACTCTAGGCCATGACACAGTTTTATAGTTGCCTGTACAACTGTTGTATTAATGTTTATCTCTTTAGCTTGATAGGGAATAACATAAGAACAGGGGCTGTAGTTGATTTTGCTCAGTTTCCTCTATGTGATGTATTAAAACAGTGCCTGGCACAATAAGGGGCTCAAAAAATAGCCGTTAAGTGGATGAAATTATTTATCTAGTTTAGCCCTTTGATAATAGATCATGCAAGATAATGTGCCCTTTCTTGTCATCAAAGTCTTCAGAAATAGGAGTTCTGTGTAATATTATCCTAAAGTAGATGTAAAGTCACTATTGAAAATTATAGTCCTATAGTTTCCCTTCAAAACAGATGTTTTTTAGTAGGAATTGAGGTTAATTTTTTTAAAATATCCACCTTTTCCCCATGATAACAAGGGAAACAGTTGAGATGGTGGCACATTTGTCCTTAGGGGGTTTGCTCATGCTAATGAAGATTATTCTACTATAATAAGCAATCCCTCAATTTTATCACTGAATACAGCAAGGGTTTTATCTCTGTCTCTCTCTCATTACTGGTCCAACTTGGATTCCTAGGGAAGTAGAAAGAGGAGCTCTGCCCAGTAGGGCCACATGAGGACTGAAACTAGTGGGTGCTCCACTGAATGGACAATTGCTGGACACCTTGGCTGATGTGGGGACACTTGGAGGGTCCCATGCATGTTCTCCTTTCTTGGCCAGGATGACAAGTATCACTTATACCTGTAGGTCACTGGCCAGAATCCCATCCCATGACCTCACCTAATTCAAGATATTTGAGTGACATGGAAGAACAGATGAGATATTTGGAGAGCACCACTTTTTCTACCACACAGATAATCTCTACAGAGATAGTTGAAAGGTCTAAATATTAACATGTAGATATGTGGAGGATTTTCTTTGTAACTGTGGGGGTTTTGTTTTGGGTATAAAATGCCCTAGAAAACAAACACATGTTCAGATCATAAGGGATAGAGTAGCTCAGTCATGGCTTGCAAAAACTTTCAATGTAACTGATATGATAATAAAATGATAGGAAGAGTTTCAAAGAGGAAATGAATTGGACTTTTAGAGTCATGGCTGGTCCTAATAAATACAGGCTGTTGCTGCTGTTATGGAACAAAACAGTGAAAGGTCTGTCTGCTATTAGGGGACACGTTTTATGAATTGATATCAAGTAGTCATTTTTGATGTCATATATTAGAATAGTGCAAGGGAAAATGATTATTTTTGTTTTCCAGATTGGTGTCATAGACAGTAACATTTGTTGTATGTTTTAAAATGTTTTGTTGTTTGACCTGTAGATTCACAGACTTCCTGCACTGTAGCCTGCTTGAAATGACAATACTTCAAGTACATGAATAACATGCCAGGTTCTAGACTTTCATATTGATTAAAGAGGTTCTCTTTGGTATTTCATTTTCTTTGTAACCAAAAAAGTCCATTCACTTTTTTTTTGAGGGACATTTCTCATGGAATAATGGGTCATATTAGGTTAAGTTTAGGAAATTTGTTTTATCAAGCTGTCCACATATCTGTTAAAAGAATTTCACATCTATAAATAAGTAAGCTTATTTTTCCATGGTGCCAGAGAGATAATGAAACTTTTATATAAAAATATTTCTACCAGCTGAAATATCATGATTGTTATTCTGATATTTCCTCCGCAAATAGTGAACTGTGTGTCTGTTTTAGAAAGTTGGAGTAGATATTTTTTTTTTCTTGCTGCTTGAAGACTTTCAACAACAACAAAAGCAGATTTAATTTTAATGTGTATATCTTAAGATTTCTTTGGACCAGGACTAATAATGTGAAAATAAATCTGGGATACCAATCATTGAACAAATGTAGGATTGGATAAGAGATGGTATCCCGATAGTCTTAGTTCTTATTCTTCCAGTTTACGGTCGTGATCAACACTTTCCTCAAACATCAAGCTACATACTCTTTCCCATGTTCCACGTTTGGTGAAGGAAATCTCATTCATTCAGATGCTTAAGCCAGAGTCTGGCGTCATCTTTTCTTTCTTTCTGCCCCATCCAGTCGCATGTAATTTAGTTCTGTAGTTTTCAGTTCCTAAATACGTCTTGATTCCCCTCCCTTTGCCCTGCCTTTTCTCTGCCAGTGCAAGTCATGCTCGGTCTCCCTGCAGTGATCTTTCTCTCTTCTACACCTGGTGTTATCATTCCTCTGAGTAAATGGCTTTGGCTGCTCTTCATCTGTCAGGATTCAGTTCAGATTCCTGAGAGCTGGATATATTTCCTTTCAGGATCTCATCCTTGTTTGCTTTTCTAGCCTCAACTCTCTTTACTTGTCAACACACTCTCTGAACCTAAGACATTAAAAATGACTTCTGGTTCCTCTGAGATATCCTGTTCTTTCTTGCAGCCGTTCCTTTGTAAATGCTGTTTGTTCGGCCTTCAGTGCAGAAACACAACTCCCAGCTCCTAGTTCTTCAACTTCTATTTATCGTAGATTTAAATTTGTAATGACTCATCTGGAAGCTGTCCTGTAATTCTTGGTCAATTAGATAGCTCCTTCTCTGTTATCACAGCTCCGTCTAGCCCTCTAGCCTAGCATTAGTCACACCTTTTCAGAATTGTGCTTTTCCTTCTGTTCTTCACTGCCTTGCTCTTTGAGGATATTAACTGTGTTTTCTTTGTTTATTCATTTTTTTATACTGAGAAAATTTAATAATACAGAAAAAAGAAATACATTCTTCTTAGAAATAAGAAGTCTTGATATGTCATGTTTCTTTTTTTCTTACAAAAGAATCAAAACACAACTAACCTCTATCTCTATCCTGAATCCGACTCCTTTTCTGCCCCCCTTACAGGAAAGCCCCATCATGAGTTTCTGGAGATTTTCCATTGCACTAAAAATACCTTTACATATATATTATGTAAACATAGTAAATATTGTACATTTATATTTTTACAGTTTTTAAAATGATTTTGTACATTCCACAAGATACCATTTACAATTTTATTTCAATATTATGCACATATGTTGTTGTTGTTCAGTCGCTCAGTCATGTCCCACTCTTTGCAACCCCACGGACTGTAGCACTCCAGGCTTCCCTGACCTTCACTATCTCCTGGAGCTTGCTCAGACTCATGGCCATTGAGTCAATGATGCCATTTAACCATCTCAGCCTCTGTCACCCCCTTCTCCTCCTGCCCTCAGTCTTTCCCAACATCAGAGTCATTTCCAGTGAGTCAGTTCTTTGCATCAGGTGGACAGAGTACTGAAGCTTCAGCTTCAGCATCAGTCCTTCCAATGAATATTCAGGGTTGATTTCCTTTAGGATTGATTGGATTGATCTTGCTGTCCATGGGACTCTCAAGAGTCTTCTCCAGCACTACAATTTGAAAGCATCAATTCTTCGGCACTCAGCTTTGTTCATGGTCCAACTCTCAGATCTGTACATGACTACTGGAAAAACAATAGCTTTGACTATACAGGCCTTTGTCAGCAAAGTAATGTCTGCTTTTTAATATGCTGTATAGGTTCGTTATAACTTTTCTGCCAAAGAGCAAGAGGCTTAATTCATGCCTGAGTCACCATCCGCAGTGATTTTGGAGACCAAGGAAATGAAGTCTGTCACTATTCCCATTGTCTTCCCATCTATTTGCCATGAAATGATTGGACTGGATGCTGTGATCTTAGTTTTTTGAATGTTGAGTTTTTTCACTCTCTTCTTTCACTTTAATCAAGAGGCTCTTTAATTCCTCTTTGCTTTCTGCTATGAGGGTGGTGTCAACTGCATATCTGAGGTTGTTGATATTTCTCCCAGAATCTTGATTCCATCTGTGTTTCATCCAGTCCATCATTCACATGATATATTCTGCATGTAAGTTAAATAAGCAAGGTGACAGTATACAGCCTTGACGTACTCTTTTCTCAATTTTAAACTAGTCTATTGTTCCATGTCTGGTTCTAACTGTTGCTTCTTGACCTGCATATAGGTTTCTCAGGAGGCAGGTAAAGTGGTTTGGTATTCCCATCTCTTTAAGAATTTTCCACAGTTTGTTGTAATCCACATGGTCAAAGGCTTTAGAGTAGTCAATGAAGCAGAAGTAGATATTTTCCTGGAATTCCCTTGGTTTTTCTATGATCCAGTGGATGTTGGCAATTTGATCTCTGGTTCCTCTGCCTTTTCTAAATCCAGCTTGTGCCTCTAGAAATTCTTGGTTTGTGTACTGTTGAAGCCTAACATGAAGATTTTGAGCATGACCTTGCTAGGTTGTGAAATGAGTGCAGTTATTCAGTAGCTTGATCATGCTTTGGCATTGTTCTTCTTTGGGACTGAAATGAATACTGTTCTTTTTCAGTCCTGTGGCCACTGCTGAGTTTTCCAAATGTGCTAGCATATTGAGTGCAGCACTTTTCAGCATCATCTTTTAGTATGTTAAATAGCTCTCCTGGAATCCATCACCCCACTAGCTTTGTCCATATTAATGCTTCCTAAGGCCCACTTGACTTCACATTTAGGATGTCTGGCTCTAGTTGAGTGATTACACCATCATGGTTATCTAGATCCTGAAGATCTCTTTTGTACATTCTGTGTATTCTTGCCATTCTTCTTAATATCTTCTGCTTCTGTTATGTATCATTCTCAAAAATATAATATTGAGTGAATATGTCAAGAAGTAGAATGTTGCATACAGTTTAATTTTTGTCAGTTTTATTAGTGAAAATGTTATATCATTGTGGTCTTTGTTTACCTTTTGGATTAGTAATGGATTGAGCATTTTCCCATTGGTCTGTCAGATGTTGCTGACTCTGAGTTTCCTGCAAATTCATGTGCTTTTCCTAGAGAATGAAAAAGTGAATGATGGCAGGTTTGAGGAAGTGGGAGTATTCTAATATGCATAGGCAGGCAGTGTGATTAGTAATCACTTTATTGTGAAAAAATGATAGAAGGAGAGGATGGTGAGGAAGATGGAAGAGCATGATGCTAAGAAGCTTGGATTTTTTTATCTGGTGATAGAAATTTATTGATGGACTCTAACTTGGGGAGCAACAGCTTCAGAGCTGAGTTTTTAAAATGAGTTTTGAAGGATACTTTGAAGGTCAAGGCAATGGGAAAGCAAGAAAAGGGCTTAGGAAGATATTGCAGTGGACCAGACAAGAAATTATAATGGTCTGCAGTGAGCAGAGGGAGTGGAGACAAATGGTTGCACTTGCCAATTATATAAGAAATTGAATTTCAGGGATTTAGATTGGGTCAAGTACACAGGTAAGTATTTTGTGCACATAATACAAATATTAATTGTGATGTTTATTTAATATGTACCACTGACAGTTATTTTTCCTTCATTAAACTGAAAATTAGGGTAATCAGACCCTATTAAACATTGTCCTCTGTTAATCATTTTATATCCAGTGCATAGAAAATGCAGTGCATTTTATATCCAGTGTATAGAAAAAGTATACAATGAAATAATATAATAGACACATGGCACAACTACTTGCATTTTGTAAATTGTCGTTATCCTTGCAAGTTCCACCTTTTCCTTTCTTCTCAGTCCTTCTCATTTCCCCATGCTCCAGATATGGTTCAACAAACACATGGTTCTGTTTTGCTTTCTTTCTTTCCGCTGTGATGCTGGGACAATTCAGAACTACTAGCAAATTCTCATATTTAGTCTGACATGATCTTTTTCTGTTCATCAGCTGCTCAGGCTCTTGCTGTGCTATAGTTATCATGTATCAGTATAAGCTGTTTGACTAATGCTTCCTCATTCCTGCCAGATGTTTAAAAACTTACTTCTCTCCTTGAGGACATATTCATATGTGTTTAAACATGAAGATTATTATAAACAGGTATCTGGATGTGAACTCTCTCTTCTGCTTTCCTTTTCTCCAAGCTTCTCATTTTCTCTGTTCAACATGGCCATCTTTCAACTTTCTGGATACCTCTGAAGGAAAAATGCTGTGCCTTACAAATTCTGCAGGATCAAATTACAAATTTCTCATGGTGAAAAGAATTTTTCTATGGAAGAAACAAAGTACCTTTGTAGAGATGAAAAAGTTAATGAAGTTTTCACAATGAGAAAGACATTTCTCACAAAACTTACTGGTTTCCCTCTGAATTTCTTGGTAATTTAATCTTCGTGGTCACTTTAGATGATGACAGACATGGCTTAGTTACATTTTATTCAATTCCTTAGTTTTCTGGGGGAGTGCCTGGGCTGTGTTTGTATTACAAAACAACATAAATTGCCTATATACACCTTGGGCATCACTTGACTGCATTGAATCGGGATGGAAAATAAAGATTCATGAATATTTCAAAACTTTACTAGAAACCATCATTTTCTTGCTCTTCTGTGTAGATCTTCTACAAATTACTTAGTAGGTCTGAAATTCATGATTTTTATTATGCATTCAAAGACTGTATCACTTTTTATTCATTTGATATAAATCATAATGTAGTGTCTTGTAGTATAGCTTTTAAAAAACTCTTGTTCATAGCCTGCTTCATTCCTTTCAGATTTATATCCATGACGTGCATGGTCCTGAATGTGCAATGGGTCTCTCTGAGGAAAAGTGGGTCAGACAGTTGCTTGTGCAGATTGAGGAGAAACTGATAGCTTCCTGGACTCTTTTGAAGGGCGCGTTTTATAATATGGATTAGTCAAGGCTTATAGTGCAGTTACCAGCCTGAACACTTCAAACCACTGAGCAATTTTAAACTATTCCGTGCTTATGGCAAAATTCTGGCCTTTTGATGTTGGGGAAGGGGTAGATGTTGTATTGGAAAATGAAGTGAAAATAAAGACAAAAACACTGGGTGGTTTTGGGGAAGGGGATTTACTTTAATAAGAAATTTTGACTCTTAAGATCCTGAAATATCAACAAATGGCACACGAAAGCAAAGCAAAACTTCACTTTTTACCTTTGTAGCCCACGTTTTGTAGCCCACTGGATAAGCTGATTTAATCCTCCAATATTTAAAAATGTTTTATCATGGAAAATTTCAAACATTAAAAATAATGAATGTATATACAGTGCTCCTCAAGTATACATTGTGTTAGTCCCTTTGTCATGCCCAACTCTTAATGACCCCCATGGACTGTATCCCACCAGGCTCCTCTGTCCGTAGAATTCTCCAGGCAAGAAGACTGGAGTGGGTAGCCATTGCCTTCTCCAGGGAGTCTTCCTGACCCAGGGATTGAACCCCAAATCTCCTGCATTGTAGGTCGATTCATATAAGTAAACATTAGTCACTTAAATAAGTACTACTCATCACCTAGTTTTTTTTTCAGTGTGAAACCTTACTGACTATCTTCTTTCCCTACTGGATTCTCTTGAAAGAAATCCCGAATAACATATCACATATAATCTATAATCTAAAAATATGTAAGAATGTCTGTAATCTGTAAATATGTAAGAATCCTAAGAAACAAGGGTTATTTTTAAAAATATAATCTCAATATCATTACACAGTAAAAAGTAAACAATGATTATTTTGTATCATAAGTAGTCAGTGATAATCTAATGTTCCTTTTTAATGTATTTTGCTGGAATACTTATATTAAAAAAAAAACTTTTCATCAGTAACTATTTTTTGAAACCCAGGTGGAGTTCACACAGGAAAACTGATTAAATACTTGATATTTTCTCTTTATTTTCCAAGTTCTGGAAAAATCAGTTAGTTGGTTCATTAATAACCTTAAATGGTGAGCAGCTTGTTTTATATATTTTTTGAAAATGTTTATTGGATCATAGTTGATTACAATGTTTTATTTATAGTTTTAGATGTACAGCAAAGTGAATCAGTTATATATATATACATATATGTTCTCTTTTTCTCATATAGACCATTACAGAGTACTAAGTGGAGTTCCCTGTGCTAGACATAGGTCCTTGCATGCATGTGTGCTAAGTCACTTCAATTGTGTCTGACTTTTTGCCTCCCTATGGATGGTAACCCAGTAGGCTCCTCTGTCCATGGGATTCTCTAGGCAAGACTACTGGAGTGGGTTGCCATGCCCTCCTCCAGGGGATCTTCTCGACCCAGGGATTGAACCCATGTCTCTGATGTCTACCTGAATTGGCATATGGGTTCTTTACTACTAAGGCCACCCTTACTGGCTATCTATTTTATATTTGGTACTGTATATATATCAATCCCATAAGTAACCATGTTTGTTTTCTGCATCTGTAACTCCATTTCTGTCTTGTAAATATGTTCATCTGTACCCCTGATTTTTAGATTCCACATATCTTTTTGAACTCATGGATTTTGAACATACTTGATGTCTTTCAGTTTATTGTAATTATCATTTTCAATGTTTAACTTGCCCCTCCCTTGTCTAGTGGGACTTCCCTGGTGGCTCAGACAGTAAAGCATCTGCCTACAATGCAGGAGACCTGGGTTCAATCCCTGGGTCAGGAAGATCTCCTGGAGAAGGAAATGGCAACCCACTCCAGTATTCTTGCCTGAAAAATCCCATGGATAGAGCAGCCTGGTAGGCAACAGTCCATGGGGTCACAGAGTCGGACATGACTGAGTGCCTTCACTTCCTGTCTAGTGGAAGTGTCTTTGACTTGCTTTTTAGTCTTTTAAGCACAATTTCCTTTGCTGTTTTCCATGCTTTCTGGCATCCGAAGATGTTGCAGAATTGTCTTACTGATTTCCTGCCCTACTCTTGGAAACGTCATTTCACTGAAGAACTCTGATCCTTAGGGAATGGTGTTTAGAGGCCACATCTAGGCCTATGGACCTCCCCACATGGTGCAGTGGTAAAGAATCCACCTGCCAGGGCAGGAGACACAAAAGATGGGGATTTGGTCTCTGGGTCAGGAAGATCCCCTAGAGTAGGAAATGGCATCCACAACAGTGTATTCTTGCCTGGAGAATTCCATGGACAGAAGAGCCTTGTTGGCTATAGGACAAGGTGTTGCAAAGAGCTGGACACAACTGAGTGACTGGGCGTGTGCATGCACACACTCTAGGCCTGGAGGGCAACTCACTGTTAATATGTTGGTGGATTTTAGGTCTTGTAGTGGACCATGTGGGAAATATGTATTTTTTGATAGAGAAAATACATCATGAGTTCATGCTGATAAGTCCATTTAGGATTATGAGGTTGTGTTTAACCTCTTATATTGTATTTATTTTTTCATCTACTGAAAGTTTTCATTCCTAATAACTTATTTCCTCTGTCATGCTCTCTGTCTGTATATGTGGTTTCAGAATAATACTAATAAAACTGAAATTATTTTTTTTAATTCCTAGTCATTATTTTGTATTTTTTAAACATCTAACTAGGCATTTACAGTCAAAGTAAATTTTTTAAAAAAAGATTCACTTGAAAAAAATTCTTTTATAGTTAAGCTACCCACTCTATAATCACAGCTTCATTTATTTTATGTGATTTTTTTTTCTTTAAGGCATTAGAATTTTTAAAGTTTTATTTCATAAACATTTTAATAGTTCCAAAGTCAGAGAAATCTAGACTCCATCTCTCTCCATCCATCTTGTTTGTTCCCTCCCTGATGTGTAACCATTTTCTTTAGTTTTGGATTATCTTTCCAGTTTTGGGGGGTTATCTCACAGTTATACAAAGAGTCCGCTTAAGGGTATGTTTCCCAGTCTTTTGCTCCTACAAGTAGACTGCAAGCAATTGTTTAGTGTATGTCTCTCTCATCTGTTTTTCAGTATCTATTTAGGTAGATCCTAAAAATGTGACTAGTCAAAGGATAAATGTGGATATAAATTAGATAGTGTCAAATTCCTTTCTATGTGTGTAGGACCATTTTCCAAGCTCAAGATCAGTATGTGATAGTGTACTTTCTCCTGCAGATTATCTAACAAATTGTGTGTCTAAACTCTATGTTCCAAAGATTCTCAGGGTATGTCTGATGGTGAGGGAAGAGGAAAAAGGGAGAACTCAATTTGAAAGGAATAACTTCAAGTTAGAAGACCCAGGTTCAATTCCCTGGGCAGTCAATGTTGTTTTCGACCTTAGATAGGTTAGTTATCTTTTTTCATTTGCCCCATAGATATATGGTGAAGATTGTGCTGACTGAAGAAAAAAAAAAGCACAATGTGAGAGTTGTGAGTTAAGTTTGATTTGGGACAAATGAGGACCGTATCCCAGGGGGTAGCATTTCAGATAGCTCTGAGAAACTGCTCCAGAGAGGCAAGTGGGAAGGTCAGTATATACATGCTTTTGGTGAATGCGAAGTACACACATTTTTGCAGAAGGTTGCTGTTAGTCTCATGAAGACTACTGCTAGTCATAAGAAACAGACATCATCACCATGAAGAATTTTAGTGCTTTTCTAGATGTGAGGAGATACAAGCAAGAATTGGGCTTATAAAATCTTCCCCTGAAAATATCTTGATTGTCTGAAGACTTGTTCTACCAGTTTTCCTCTGAGCACAGAAAGCCTCCCTCCTGATCTCCGCCCTGAACTCCTTTCAGGGGGTGTTGAAGGTCAGCAGCTGCAGCAGCTTGTAATTTAATTCTTATAGAGGTAAATGGCAAGTGCCAATTTGTATGTGACAATTGAATGGGGCAATATTATCAATATATGATAGAATACCTTATCCTAGTAGATACTCAGCATATAGTTTTTAAAATGTAAAGCAATTGAGACTTTTTTTTAACTATATGGAATTTCCCAAAAGTCTTTTGATGAGAACAGACAAGGTAATGGCTACTACTGACCAGTAATTTTAGGATCACCACTGTCTGGATGTTATGATAATCTCTAGTGCTTCCTCAAAAGGCCAAAGTCCATGATGAACAGTAATTAAAGTAATTATTTTAAATAAATAAAGTTTAATTATTACTTGTACATTTTAGAAGTAATAAATGTTTTATTAAAATAAGAAATATGTGTTACTTGTAAAACTTACATGCCACTTTTCCTGATTTAAAAATTATATAATCATAATTATCACATAACTCTGTCATATAGAGGGTGTTATTAACCCCATTTGATACGTAGGTAAACTGGGATAAGAAAGGCTTAGTAATTTCACAGATTCATATAACTACCATGGTTGAATCAGTTTTTGAAATCGACAGTCTGCAAATGTACATACATGAGTGTGTGTGTGTGTGTTTGGGTTTAGGGGAAGAAAAAAGTTCATTTCAACAAATCAAAACCAATTTAGTGCCTTATAAGTAGTATGACTGTTATGTCCTTGTTTGCCTGGGACCATGGCACCCCACTCCAGTACTTTTGCCTGGAAAATCTCATGGACGGAAGAGCCTGGTAGTCTGTAGTCCATGGGGTCGCTAGAGTCAGACACGACTGAGCGACTTCACTTTCACTTTTCACTTTTGTGCATTGGAGAAGGAAATGGCAACCCACTCCAGTGTTCTTGCCTGGAGAATCCCAGGGACGGGCAAGCCTGCTGTCTATGGGGTTGCACAGAGCCGGACACGACTGAAGCGACTTAGCAGCAGCAGTAGCATGCTTGTATAAGCTTGATAACCTAATACACCTGCTAGTAGCACCAGCTGTCATTCTTAGAAATGACCCTACTTATGAGTGAAAAGAGACTATAACCCTGTAGACAGTTTGTGGTTTAATGTTATAGTTGTTCAAAGTGTTTAGTGGAAGAATCTTCTCTCCTAAATTAAAGGAAGACCTTTGGATACATCACCCTCCTGGTGGGTGGTCTGTTAACTTCTTTATAGTAGCTGGGGGTTAATTCAGCCTGCAACTGTGATAAACATCCCCTTAGAGTTTGGGTCCCTGGTGGACTCAGTCTGAAGGAGAGAAGAAACAAAGCAGGCTGCTCTGCATGCTGGTCAAAGATTCAGTTTATATATTCCCAGGGCTTGGATTAGTGCGTGGCATAAACTGATCACGTAATGTTTTTTGAATGAATGAATGAGACTCTTAAGTGGTCTCTTGCTGCTTTGATGGTAAACTCCGGGAGTTGATAATGGACAGGGAGGCCTGGCGTGCTTCGGTTCATGGGGTCGCAAAGAGTTGGACACGACTGAGTGACTGAACTGAACTGAACTGCTTTGATGAAGATAAAACTTTACTTAACCAGAGTACACACTTAAGTTGAATACTCACCTAAACAGTTACATTCACATCAATTCACCCTCTTCTTTCAGAGAAAAATGTCACCATTTTTACATGTATATATCAGTTCAGTTCAGTCACTCAGTCGTGTCTGACTCTTTGCAACCCCATGGACTGCAGCACGCCAAGCCTCCCTGTCTATCAACAACTCCTGGAGCTTGCTCAAGCTTATGTCCATTGAGTCAGTGATGCCATCCAACCATCTCATCTTCTTTCATCCCCTTCTCCTCCTGCCTTCACTCTTTCCCAGCATCAGGGTCTTTTCAAATGAGTCAGTTCTTCGCATCAGGTGGCCAAAGTATTAGAGTTTCAGCTTCAACATCAGTCCTTCCAATAAATATTCAGGACTGATTTCCTTTAGGATCAACTTCTTGGATCTCCTTGCTGTCCAAGGGACTCTCAAGAGTCTTCTTCAACACAACAGTTCAAAAGCATCAATTCTTCAGTGCTTAGATTTCTTTATGGTCCAGCTCTCACAGTGATACATGATTCTCTATAGTCCAACTCTCACATCCATACATGACTACTGGAAAAACCATAGCCTTGACTAGACAGACCTTTGTAAAGTAATGTCTCTGCTTTTTAATATGCTGTCTATATATATAACTGGATACACACACACACACACTCTTTTTCATATTCTTTTCCATTATGGTTTTTCATGGTCTATTGAAAACAGTTCCCTGTTTGTGACAGTAGGACCTTGTTGTTTAGTCATAACTTTATTTTCTTTGTTACTTTTAATTTGTGCAAGTTCTGCTGAATATTTGATCTGATAATTAACACTTGAAATGTTAGTCAATTTAGAGAGTGCACCATGAAAAGACACATGAAGGAGTTTTAAGAGGGGGCATGCCCAATGCAGATTTAGTAGGGAAAAAATAAAATGTTCACTTGTGTAACACAGTAGGCTTGCTAATGCCAAACCTATGCAAAGCCTATGAAAATATGATCCTGGTCAAGTAACATTTTATTTTACCCATCAGATGCATTTTTCAATAAAAAATAAAACACGTGAAGTAAAGATTACTCATGGACAAATGTTTTACTGAAGAAGATTTAGTTATTAAATGAAACCTGCTAGGTCAGCCTAAGACTAAGGCACTGGAATAACATACATGACATCTGCTGCTGTGGGCACAAGAAGGGCTCAAGAAGCCTGAATACCTAATCATTGAATACTGAGCCTAAGCCTGAATACTGCCTAAGCATTGCCTGGACAATTGAGTAGGATTGGTATTTTCACAAGTTATCAGAATTTAAACTCAATTAGAAATTTTTCTTTAAGTTTCTGAAATCACAAGACTAAGAGAAATTTGCTTCTCCACATTTATTTTTGATATTAATAGAGAATAAATTTCATCTGAGATGAGCCAAATAAATGAAAACTGAAGCATTTGATTTAGAAAACATAAAGATTTCTTTAGGCTAAATTTGTCTAAATAATGGGTAAATATTTCTGGCTAAATAATGGCTAAAAGTTTCTAAATATAGAACAGCCTTTTGGACTCTGTGGGAGAGGGAGAGGGTGGGATGATTTGGCAGAGTGACAGTGTAACATGTATGATATCATAAGTGAAACGAATCGCCGGTCTAGGTTCGATGCAGGATGCAGGATGCTTGGGGCTGATGCATGGGGATAATCCAGAGAGAAGGTGTGGGGTGGTGGGGGCGGGGGGTCAGGATTGGGAGTTCATGTACACTCGTGGCTGATTCATGTCAAGGTATAGCAAAATGAATACAGTATTGTAAAGCAAAACAAACTAAAAAATAAAA
>SJXQ01005029.1:118149-318941 GCA_006408695.1 Aepyceros melampus
GGAGGGGGGAGGTGGGGGTCGGGATTGGGAGTTCATGTACACTCGTGGCTGATTCATGTCAATGTATAGCAAAACGAATACAGTATTGTAAAGCAAAACAAACTAAAAAATAAAAATTAATTAAAAAAATAAAAGTGTCTAAATATTTGGCTAAATAACGTCTATTAGATTCAGTTCAAATTAATAGGATATATAATTAAATTATCCTTTCCTAGAAAATTAAATGAAAAAAAAATAAGATAAAATTATTTTATAAAGTAATACATATTTAGTTTCTAGAGCAGAAAGTATTGTCTTCACACACACAAAAGCATTTTATAAAGAATGGCGGTGGTAGTGATGTATGGATGAAGCCTGCTGAAGAAAAACGATTCTACAGAAGACATTGTGACTATGTTTGAGTCTGGCTTCTTGAATTCTGTAGTATTTAGTTAAACAGGTTTGTTGATACTTTATATTTGTTTTTATTTATTTTAATGGCTGAAATAGGGTCCATCAAAATTCTAACAATTGAATTGTTCAGTTCAGTTGCTCAGTCGTGCCCGACTCTTTGTGAACCATGGACTGCAGTATGCAAGGCTTCCCTGTCCATCAACAACTCCTGGAGCTTGCTCAAACTCATGTCCATTGAGTCGGTGATGCCATCCAACCATCTCATCCTCTTTTGTCCCCCTTCTTCTCCCACCTTTAATCTTTCCCAGCATCAGGTGTTTTCAAATGAGTCAGTTCTTCGCATCAAGTGGCCAAAGTACTGGGGTTTGAGCTTCAACATCAGTCCTTCCAATGAATATTCAGGACTGATTTCCTTTAGGATGGACTGGTTGGATCTCCTTGCTATCCAAGAGACTCTCGAGTCTTCTCCAACACCACAGTTCAAAAGCATCAATTCTTCAACGGTCAGCTTTCTTTATAGTCCAACTGTCACATCCATACATGACTACTGGAAAAACAGAAGTTTTGACTAGACAGATGTTTGTTGGCAAAATAATGTCTCTGCTTTTTAATATGCTCTCTAGGTTGGTCATAACTTTTCTTCAAGGAGCAAGCATCTTTTAGTTTCATGGCTGCAATCACCATCTGCAGTGATTTTTTTAGCCTCCAAAAATAAAGTCTGTCACTTTGAAGTCTGTCTGTTTCCACTGTTTCCCCATCTATTTGCCATGAAGTGATGGGAATGGATGCCATGATCCATTTCTGAATGTTGAGTTTTACGCCAACCTTTTCCACTCTCCTGTTTCACTTTCATCAAGAGGCTCTTTAGTTCCTCTTCACTTTCTGCCATAAGGGTGGTGTGATCTGCATATCTGAGGTTATTCATATTTCTCCCAGCAATCTTGATTCCACCTTGTGCTTCATCCAGTCTAGCATTTCTCATGATGTACTCTGCATAGAAGTTAAATAAGCAGGGTGACAATATACAGACTTGACGTACTCCTTTTCCTATTTGGAACCAGTCTGTTGTTCCATGTCCAGTTCTAACTGTTGCTTCCTGACCTGCATATAAATTAGTTTAGTCCAATTGAATTGTAGTTAAGAATATACATGCGAAACATCTGTTCTTAATTTAAGAACTGTAAAAATTAAATATAAATTATGAGAATGGATTAATGCAGAGAAAGATCATGTGATTTTTTTTTTGAGTGAATGAAAATCATGTATGATACTCATATATGCTCAGGTTATAAAATGTCAGTTTACAAAATATCATTCAATTCACCTGAATAGGTTATGTAGGCTTAGACCTTTGAATTTGTGTTAAAATTTGTGATGTATCTTTCTTAGCTGGGCTACCAGAAAGCAATGCACTTTCCTCTCATGCCTCAGGTTCTCTTTCTATGAAGTTTGTGCCTCACAGTTCTGTCCTAACGATTACAGATAATATATACAAGGACCTGGCACATAGTAAGGGCTTATACAGTATAACTTAACTATACTTCATTTGTTTCCCTTGTGGCTCAGCTGGTAAAGAATCTGCCTGCAATATGGGAGACCTGGGTTTGATCCCTGGGTTGGGACAATCCCCTGGAGAAGGGAAAGGCTACCCACTCCAGTGTTCTGCCTGGAGAATTCCATGGATTGTATAGTCCATGGGGTCACAAAGAGTCAGACATGACTGAGGGACTTTTATTTTTTATATATATTTATTCATATATATATTACATATAATATATGTATATATATTATATTAATATATAAATATATTAATATATATTTCATATATATATGTTTCACCTCACATCAACTTCATTGATACTTATAAAGCCAGCTTTCTTGATAGTTCACTGAATAGAACTCAAAATTCTTATAAATATTTATTATTTTAAAGTGCTTTCTATTTATTATGGTCCCTGTTAAAATATTACAAGGTCAAAGTTGCAGCACCAGGCAGTACAGCTTATATAACCATGTTTCTAAGGAGTTTTTATCAGGCTTTCACAGTATAAAATATGTAGGTACCTTTTTTTAGTTTTCAGCTCCTCCTCAGCCTGTGCTGTTTTGAAAAAAAAAAAATTCTCTTTTGTATTTCCTATTGGTTCCCTGAAGGGTGCAATTATTGATTATTTATGGTTTAATGGGGGAACATTTTATTGTAACTCATAGGAATGAAACAGCAACAAATGAGATGCATGTGAAACATCTCAGAAATGTGTATCCAACAATGAAAACATACATCTTCAAATATGAATATGCATTTAGACCCTGGCTGGCTGCCCAAGCTCCTAAGTTGTTCTGTGCTTCAACTTCCTATTATAATAGATTCTGCTAATGGAAGCTTTGGGTCTACAGATAGAGGTAATAACACCCGCTAGAGCTTTGTGTTTGGGAATAAGTGGGCTTCTTTGTGGTGAGGTATTAAATATTTATCAGTTTGCCTTAAGCCAAGTACATGGAAAAAGACTAGTTTGTATTTGTGTTTTGTTTTCAAGCAGGCCACTTTCAATCTTATTTATCTTGCTTAATCAGAGAGTTCATTGTTGAATGCTTTAGTCTAAAATACTTTCATTGTGTTGTATGTTTGCTACCTAAAACAAATAGCTAAAAATAGTTTTTAATTGAGCTGTAAGTGAAGGCCTGTCAGTGCATAAATCACACAATATTGTATACTCCTGTATAAGCATAAAGAGGATATTTTAATTAGCATGTGTTCCAATATTTAAAGATGGAAAGAATTACTCTACAGAGCTAAGAATATAAGTGTTAAAAATGCTTTGTAATCATTATAAAAAGAACAGTTTCAATATTTTTCTTTATTATTGGGTAGAAGGTTGTGATTCAATCAGTTTAAACAAGTATAAATATAGAGATGATCATTTAGGTTGAATTTTGTTTCACAGAGTAAATTCTTGACATCTGGGCTATTGTACAATCTGTCCCATACAAGGGGAAAATCTTTTTTTATGAGAGCAGCGTCCTGCTGGGAAGCTTATTTTATTCTCCTAGTTTTGCTTCCTTCTGCTTTCCCCACCTAATAATGATTACTGGTTTGCAAATAGAAATTTGTATAAATTGACACAGTCCTTTTTCCTTCTGCTGTCCTCAAATGTGAAACAGTATTGCTATATTACTCCCCAAAATGTAAATGGATGAAAATGCTACAATCTTTTAAGGAAGCAAAAATATCTTCATATTTTCTGTACAATTTTTTCAAAGTCAAATACAGTCATGTTTGTATCATCACATAAAATTCATTTTAGAATTCTTCACAATAAATTGACGAAGATAAAGCAATCTGCTTCTTATATTAGTGAAGCAAAAGGCGTGATTTTAAAAAACTCTTCTTGTGTGGTTAGGTACAAAAGTCTGTGACAGTTGCTGACTTCAAGAGGCCTTTCAGGAGAATCTTATGGTTGGCAATGAAATTTATTTTAGGACAAAAAAAAAAAAAGATCTTGGAATTGCATTTCTAATTAAGTAGTGAAATATTTGAGCAAATTGACCATTTAAGTCTTAATTTTCATAAGTATTTTCTATGTACTGTTGATATCTGTACATGTGTTTAATTTCCAGTGAAAGCAAAATCCTGGAATTAGGCTTATCTGAGTATTAACTTGAGAAATTCATTCATTCATCGTCTGTAATATTCTTTTATGTCCATATTATTTTAATCACAGCATAAATTTGCCACTGTATTTTATGTCCAGAGCACATTTATTTGTGAATTATTTAACCTTGTTTATGTTATAGCTTATAGTATAGAACAATCAACATAATGAACTGAAAAAGTTTTAATGCAGTGATAGAGCCTTGGCATTTATAGATTTATCTTTACAGTTGTAAATCTTTTAGTTTCAGATATTTGTGAGAAATCACCATGGTATGTAAAACAGTTTGAAATTTTCTAGGACAGTAATTTGTGCTCTGACTTCAGTCACTAAGAACCTATAGGTGAGACCAGCTGACTACCCAATATCAATATCGCAGTGTGGTTATGAAGTAATTGGCACCTTATATTAACTTTTAAAAAGTAATAAAAACTTTATTTTATAGCAGGAAGTGATACTGAAAAAGTTCAACTATTAACGATTTAACATTTTATGTGTTATGAGATTTGTGATCTCAAGATATACCCCTTAAGAATGTTACAGTTTTACTAAAGTTAGTGGTGGTGGTTTAGTCACTAAGTTGTGTCTGAATCTGTCCATGGAATTCTCCAGGCAAGAATACTGGAGTGGGTTGCCATTTCCTTCTCCAGGGTATCTTTCCCACCTAGGAATTGAACCCCAGTCTCCTGAATTGGAGGCAGATTCTTTACCCACTGAGCTACTGGAGTTAGAGACATTTATTGTTCTGTGATCAGATTATTTTAGTAGTTGGAATGTGAAAGTGAAAGTGAAGTCGCTCAGTCATGTCCGACTCTTTGTGATCCCATGGACTGTAGCCCATCAGGCTCTTCCATCCATGGGATTCTCCAGGCAAGAACACCGGAGTGGGTTGCCATTTTCTTTTCCAGGGGATCTTCTCGACCCAGGGATTGAACCCAGGGCTCCTCCATTGCAGGCAGACGCTTTAACCTCTGAGCCACCAGAGAAGTTGGAATGTAGCTCTCCATTAAATTAGAAAACTTGAAAATTAGAAATAGTTTGCAACTACAAAGCATTCAAGTACTTATCATCTTTGATAAAAATCTTAGGGTGTCTGTATATGAGACCCAGGAAATGGCATTTAAGGAGAGCCACACACATGCATGGGGTTTCCCCAGTGGCTCAGTAGTAAAGAATCCACTTGAAATGCAGGAGATGCAAGTTTGTGCCCTGGGTTGGGAAGATGCCCTGGAGAATCAAATGGCACCTAACCCAGTATTCTTGCCTTGGAAATCCCACAGTCAGAGGAGCCTGGCAGGCTATAGTCCAGGGAGTCACAAAGAGTCAGACACGACTGAGAAGCTACATGACAACAACAATATATGCATATTCACACACATCATGCTTTCACATTGAAATGTAAATAAAATGGCTATATTCTACAGTATCCAATTACATTTATGTTTAGTGAAGAGAATGATGAGTATAATTCTTACCTGGCTAGGTTAGGGTAGGAAGAAACCAACTGTATATTTTGTACAGGAACATTTCAGTGTTTCCTCATGGCCTTTGTCCTTTTTCTCTTCACTTTTTATTGGTGGTTTTGTTGTAGGTACTTCACATACATTACCTCGTTGAATCTACTGCTGTGAAGAAAAAACTATAACTAAAGTTGAGACAATGTCATAGTAAGGTCCAACTCTCAGTTATATATAGGGCTATCCAAAAGGAGAATGGATGTTTCATTTAGGATAGCATAATGTTTTGTCTTAAGTAAAGATAGTTTGGGTTTCATATGCCAGATACATCACTGATACTATTTAATTTCTCTACCCATCCCTGAGATACATTGCAAAATCTTTCTGTGGATGAAATCACTTAACCCCAGCAGTGAGTGCCATGGGTTATTTACTTTAAATGACAGCAGCAACATTTTTATGCACATATATCTATCATACCGAAAACATCCTGACTGGGAAGCTGAAAAGAAAATGAAAAAGCACTCTCTTTTCCATATGAAAACATTACTAGCCGCAGAAACTGAAAGACTGTCCACCAATAATTTAGATTTAATACAGATAGTTCCTGACTTAACAATGAGTGAATAGTTACTTCTCACAAATTTCAGTAACATTGTCTTGACAGTGGTTCTGGGTGCCTTCATGTTCCTAGGCAACTCAAAAGGGGGTGGGAAATTTACACTCAAATTTGCTTATATATGTTAGATTTTATATGTTATTATATTGAGAATATATTACGTCATTACAGGCTAGCTATACATTTCTATTTCTTTCCTGTGAGTTTCTCAGGACTTGCATCCTGAGATGCCCTCTTAATTGCATCCTTGCTCCCCTCTCTTTGTCTTTGAAAATTAACATACCTAATATACACATTGTTATGGTTGAGTCTCCTGGCTACATGAAAGAAAATATGTAGACTTCTTTGATGTAGAATAATAATTTAAAAAAAACATAAATCTTAGAGTGTGTCTTTGTGTGTGTGTAATGTGTCTGTGTCTGTGCATACACAAGAGAGAGATTCTTAACAAGAAATCTATGAAAGAAAGGAGCCATCTCTTTATTCCACGTGCTGTTTTCATTTAATTTGATTTATAGATTCAGAAGAAAAATTAATGAATGTTTAAATCCAGTGAGATATTAAAAGTCCAAATTGTGGATATTTGAATTAAATCCAAAACTAATCAACTTGGATTTTTTGAACAATATTCTTTGGCATTTAGTAAACTGATAGCATAATTTCTAGCAGGAATATTATGCTTGAGAAATACAGCAGTTTTGTGAATCAGATTTTAAGGGTTAATGCTATGTCAATGCTATGAACCAGAGAATTAGATATTTATGCCAGTACAGCTTTAAGGAATGATGCATAATGGATTGTGATAGCTGAAACTGCTGAAAATTGATGGTCCCAATCAAAAAGATAGATTAGGAATCTTTGTGGTATGACTACATACCTATAACTCTGTGAGAAATACAAGTGAGAAAAGCAAGGAATATGAAAGATTTTTCTTTGAAGAACTCCCAGGATTTGGGATACTCTTTATTTTATTAGTTTAGTCAGTTTCCCACTAGTTGAATGGTCCAGATTTGTGAATGAAGATGTTTTTATTGTATCACACCAAGGTTATGGAACCATTCTGGGACCTTAGGCCAGAGTTTGTAATATGGATGCTAAAGGAATACCAAAGGGTTGAATCTGAGCTGTTTACAGTCTGCTACACTTTGAGTTCCTTATAGATAGTTTGAATCAGTGTTCAGTTGAGTACTTTTTGTTTATTGATTTGTATTATCCCATTTAATTGAACCTATGAAGTTTTATCTTTGAAACTGAAGATTTAATTGAATGTAGGTTCTACTGTATATTTTGCCAAGGTTACTTTTATCAATAACACTTATGCAAATCCTGATAATGTATATAGTATAATCTTCTACCCTGTAGAAATTTAAAGATAGTTAAAAATTATCATTATAGGAATAGTTTTTTGGCAGAGGAAATGAGCATGTAAACGCTTATCATATTGAATTATATAGAGAGCAAATAGAAATCATTTTGTAAGTGAAAATTCTCATAGATATCATATGTCAGATGACATATGTATTTAACATACTTTTATACTTAGCATAATATTGTATTTTCTTAGGTAGTTGAAGAAGACTTCTGTAGGATAAGTTTGAGAGGTGTTGGTAAGAACCCAGTATTTAATAAAGAAATCCCATGTTTCTTTAGATTTGTGACTCATAAATGATATATTCAGTTACTTAATATCTGTGAATCTCAGCATTTTATGGAAATATGATTTAGCATATCTTTGTTATTTAATAATTTAAATCTGATTCTCTTATAGGTGAATTTCTGATTTCTATCTATATATTTTTCATACTTTTGATTTTAGTTTTCAAAAATTAAATTTAGATATCGCTTCCTTATTATATGCTATGAAACAAGCCCCATTTGACTGATTTTTCTCTTTTTTATTAGTGAAATGTTATGTCCATTATAACCAGTTTTTGCATAAAACTACATTTATATGACTTTATTCTTTATAGCAACCAAAATAAAAGTGTAATTAGTGGACTTGGTGTGTATACTAATTTTGGGGGGTATTGCTTGGTAAATAAATATTGAACTCTTTTAAAACTATTTTTAGTTTTTCTTTCTAAATCAGTTTTGTTCACTTATTTTTCTTCCAGTTATATTGAGATTTAATTGATATAAAGCACTGTATAAGTTTAAGGTGTACAGCATAATAATTTGACTCATATACATAATGAATGATTATAATAACAAGTTTAGTGAATATCCATGAGATAAAAGTTAAATAAAAAAATTTGTATGTGAAGAGAACTAACAACTTTTATGTTTAATATACTGCCTTGTTAATTATATTTTTCATGTTGCTTACATTCCTGGTACTTAGCTTATAACTGGAAGTTTTTATTACATTTTGATTGCCTTTATCCAGTTTCCTCCCCCCTCCCTTTCTTTCTTTCTTTTTTTTCTTTACTAGCTTTAGATTTTTGAGAGGTATATAATAAAACCTTACCCTCATCTTCTCTTTTATTCATTCTGTTAATTGTATATGAATTTAGTATCTGTTAATATGTAATATTAAAGTGAACAAAATAAGGCCCTTGTCTTTATGGAATTTTTAAGTCAAGTGCAGGAGATAGCCAGTAAGTAATTAAACAATATAGCTATATATTCAGTATGTGCTATGGAGGAAATAAAGCAGTGTAACAGAAAATCATTGTGTCAAGTTATTTTAGATGAAATGGTTGGAGAAGACTACGTGTAGAGGTGACATTGCAACCAACACAGAAAAGAATGAGAAAGAGGCTAGCAATTCAAGAGTTAGGAGATAAGCTCATAAGATAGAATGGTGAAAAAGTGGATAGGCATAATAGGAAGAAAGGGTTTGATGGGTTCCAGAAATGGCCAGTGTGGCTAGAGTAAAGTATTAATAAATGAGGGGAAGAATAATATGGGTCAAGACTGGAACTGTAGACACAAGCTGGCTATTTGAGAGTCCATACCTATAAAAAGATGTTCAGAATTTTCCATGAGTTTTAAGTAAATGAATAAAGTAGATTTCTTAGAAGAGAAATAGAAGTGGGGAGGTTTGCAATGCAGTGATTTTAATGATGGATCTTGGAATCATTAAGCCACAGGAGGGATGATGGCAGGAAGGAGGAGATGGAGAATAGAAAAGAAGGACTTGTAATGGGGTACAAGAGTGAGTGAGCTGAAAGGATGAGGTGGTGTGGTGAATGCCAGGTCTAGGAAGGAGCCCTGAGAAATGGGTACCAGAGATGGATAACAGTAAAACAGTTCGGGGAGTCAGGGACCTGAATACTGGGTGAGTCACAAGTGTAGATTTTGCAGCAGAGGTGAGAAGGAAGGTGAAAAAGCTACATCTTTGAAATGCCTGAAAGGGTGGTTTTTTGAAAGCAAATGGGGGACACACTAGGTGGGATAGCTTGATTATAGAAGATTCAAATAAAGTGAGATTTGTGGAGGGAAAGAGAACATTGATTTGGTAGTAGCAGTAAAGAGAAACAAGATGGACATGTAAACTACTGCTAGGTCTTGAAATATCTTAGAAAAATCAGTTTCCAAACCAGGGGTATGATGATGATGGTCATTTTCAGTCAAATAAACTCGTGTTTCAGTACTCACTGATTTACACCCATATGTATTTCTGAACAATTTAGCATGAGGCATTCTGTGAGAGCAGGGATCCTGTTTGTTTTGAGGACTGTTGAATTCTTAGAAACTGACATACTGTCTTTTTAGTAAATATAGTTTGACCTAAATTAATTGACTAAATTATAGACTGAGTTTCTTGTTATTTTGATTTTAATTTGAAAATTAAGAACAATGTACTTTTCCTATTTTCTAGCTTTATTTCTAAATTTTTTTATATCCTGTTATAGTATATGCTCCTGTTTTGACACATTCTAATTATTGTCAAATTATAAATACTATTAATATATTCGACGGTTCATAATCTATTATTTGAAATTTAACACATTTCCCACTAAATACATTTTGGCACATACTCATAATTAGTGCTTATTGACGTAATTTCATCGTGATTTCAGTTTATGTGATCCAAATTTTCAAGTAAAACCTTAAGGGATTATCAAATTCCTTAATAACATTAGAAACTTCTATAAAATATCTGCTGAATTTTTAGAAATTTATTTTGGAAAGATATATAAGATATATGAAAAAAATATGGAAATAAAATTCTGTTTAATGTGTCTTATTTGGGGTAAAAACTTCTATAAGTTATGTATTTATTGTTCTTTTTGTGTAAAAACATTAGAGTTTCTTTCCCAGAGTTTATTCACATGTTAATGTTGGCCACTGTGTTTATGTTGATTAGATTTGTATAATGCAGTGAGTTTAAATTCTCCATTTTTCTCTCCCCATCCTTCTTTCTTTGTTTTCTTCCTTCTTCATTAATTTTTAAAGATATACATCTCACACATTTTTCTTGGAGGAGTGGATAGTGACTGCCTCATTCTTGAGTGAGTGAAGTTGCTCAGTTGTGTCTGACCCTGCGATCCCATGGACTGTAGCCTATCAGGCTCCTCCGTCTATGGAATTTTCCAGGCAAGAGTACTGAAGTGGGTTGCCATTTCCTTCTCCAGGGGATCTTCCCGACCCAGGGATCAAACCCAGGTCTCCCACATTGCAAACAGACGCTAGGGAAGCCCTCATTCTTAGCCCACTCAAATAGCTCAGCCTTGAAATTAAAAAAAATGATTTACTAACATTATCTGTTGTTGTTTTTTTAACATAATAACAATACAAAGAAAACTTGCTTTTTTTACATTTCAATGCTAGTATTTTACCACATTTTGGGGTAATCAATACCTTGCTGATTTCTCATTACTTTAAAATATTTCCAGTAATAGTAACTATACAATTTTAATTCCAGCTCCTATGCTAAATACACAGAGACTAATAAATTGTTCTTGAAAGAATAGTTGCAATAGTTTCATTCTGGATAATATTTCCAGTCATTCTAAAGTTTTATAGATTGACCCAAAGATGCCTCAATGAAGGGAAAGAGTATATATAAACATCTGTGTACTCAGTCACTCAGTTGTATTCTGGCTCTTTGCAACCCCATAGACTATAGCCTACTAGGCTCCTCTGTCCATGGAATTTTCAAGGCAAGAATACTTGAGCTTGTTGCCATTTCCTGCTCTACAGGATCTTCCCAACTCAGGAATCGAACTCATGTTTCTTGTCTCCTGCATTGGCAGGCAGATTCTTTACTACTGTGCCACCTCGGTATTGTGATCTCTTATTTCTTCTTCTGTATTCCTGATCTAGGTGAATGGCCCTATTCACCCATTATCCACCCACAAGCCACACCGTGGAGCTGGTTTATGCAGCTGCCATCCACTCAGCCACCAAATGCTGTGGGCATTGCCTCTAACGTCTTTCTAAAATCCATCTGCTGCTTTCCAGTCCTACAGTCAGTACGTTCATTCAGAATCTAAATATATTTCTTCCTTTGATTTCTATACAGCCTCTTAAGTTAGTTATCTGCCACCCTCTCTTCCTTCTCCCATTAAAATATCTCTCTTGCTTAGTATTCCGTGGGTATCATGATCTTCAATATAAAATTTATATTTGGACTTTTAATAAGACTTGCATCCCCTTTATAATCTGGTCCTTTGTTCATCAGCCCAAGCTAATTTTTGACCCGCCTCCCACTGACACATTGAGTTCTTGTCATGCTGAGCCCTTTGTAGTTATTGTACAGTCAACTTGTGTATACTTTCTCAAAGGCTGCCCCCTCTGCCTTCCTTCTCCTAAATTTCCTCTTATTTACATGGGTAATGCGTCCTCACCCTTTAAGAATTTCCTGAAGTTATCCCCTGACATCCTAATCCCTTACCAGTCATCACTCTGGGCTACAGTGGTCTTCGTAGTTATGTCATTTATCCCGTGATATTGCCACTGAAAGTTTATGTCTGTTTCCCATCATGGGCTTAAGTGGCTCTGCAGAGGGCTTAGAGGGAGTAATCTGGTAGAAGGGGGCCAAGGAGACTTGTCTCTAAGATACATCAGCAGAGCAGTATTTTATTTAGATCATATTTATTTGAGATGGTTTTAGGGAAGCCAGAGAGTATACTGGGGAAGGGTGAAGTATGAGGATCCTAAGCGACTCTTGGTACCACTGCTGATGTTTCCTCTACTGTAGGTGATTTCCTGGAAAACAGAGACTGTGCCTGTCATCTCTGTGTCCTCTGAGCATCGCATAGTGTTGGGCAAATAGATTGCACGCCCGGTACGTAGTAGGTTCCTAACTGTTAAGTGAATTGGGGATTCTAGATGCTATACATGAAACTTAGTTGCTTTCAAAATGTAATTTCCCGTAGCATTGGAATCTATTGAAAATACATCCTTTTTCCTAATGAAATATCTGATCACCACTATTTGATTAAGATATGTGGGCTCAGACAGGATTATCAAAGTGTTGCCATATATATGTAAATCACACATGAAAACTAGTCTAACATTCTGTCCACTAATGGAGATTTAGTGAAAGGAATCTCTTTGGCCAGTGCTTTTCTGGTGGAGGAATACATTAAAAACATTAACAACCAGCTCTCTCCATTTTAGGCTGCCATTTTTTTCCTAAGAGCTGCTGCACATCAAGTATACCTAAATTGCCTTTCTGAAATACGGGAACACAAGAGTATTGTCAGTAAAATGGTCTGTGTTGATTAGTTTGTCTTTGGGGTGCAGTTGATTCATCAGATAATGGAGATACTGCTGGCGTTTCATGCAACCTGCCATGGTGTGCTGGCTTTATTGGCTTCCCAGCAGCGTCGCTGACACAAATTGTCAGATTTTATGGGCAGTTTTAAACCTAATGAAATAGATCCTCTAGAAACTTCCCTTACTGTTTTAGTAGCTGTACTGTTTGAAAGAAAGGAACCAATGTGTACAACACAGGATAGTTCAGGACTGAAATCATGGAAGATGGTGACAACATGCTTATTTTGTTCATGCACATACTGTCATTAACTGCACGATGGGATGCTGATGTTGCCTTAGAGGCTGGTATTAATCTTTGTGGCAGAGCTTGCAGAAACCCTGCATGCCTTCACTGACGTAAGTGTTGCTCTCCATCTTTTTGATCGTAAGATTACTCCTTTAGGATATAAGGTAATATAAGGCTGCTAACCTTTAAAAAAAACATTCCAAGTTAGTAAAGGTACAAGACATTCGTTTTCTTCCAGTACTGAAAATTGAGTACAAAGTCATATAAGACTTGACATCCATCATCCAATTTCATCATAGCTTTGGGAGAATGGAAATAGTTAGTCCTATTATATCCATAAGAATATAAGTTTTGCTTGTATTGGTCCTAGGTCTATAAGAATCCTAAGAACTGCTTTAATTCATACTATAGGGAGTTTCCTAACAAAGCAGTTGTTTACTAAATTCTTGCTTTTTGTTAAACCTAGATACAAAAAAAAATAAAAATTCTATTTCCACAAGTAAAGGAATGCTGACAAAACATTCAAAGATAGCTAATCTTTTCATTTTTTTTCCCTACCTTTAAAATGTTCCCTAAATAGTGATAGAGTCAACGTCTGTATATTGCCAGGATCTTTGTCAGGGAACGATTACATTTTGGATAGAATCACATGTAGGAATTTTCCAAATGATTCACACAGAATCAACTTAATCTTCTGGAAAACATTGTAGGGAATACAAATACACATTGTACCCAGGATGTAGAGTGCTTACTACAGTGTGGTCTGTGAGTTTTCTTTGGCATGCATAACCCAAAGACCTAGACAGAAATGGCTGATTTTATCACTTCTACTGTAAAACAACTTCCTATAGAATAACTTCATTCTTATTAAACATACCAGTGTCTACCAACTACAGTTAATTTAAAAAAGACATGCCATTGAAATTTCACCTGGTGGTGTTGAGGAAACTATCTTCTCCCTTGGATGTCTTTGGAGAGTACAGATGTTAACTCTTTAGTAAAATAAAGACTCATTTAGTATAAAAATCGCTTATAAAATACTTGAGTCAGTGTAGAAATAAGTTGACTATCTTCCTACCCAGACCAAAATCTCTGAAGTATTAGGAATTCTCTTTTTGCTTCCAAGCACTTTGGAGATAGTGAAAGTTTTTAAACACTAAAAATGGAATTTATTTTTAAAATTAGGGTATAAAAGGATTCTTCACTTGTCAGAAGGATTCATCTTGAGGTTTTTTTTAATATTGTATTTTCCCCCTAATGTATTCAGAGTTTATAATTTTTTTTCAAATTTCAGTTCACACAAATTTTTAAGGGTACCACAATTGCAGAAGATAAAGCATGCTGGTGTTACTTCTGTGTCATAGATAGTAAAAACTGAGTCACCAAGTCTTGCTGAGAACCACAAAAACTCATAATAGAGTCCCCCAAATTTTGACTAATATTCTACAATCTCCTCTAATTGGGATAATTATTTTAAAAAGTCACAATTGTACTTACTCCAGAAACCCAGGCTGGAGATAGACATTAAAATGAGTCTTCAGAAAAATGAAGAAATTTTTTGAAAAGCAGAGTCATTAATTAAATATTTGACCTTTTGTGGCTTCTCAAATGTCCATTTCAAAAAGGTAGAAGCAGTTAGAAGGAAAAGATATGAATGTAGATTTGGGGCCAGAGGACAAAAATAGTTTAAATTGCCTTAATATATGTTCACAGATTGCAAATGAGCACTTCTTAAAATTTAAACCCTTGAATATGATATCTCAGGCACTGAGTTTTTTACATATACAGTGTGATTCTTAACTGCCTTCCAGCTGTGTTCTGATTTCAGAAAATGACCTTCCCTCTAAGTTTTATGTGTAACTCATAAAATGCATGGCTCTGGAGAACAATTATCAATGACAGGGAGTATGCTTTCTTGATTATACGGTGGGGTCCTGTTCCCCACCTCTGTTTTTAAAGGATATTAAGGTAAGATTAAAAATGCTCCAGTTGTTCTGCTTGCTTTAACAGTGAAGGAGACAAAATTGATTCTAGATTATGGCTCAGTGTTTCAATGTTATTTGGCTGCACCTGTTGGCCAGCAGCTGTTGGGGATTATTGCAAGTTTCTTTGTAAGGAACAATGTGGCAACAATAATAAATCAGATTTAAACTGGTTACTGAATTGGTTTGTTTAAAAGGTTTAAACATCATTTTATAATCAAAGATGTTAATTCTAAATGGTGAACTCTAATGAACCTCCATATATCTTGGGGCCAAATTATATTTTCTAAATCTGGGTAATGACCGACCATACATGTACTAAAGCCAGGACAGTTTTCTCCCAGAAATATAGCAACATTGAAAGTATCCCTATCAAACACTCCTGAAAAGATGGGAAAGGTACAATATTCCTTTAATTTTTTTTTCTTTTTGGTTCAAGTGAAATGGAGGAACAGCTCTGATAATTAGAATTTTTATATGGCAAATGCTCACATACATAGTGGATTTGAGAAAATGAATTTTCACTAATCTAGAAAATTCTCTCAAGAGAAAAGGGATTTAAAACCTTTCATGATCTATTTAAATTCAACATACCTTTCTCCTATTTCGAATAGGGAAAAATGACTCTAAGGTCATAATGTGGAATTGACTTCTCCATTCCTAGTATATCATGACATTTCACATTAAGACATAATAGGAAGAAACATTCACGGGTGAAGATGGAGGAGACAAATGTAGTTTATTGTTTTTCATGGTGATACATATTTTATGTAATCCATCATTCCTGGTTCTCTAAATATGTGTCTTCCCTAAGGTAGAGTCTCAAAACTTTTGAAAGATATTTTAGTAGTTCTGCCAGGAAGGTGAATGGTCTGGAGCTAAAGCAAGTGTCAAAGGACTTTTTATTTAATGTATTTGTTTCCTAGTCTATGACTTTCTCTCTGCATACACATGTACATCCATATGCCAAAAATTCGTGTTTGTTTTTTCATATTCAAACTTTATTCATGAGAAAAGCAGATTTATTCCTAATTCCATTTATCTGTATGGACAATAGCCCTCACCCATTTTACTTTGCAAACCCACTCCCTTTTCTTCTTAGCCCTCCTTCTCTTTCTTTTTATCCTTCACTAATAGACCCTTCAGCTTCTAAGGCCAGACATCCAGGACTACTTTCCCAGAAGTAACAAATTAAACACATAAATCATTTTGGTGGCATACTTGACAGTCACCAGTCATTTATAAAATCAGGTCCCTGATCTTTTGGTAACTGGTGTTAAGAAATGCTCCACCAGCTCCTCCTGTGGAGAGGAGAGATCTGCTGATTGTTCTGTTTGGAAGACAGTCCACCCCTACATCTTTGCACATTTATGAAATTACTGTGAATTGTCTTTTATGTCTTTTCAAGTATTTATGTAATTAGGTTAGGCTCCACCTAACAGAGAGAAGTTGCTCTTATTCTCTGCTCAGGTGTTCATCCGTCTCTGTGTCTTTCTGAGCAAGCATCAAAGGTGGCAATAATGTGCCCGGTATCAAGACTGAGCAAAGAAAAGAACTTCACGAAGATACACTCTTGAAATCTGTCCTGAGAACACCTGTTTTTCCTACCGTTGTTTACTTCAGGACTTTCAGGGTTAGGAGGAAAGCTTTTCAACAAATCTGGTTCACTTATAAAACTATTTTTGGTAGTTTTTTTTTTTTTAACATGTGTCTGATAATTCATTTTAAATGGTAAAGGGAGGGGGATAACGAGTAGATAGAATTCTAAATGCACTGAGGCTCTTTTATCTTTCTGTTCTTTTTTTTTTCCTGTAAATTTTATCTAACATGCAAAAGTTGTAAAAGTGAGTAGGTTTAATGATGTTGAATACAGAAAATTTATTGAACAAGGGCAAGGCAGTACTAAGCTCCTAGACTATGGCTTATGTTCTCCTTTTACTTCCTCCAACCCAGGACCCAACTATAGAGGTCTAAAGGTTAATTTTAGTCATTTCATGCAATATCATACTGTACCTTGTCTTTCTGCAAAGCAAAGATAATACTGTATAGTTCAAAACTCAGCCATCCACAACCCTTAGGTAATGTGTTTTTTTTATTTGTTGGTAGGCGACATTTAAAATTTCTTTACCTACATTTAGCTCTTATTTGAAATTCTAAAACACAGAATGTAGATGATAAATTTATGGATTTTTGTAACTCATCTACTATTAGTATAGTTATAGCTCTGATTTAAACACAATAACATTATGCACTGTTAATTTATTTAAAACTATCTCTATCAGCAAATAACTGCAGTCTCCAGTACTATTGTCCTCCTTAAATTGTTTCCTTAAGACTGCTATAATTTGGAATTTAAATTATTGAAATTGTTATGATTATTTATAAAGAAAAGAAATTATCCATTTTCTATTGATAAAATGCATACTTATTTTGGATATTAATAATATTTTGTTCATTTTTGGAATACTTCCTTCTTCTTAGATATTCACAAGACAAGTTATCATTTTTACATGTCTCTCAAAATTATTTCAGTTTCATTAATGATAATGGGTTTTTGTCTTAGTGAAAAGATGCATATTCACTGAAGGACAAGAATAATACTGTATTTTTTTTTCCTGTTTCATCAAAGTGATGGTTTATAAAGAATAAATGATGTTCCATTGACAATGCTAGTTATGTATTTTAGTTTATTAAATAAATTAAAGCACAATGGAAAGCAGATCATTTTCAAACCTGCTGTGCTTGTCTCAAAAACTAATTATATTTTTGTCTTTGGGATATAGATTTAAAGGCTTTATTTAGAGTCAGTAACAAATGCACCACTCATATATAATAAAATATAAAATGTTTACCTTAAGTAGGAAGGTGCTGTTATGTCCCCTTCTCCTTCAACATAATCATATTACAAATTTCCATCTCTTCTTGAAGTATTATCTATAGCTATCAGACTATGGTATGAAACTCACTTTTAAAAATGAAGCCAAGTATGTCCAAATATCACTAGTCTTTCAACCTTTTTGTATGTTCTTAGTTTTATTGTTTTTAAATATGTAGACTGATAGGATAGCAAATGACCAAATAGTTTTTAAGGTGATCAGGGAAGACCTAGTAAAATAATTACTAGGAAGGAGGAAGTAAAATAATCCATAGTTGCAAATTATAGGAACCAGTAGAAAGCTGTTATGATTGGAGCGTTGAAGGTATGGGTTAGAGAAATAGAATGTTCCTATTCTAGAAAGAAATGTCCAGGGAAGTGAAGAGGGCTAGAGTACATAGGGCTTTGTAAGCCAGAAGAGACATTTGCACTTTATTCTAAATAGATTATAAGTAGAGATGTGTATTATTCCTGACATATTTTAGAAATATTTCTATTGCTACCATATGTAGAACTTATTATTAGGACACAAAAGCTGAAGTAGGGAGACAAGCTAGGACACTGAAGGAACCCAGATGTGAGGGTGGCTTATATAGGGTGGACTTCATGGAAATGGGAAAAAACAGGTGTGTATGGGATACTTAGCAGGCAGAATAAACAGTACTTACTGCTGAATTTGATGTAGGTGATAAGAGGAAGGCTAGTTAACTTACATGCAGAGTACATCATGAGAAATGCTGGGCTGGAAGAAACACAAGCTGGAATCAAGATTGCCAGGAGAAATATCAATAACCTCAGATATGCAGATGACACCACCCTTATGGCAGAGGGTGAAGAGGAACTCAAAAGCCTCTTGATGAAAGTGAAAGAGGAGAGTGAAAAAGTTGGCTCAAAGCTCAACATTCAGAAAACAAAGATCATGGCCTCTGGTCCCATCACTTCATGGGAAATAGATGGGGAAACAGTAGAAACAGTGTCAGACTTTATTTTTCTGGGCTCCAAAATCACTGCAGATGGTGACTGCAGCCATGAAATTAAAAGATGCTTACTCCTTGGAAGGAAAGTTATGACCAACCTAGCTAGCATATTCAAAAGCAGAGACATTACTTGCCAACAAAGGTCTGTCTAGTCAAGGCTATGGTTTTTCCTGCGGTCATGTATGGATGTGAGAGTTAAGATGCAGATGACACAACCCTTATGGCAGAAAGTGAGGAGGAGCTAAAAAGACTCTTGTTGAAAGTGAAAGAGGAGAGTGAAAAAGTTGGCTCAAAGCTCAAGATTCAGAAAACAAAGATCATGGCCTCTGGTCCCATCACTTCATGGGAAATAGATGGGGAAACAGTAGAAACAGTGTCAGACTTTATTTTTCTGGGCTCCAAAATCACTGCAGATGGTGACTGCAGCCATGAAATTAAAAGATGCTTACTCCTTGGAAGGAAAGTTATGACCAACCTAGCTAGCATATTCAAAAGCAGAGACATTACTTGCCAACAAAGGTCTGTCTAGTCAAGGCTATGGTTTTTCCTGCGGTCATGTATGGATGTGAGAGTTGGACTGTGAAGAAAACTGAGCACTGAAGAATTGATGCTTTTGAACTGTGGTGCTGGCGAAGACTCTTGAGAGTCCCATGGACTGCAAGGAGATCCAACCAGTCTATCCTAGAGGAGACCAGTCCTGGGTGTTCATTGGAAGGACTGATGCTGAAGCTGAAACTCCAATACTTTGGCCATCTCATGCAAAGAGTTGACTCATTGGAAAAGACCCTGATGCTGAGAGGGATTGGGGGCAGGAGGAGAAGGGGACAACAGAGGATGAGATGGCTGGATGGCATCACTGACTCAATGGACGTGAGTCTGAGTGAACTCCGGAAGTTGGTGATGGACAGGGAGGCCTGGCGTGCTGTGTTTCATGGGGTTGCAAAGAGTCGGACATGACTGAGCAACTTAACTGAACTGATAACAGGAAAAGGATAAAGTTTAATTAAGGTAGTTAGGGAAGGAAAATCAAGGATAGATCCTGATTTTCATCTTGAGCAATTACACAGATAAGGATGCCATTGAAAGTGCTGGGATAGATTGGGAGGAGAGTAAGATTTTATGGAGGAAAGGCTGGGGAATAAAGAGTTGAATTTGAGGCATCTTTTAGGCATCAAAATAGAGCAAGATTTCCTTGAGAAAGTGGGAGAGGCTGTAATACAGACTTTACAGACCACATGTGGAGAGGTTGGTCTTTGATCAGAGGAGTATTGTTTCCTCTGTAGCAACAGTGGTATGAACATGGGAGGACTGTCTCATTGCTTCTTATTTCTTGAAGGGATATGAGGCAAGACCAACATTGGAAACCAATTCAGAGGAAAATGAAGTCTGGAGCACTTGAGGAGAAAGACGATATGGATCCCTCAGCTTTGCCTTTTCTGGCCCTCTTACTGTGTAACCAGGGCTTCCCTTATGGCTCAGCTGGTGAAGAATCAAACTGGAATGCGGGACACCTGGGTTTGATCCCTGGGTTGGGAAGATACCCTGGAGAAGGGAAAGGCTATCCACTCCAGTATTCTGGCCTGGAGAATTCCATCAACGGTATAGTCCTTGGGGTCGCAAAGAGTCAGACACGACTGAACAACTTTCGGTTTCACTTCACTTTGCATCCTATGTACTTTGCACGTTTGTCTGCACTACCTAGCAAAATCAGGAGGTAGCTGTGTCCCCTCTGCACCTTTACTACTTCAGTGGACAGGTTTGGGTTTAGATTCTACATCTTCTGGTTCATTATTCATTCATGCACAAACGTGTATTGTTTCACTTTACTGAGCACCAGAAACCGCATTTAATCATTCCAACTCCAAGTTTTTCATCATTACATCATCTAGATTTCAGCTGCATCAGAATTCACATAAAATCTGCCTTCAGATGGCTCCTTAGTGTCACTAAGATTCCCTGAAGTTATGTTTTCTGAGTACAAAGCAGAAGAAATACACCAGTCATCCTGTGCACACTTTCCAATATTGGACTATGGCAGAATTACTTAAATTCCCATATGTAAAACAAGGAACATAAAATCTAGCTAATAAGCAGATAACATAAATATGAATGAGTAAAGACATAAGGATACTATGAAATAATGTGTCTGTGTGTGCTGAGTTGTGTCTGACTCTTTGTGACTCCGTGGACTGTAGCCCACCAGGCTCCTTTGTCCATAGGATTCTCCAGGCAAGGATACTGGAGTGAGTTTCTCATTTCTTTCTCCAATATGAAATAATAAGCATTCAACATTGTCATTAAAGTCTAACCAATAATGAATATATCAAGTATTATGTGAACCGTGAACTTCCTGATGTTCAAGCTGGTTTTAGAAAAGGCAGAGGAGCCAGAGATCAAATTGCCCACAGCCACTTGATCATGGAAAAAGCAAGAGAGTTCCAGAAAAACATCTATTTCTGCTTTATTGACTATGCCAAAGCCTTTGACTGTGTGGATCACAATCAACTGTGGAAAATTCTGAAAGAGATGGGAATACCAGACCACCTGACCTGCCTCTAGAGAAATCTGTATGCAGGTCAGGAAGCAACAGTTAGAACTGGACATGGAACAACAGACTGGTTCCAAATAGGAAAAGGAGTACGTCAAGGCTGTATACTGTTACCCTGCTTATTTAACTTCTATGCAGAGTACTTCATGAGAAATGCTTGGCTGGAAGAAACACAAGCTGGAATCAAGATTACCAGGAGAAATATCAATAACCTCAGAAATGCAGATGACACCACCCTTATGGCAGAAAGTGAAGAGGAACTAAAAAGCTTCTTGATGAAACTGAAAGAGGAGAGTGAAAAAGTTGACTTAAAGCTCAACATTCAGAAAACGAAGATCATGGCATCCGGTCCCATCATTTCATGGGAAATAGATGGGGAAACAGTGGAAACAGTGTCAGACTTTATTTTTGGGGGCTCCCAAATCACTGCAGATGGTGACTGCAACCATGAAATTAAAAGACGCTTACTCCTTGGAAGAAAAGTTATGAACAACTAGATAGCATATTCAAAAGCAGAGATATTACTTTGCCAACAAAGGTCCATCTAGTCAAGGCTATGGTTTTTCCAGTAGTCATGTATGGATGTGAGAGTTGGACTGTGAAGAAGGCTGAGCGCCGAAGAATTGATGCTTTTGAACTTTGGTGTTGGAGAAGACTCTTGAGAGTCCCTTGGACTGCAAGCAGATCCAACCAGTCCATTCTGAAGGAGATCAACCCTGGGATTTCTTTGGAAGGAATGATGCTAAAGCTGAAACTCCAGTACTTTGGAGTTTCATGCGAAGAGTTGACTCATTGGAAAAGACTCTGATGCTGGGAGGGATTGGGGGCAGGAGGAGAAGGGGACGAGCAAGGATGAGATGGCTGGATGACATCACTGACTCAATGGACGTGAGTCTGAGTGAAACCCGGGAGATGGTGATGGACAGGGAGGCCTGGCGTGCTGCGATTCATGGGGTTGCAAAGAGTCGGACATGACTGATCGACTGAACTGAACTGAATGCTTTGAAATGTAACTAATAGAACTCTTCAAATGATAAATAGAATTTACTCCAAGGTAACTAATTAATGCTTTTCAAAATACCTGAGAGCACTCTTGTCTGAGATTGAACTCAATTTAGATCATTTATGATTAAAAATGTAAACATAGTAACTAAATGATACCAATTTAGAGGTTAAAAAATGCGTATAATCTTATTTGGAGACACAGGTCAAGTACCGATATTAAGGAGAGGTTATCTTAATTAAGCATATCAAATCTTCAGAGTTTCCCCCCTTTCCCTTAAAAACATGTGTGTAAGTTTAGGCTGATAGGATTGTCATTGTCTTTACTATGAGATCATTCATGTCATGTGTAAATGTATGAAGCATTGGTGACAAGTGAGAGGCAGAAAGGGGGAGGAGGCTTGTGAACCCCTAAAGAAAAGGAAACACGCAGCATCTCAGCCACTTTTGCTTCTCCCTGCAGTTTATCTTTGTGACAGATTGTAAAGATACTTTTAAAAAAGTATTTTGTTTGTGTAATATTGTTTACAAGTATTTCACCAGGAAAAGTACTAAACATTTTAAACGTATAATATGAAATACACCATATTTGATAATTATTTTTATTGACCATATTCTTGTCAACTCTTAATTTTATTAAGAAATTTAATACCCTAACACTCAGAATTTTAAACTTGTTCTAGTTTTAAAATTTTTTTGTATGACTATGACAGGAAGATATTTCTTTAAATAAATATACTTTCCTCATTGTTCCTAATCAAAAGATATTTTTTGTGTAGCCTGCACAAGAAAATGGAAATGATGCACAAAAATACAGCTTTTTATCTTGCAAGTTATTTATGCATCTTGGGTTTGCTTATTTTTGCAATAGTATGCATTTTAAAAATCACCATTTGTATTTTATATTCTACCTTTTGACTGTAGTGGAAATTTGGGCTGAAGACAATGGGAACTAGATGTACAATATATAAGCTTGTTTCCAATTGAGAAAAACCACCACTCTTGTCTGTACTTCAATCAGCAGGAGATTTTCTTTGTTTGTTTAGAAGAACCAGGTCCTGTCATCTGCATAGAATCCAATATTTGGCAGGAAAACTTTCTTTTACCCTCCGTGGCTTAAATGCTGAATGCCACAGAAGCTTCTGTCTAGCTGAAGAAAAGTTTAAACTCTCATCTATGATGATGGGTAACAATAAAACCGAGTAAAATGTTAAATTACTTTGTATCAGTTCAGTTCAGTTAGTCACGCAGTCGTGTCCGACTCTTTGCGACCCCATGAATGGCAGTACGCCAGGTCTCCCTGTCCATCACCAACTCCCGGAGCTCACTCAGACTCACGTCCATTGAGTCAATGATGCCATCCAGCCATCTCATCCTCGGTCGTCCCCTTCTCCTCCTGCCCCCAATCCCTCCCAGCATCAGGGTCTTTTCCAATGAGTCAACTCTTCGCATAAGGTGGCCAAAGTACTGGAGCTTCAGTTTTAGCATCATTCCTTCCAAAGAAATCCCAGGGTTGATCTCCCTCAGAATGGACTGTTGGATCTCCTTGCTATAATAGACCAAGAACCATTATCTGAATGCCAAACAGAGCCAAAACTTCTCTAAGATTCAGATTAGATATAAAAACATTTTAAAAACAGGTAAGCAGGTATGTAGTATAAGCCATTTTGGAAAACTAACTGACATTATTTATTGAAGGTAATAAATAATATTCTGTGAAGCTATAATTCAACTTGTAGGCAAGTAATCAAGAGAAATGTGTACTCCAAACATGCATTCCAAGATGCTTATTACAGCACTATTAATAATGTCTAATGCTAGAACTAACCAATGGCGTAAATATTAGTGTGGATAAATATTTTTGGCATAATTATGTAAGGAATGCTTCCCTTGTGGCTCCGCTGGTAAAGAATCTGCCTGCAACACGGGAGACCAGGGTTTGATTCCTGGGTTTGTTTCCTGGGTTGGGAAGATCCCTTGGAGAAAGGAAAGGCTACTCAATCCAGTTATTCTGGCCTGGAAAAGTCCATGGACTGTATAGTCCATGGGGTCGCAAAGAGTCAGACATAATTGAGCGACTTTCACTCACACACATGTAAGGAATACAATTCAGTTCGGTTCAGTTGCTCAGACATGTTTTTTTTTTTTTTTTAATTTTTATTTTTTAGTTTGTTTTGCTTTACAATACTGTACTCGTTTTGCTACATAGACATGTCTGACTCTTTGCGACCCGATGGACTTCAGCATGCCAGGTCTCCCTGTCCATCACTAAATCCTGGAGTTTACTCAAACTCATATCTATTGAGTCAGTGATACCATCCAACCATCTTATCCTCTGTCGTCCTCTTCTCTTCCCACCTTCAATCTTTCCCAGCCTGAGGGTCTTTTCAAAGAGTCTGTTCTTCATATCAGGTGGCTAAAGTATTGGAATTTCAACTTCAGCATCAGTCCTTCCAATGAATATGCAGGACTGATTTCCTTTAGGGTGAACTGGTTGGATCTCCTTGCTGTCCAAGGACTCTCAGGAATCTTCTCCAACACCACAGTTCAAAAGCATAATTCTTCAGTGCTCAGCTTTCTTTATAGTCCAACTCACATCCATACAGGTGAAGTCACTCAGTCGTGTCCAACTCTTTGCGACCCTGTGGACTGTAGCCCACTAGGCTCCTCAGTCCATGGAATTTTCCAGGCAGGAGTACTGGAGTGGGTTGCTATTTCCTTCTCCAGAGGATCTTCCCAACCCAGGGATCGAACCTGGGTCTCCCACACTGCAGGCAGACGCTTTAACCTCTGAGCCAACAGGGAAGGCCTACAAGACTACTGGAAAAACCATAACTTTGACTAGACAGGTCAGGTGGTCTGGTAGTCCCATCTTTTCCAGAATTTTCCACAGTTTATTGTGATCCACACAGCCGAAGGCTTTGGCATAGTCAATAAAGCAGAAATAGATGTTTTTCTGGAACTCTCTTGCTTTTTCCATGATCCAGCGGATGTTGGCAATTTGATCTCTGGTTCCTCTGCCTTTTCTAAAACCAGCTTGAACATCAGGGAGTTCACGGTTCACGTATTGCTGGTCTGGCTTGGAGAATTTTGAGCATTACTTTACTAGCGTGTGAAATAAGTGTAATTGTGCGGTAGTTTGAACATTGTTTGCATTGCCTTTCTTTGGGATTGGAATGAAAACTGACCTTTTCCAGTCCTGTGGCCACTGCTGAGTTTTCCAAATTTGCTGGCATATTGAGTGCAGCACTTTCTCAGCATCATCTTTCAGGATTTGAAATAGCTCATCTGGAATTCCATCCCCTCCACTAGCTTTGTTCATAGTGATACTTCCCGAGGCCCACTTGACTTCACATTCCAGGATATCTGGCTCTAAGAGAGTGATCACACCATCGTGATTATTTGGGTCGTGAAGATCTTTTTTGTATAGTTCTTCCGTGTATTCCTGCCACCTCTTTTTAATGTATTCTGCTTCTGTTAGGTCCAGACCATTTCTGTCCTTTATTGAGCCCATCTTTGATGAAATGTTCCCTTGGTATCTCTAATTTTCTTGAAGAGATCTCTAGTCTTTCCTATTCTTTGTTTTCCACTATTTCTTTGCATTGATCGCTGAAGAAGGCTTTCTTATCTCCCCTTGCTCTTCTTTGGAACTCTGTATTCAAATGGGTATATCTTTCCTTTTCTCCTTTGCTTTTTGCTTCTCTTCTTTTCACAGCTATTTGTAAGGCCTCTTCAGACAGCCATTTTGCTTTTTTGCATTTCTTTTTCTTGGAGATGGTCTTGATCGCTGTCTCCTGTACAATGTCACGAGCCTCTGACCATGGTAAATAAGATTTCTCTTGAGAAACCTGTATGCAGGTCAGGAAGCAACAATTAGAACTGCACATGGAACAACAGACTGGTTCCAAATAGGAGAAGGAGTACGTGAAGGCTGTATATTGTCACCCTGTTTGTTTAACTTATATGCAGAGTACATCATGAGAAACACTGGGCTGGATGAAGCACAAGCTAGAATCAGGATTGCCTGGAGAAATATTAATAACCTCAGATATGCAGATGACACCACCGTTATGACAGAAAAAGAACTAAAGAGCCTCTTGATGAAAGTGAAAGAGGAGAGTGAAAAAGTTGTCCTAAAACTCAACATTCAAAAAACTAAAATCTTGGCATCTGGTCCCATCAGTTCATGGCAAATAGATGGAGAAACAGTGGAAATGGTGGCTGACTTTATTTTTTTGGGCTCCAAAATCACTGCAGATAGTGATTGCAATTTCATGGATTGATCTTTGAAATTAAAAGATGCTTACTCCTTGGAAGGAAACTTATCACCAACCTAGACAGCATATTAGAAGCAAAGGCATTACTTTGCCAACAAATGTCTGTCTAGTCAAGGCTATGGTTTTTCCAGTGGTCATATATTGATGTGAGAGTTGGACTGTAAAGAAAGCTGAGCACAGCAGAATTGATGCTTTTGAACTGTGGTGTTGGAGAAGACTCTTGAGAGTCCCTTGGACTGCAAGAGGATCCAACCAGTCCATACTAAAGGAGATCAGTCCTGGGTGTTTATTGGAAGGACTGATGTTGAAGCTGAAACTCCAATATTTGGCCACCTGATGCGAAGAGCTGACTCACTTGAAAAGTCCCTGCTGTTGGGAAAGATTTAAGGCAGAAAGAGAAGGGGACAACAGAGGATGAGATGGTTAGATGGCATCACTGACTCAATAGACATGAGTTTGTGTAAAGTCCAGGAGTTGATGATGGACATGGAGGCCTGTCGTGCTGTGGTTCGTGGGGTCGCAGAGTCTGACATGACTGAGAGACTGAACTCAACTGACTAGAGCTTTGTTAGCCAAGTAATGTCTGTGCTTTTCAATATGCTATCTAGGTTGGTCATAACTTTCCTTGGAAGGTATACTATAAAGTAGTAGAAATGAAACCATACTTGACAGCAGGGGTGAATCCTTGAACATAATATTCAGCAAAATAAATTAGACATAAAAGGGTATATACTGCATGATTCTACTTATGTAACATTAAAAAAAATACAACTGGGCTATCATGTTAGAAATCAGAAGAGTAGTTACATTTAAGGACGGTGAATACAGGAATTGAGAGGGTAGACTCGTGGGAAATTGTCTGTCTTGTCCTGAATAATGCTTATTTAGGTTTTTACTTATGATAGTATATTGATAATATTAGTATAATAACACATTAAGATTTTGCATTTAGATTATGCAAGTTCAGTTCAGTTCAGTCACTCAGTCATGTCTGACTCTTTGTGACCCCATGAATCGCAGCACGCCAGGCCTCCCTGTCCATCACCAAATCCCGGAGTTCACTCAGACTCAAGTCCATTGAGTCAGTGATGCCATTCAGCCATCTCATCCTCTCTCGTCCCCTTCTCCTCCTGCCCCCAATCCCTCCCAGCATCAGAGTCTTTTCCAATGAGTCAACTCTTCACATGAAACTCCAAAGTACTGGAGTTTCAGCTTTAGCATCATTCCTTCCAAAGAAATCCCAGGGTTGATCTCCTTCAGAATGGACTGGTTGGATCTCCTTGTAGTCCAAGGGACTCTCAAGAGTCTTCTCCAACACCACAGTTCAAAAGCATCAATTTTTCGGTCTCTGCCTTCTTCACAGTCCAACTCTCACATCCATATATGACCACAGGAAAAACCATAGCCCTGACTAGACGGACCTTAGTTGGCAAAGTAATGTCTCTGCTTTTGAATATGCTATCTCGGTTGGTCATAACTTTTCTTCCAAGGAGTAAGCGTCTTTTAATTTCATGGCTGCAGTTACCATCTGCAGTGATTTTGGAGTCCCAAAATAAAGTCTGACACTGTTTCCACTGTTTCTCCATCTATTTCCCGTGGAGTGATGGAACTGGATGCCATGATCTTTGTTTTCTGAATGTTGAGCTTTAAGCCAACTTTTTCACTCTCCTCTTTCACTTTCATCAAGAAGCTTTTTAGCCATAAGGGTGGTGTCATCTGCATATCTGAGGTTATTGATATTTCTCCTGGTAATCTTGATTCCAGCTTGTGTTTCTTCCAGTCCAGTTTTTCTCATGATGTGCTCTGCATAGAAGTTAAATAAGCAGGGCGACAATATACAACCTTGTACTTCTTTTCCTATTTGGAACCAGTCTGTTGTTCCATGTCCAGTGCTAACTGTTGCTTCCTGGCCAGCATACAGATGTCTCTAGAGGCAGGTTATGTGGTCTGGTATTCCCATCTCTTTTGGAATTTTCCACAGTTTATTGTGATCCACACAGTCAAAGGCTTTGGCATAGTCAATAAAGCAGAAATAGATGTTTTTCTGGAACTCGTCTAATGGGCTTCTCTGGTGGCTCAGACAGTAAAGAATCTTTCTGCAATGCAGGGGATCCAGGTTGAACCCCTGGGTTGGGAAGATGCCCTGGAGAAGGAGACGGCTACCCACTCCAGTATTCTTGTCTGGAGAATTACATGGACAGTGGAGCCTGGCAGGCTCTAGTCCATGGTGTTGCAAAGAGTCAGACATGACTGAGAATATATATAAATATATAAAATGCATAGCATTTATAATATATAATATGTTGGTATGTTGTTGTTGTTGTTCAGTCATTAAGTCATGTCGGACTCTTTACAACCCCATGGATTGAGCACACCAAAGTTCCCTGTCCTTCACTATCTCTGGAGATTGCTCAAAGTCAAATCCATTGAATTGGTGATGCCATCCAATCATCTCACCCTCTGTTGTTCCCTTTTCTTCCTATCCTTGATCTTTCCCAGCATGAGAGTCTTTTCCAATGAGTCGACTCTCACTGGAATGTTGGAATGTAGCATGTACCAATTTTCACAATGCTTTAAAAAGAAAAAAAAATTCAGGATATAAGAAAAATTTCATTTTGTTTTCATTAGAATTATATGTACAAGTTGTGTATATAGTAGGTGAATATGTGTAAATAAGCAATTCAACAACCCCATTTAGATTTCTGATGCATCACAAAATAGGACTTAGTTACATTTTTTAATCACTGAAAATTAAAGTAAAAACTGTTTTTTTTTCTTAAGTCTTCAAGTACTTTAAACAAATTTAACATGATTTAATATTAGTTTAAAAGTTTATAACTCAGAATCTGTTAAATTTATCTCAATGTTCATTAAGTTCAATAATTCACTAAATTTTAACTAAAACATTATATTTTGCTCCTACTCTATGTGACGCACTGTGGGTTTTATATAATAAATGTTCCTAGTGTGGCATTCCAGTTAGAAAATTTTGAACATAAGAGTACTGTTGATTTCAGCAACTGAGTATGTATATGTGAATCTATGGATTTGTCACCTACTGTTCAGAAAGTACACTATGAAAAGTAGATCTGTGTAAACGTGCCTGGCATCTGGCAACTGAAGTTGGTAGCATAAAGTCTAAGACATTTTATTATTCAAATGTATAATGTACTACTAAAAATACATTCATAATCCCTTGGGGTGCATTGTGTAAGAGGATGATAAAGATGGTCAGTTCAGTTCAGTCGTGTCCAACTTTGTGTGATCCCATGAACTGCAGCACTCCAGGCCTCCCTGTCCATCACCAGTTCCCAGAGTCCATTCAAACCCATGTCCATCGAGTCAGTGATGCCATCCAACCATCTCGTCCTCTGTCATCCCCTTCTCCTCTGCTCCCAATCCCTCCCAGCATCACGGTCCTTTCAAATGAGTCAGCTCTTAGTATCAGGTGGCCAAAGTATTGGAGTTTCAACTTCAACATCAGTCCTTCCAATAAACACCCAGGACTGATTTCCTTTAGGATGGACTGGTTGGATCTGCTTGCAGTCCAAGGGACTCTCAAGAGTCTTCTCCAACACCACAGTTCAAAAGCATCAATTCTTCGGCACTCAGGTTTCTTTACAGTCCAACTCTCACATCCATACATGACCACAGGAAAAACCATAGCCTTGGCTAGACGCACCTTTGTTGACAAAGTAATGTCTCTGCTTTTTAATATACTGTCTAGGTTGGTCATAAGTTTCCTTCCAAGGAGTAAGTGTCTTTTGATTTCATGGCTGTAATCACCATCTGCAGTGATTTTGGAGCCCAGAAAAATAAAGTCAGCCATCATTTCCACTGTTTCCCCATCTATTTGCCATGAACTGATGGGACTGGATGCCGTGATGTTAGTTTTCTGAATGTTGACCTTTAAGCCAACTTTTTCACTCTCCTCTTTCACTCTCATCAAGAAGCTCTTTAGTTCTTCACTTTCTGCCATAAGGGTAGTGTCATCTGCATATCTGAGGTTATTGATATTTCTCCTGGCAATCTTGATTCCAGCTTGTGCTTCATCCAGCCAAGTGTTTTTCATGATGTACTCTGCGTATAAGATAAAGGTGGTACTAAGCTGCTATTTTCTAGGCAGTCCTGTGCCAGGAACTGAGTGCTGTGGTTGATAATATACGTGATGCCTATATTTCCAGAGATACTTAATTTAAGCAAGGATTTTTTTTTTCTGCTTTCCAAATTTGTCAGGTGATTTTCCTAAAACCATTATTTCCTTTATCGTTGAAAGAGAAAATTGACCATTTTTAAAGAAGAATGCCATCCTTGATAGTTATCATCCTGGATTTTCAAAAATTCATTTAAAAAGTTAGCAGTAAGGGAGGAGAAAAGCAAATGCAGTTATCTTAGCTTAGATCTTATAGATCAATACATGGACAGAAATACCTAATCTCCTGAAACTAGCAGTTTTATTAACTGATAACATCTTTTTCCATTGCATGATTTGAAAATTTAGAGGGATGTTCCCATCTGCTTTGCATGGAAAAAAATAGATTGAGAATATTTCTTTGCCAAATCTATTTGCCTTGGAGCAAGAATGAATGAGTATGTTGGATACTGTAAAGTGTTTTTGTTATTTCAAGTTAGAGTTGATTGTGGAATAATAGTGTCACACTGAATAACAGATTTTCTTTTAAGAACCAATAATTATTTTAGAAAAGGACCTACTCAAAGAAAGCACATCATGATCTTTTATGTAGCTTTAAGAAGCATAATTGTTGTTAGTATTGTTCAGTAGCTAAATCATGTCCTAATCTTAAAATTTTTCTATTATTTGTTCTGTATTTTTTAATAAATTTTTATTCATATTTTTCAATTTGTCAAATTTATATCCTGTCAATTGAAATTCTGTTTTTATAAGTCACAACTTAGCTTTCTTACCCACCATCTTTCTGGCCCATTTGTTGTTAAGTCACTAAGTTGTTGCCAACTCTGCGATCCCATGGACTGTAGCTAGCCAGGCTTCCTTGTCCTTCACTATCTCCCAGTGGTGGTTTTCATCATTAAGTTGTGTCCAACTCTTGTGACCCCACGGACTGTAGCCCTCCAGGGTCCTCTGTCCATGGAGTTCCGCAGGCAAGAAGACTGGAGTAGGCTGTCATGTCCTTCAGGGAATCTTTCTGACCCAGGGATCAAACTCTGGTCTCCTGCATTGCAGGCAGATTCTTTACCCACTGAGCTACAAGGGAAGCCCACTCTCTCCCGGAGTTGGCTCCAATTCATATCTATTGAGTCAGTAATACTGTCTAACCATCTCATCCTCTGCTGCCCCCTTCTTTTGCCTTCAGTCTTTCTCAGCATCAGTGTCTTTTCTAATGAGTCCTCTCTTCGCAGCAGGTGGCCAAAGTATTGGAGCTTCAGCTTCAGTTTTTCCAATGAATATTCAGAGTGATTTCCTTTAAGACTAACCAGTTTGATCTCCTTGCTCTCCAAGGGACTTTCAAGAGTCTTCCCCAGCACCATAATTCAAAAGCATCAAATCTTCAGCACTCAGCCTTCTTTATGGTCCAATTCTCCCATCCATACATAGTTTTGACTTGGTTGGCAAAGTGATGACTCTCTTTTTAATACACTATGTTTGTTATAGCTTTTCTCCCAAGGAGCAAGCATCTTTTAATTTCATGGCTTCAGTTACCATCCACAGTTACCTCATTATTTTATTTAATATCTTTTTATGACATATCTTAAATAGCTTTTATGATGTAAATATGGTTCACTTTAAAAATATCTATAATTCTGTTTACATGCCTGATCTTGAGAGTTATTTTTTATTTGTTTGTGTTTCCTGGGTTTCTAATTCTTCTACTTCTTGTACTATTTGCAGTTATATTGTTCCATCTCTCAAAAATATGTAATACATTAGTTTGCTTCTAAATATTCCTACTTTTCTTTAGATCTGCTTGCCCAGAGTCCTCTGTATTTTGCCTGAACTTGAATTCATTACTCCCTAGTGCACTGTAATGTTTTCCTATATTGAATCCACTTTGTCTAGGAATTCACACCTTCCTCTTTCTTGGTTTATTTTTTCATTTTGCTGGAGTACATCTTCAAATAGTTTCTGAAGAAATGTTACATGGACACTAAACTTTCTGAGTCCTTCTATTAAAGTTTAAATCATTGTATTATATAAAATTTCAAGTTTGGGTAATTTATCTGTTTTTTCTTAATAGAATTTCTTCCATCTAGTTTCTTCATTTTATCTTTTTGAAGTTCCTTTTCTTCAAACTTTACCTTTTTGTATTGATTTTCTATTTCATCTTTCTCCTATTTTTAATCTATTTTTCTTTTGTTTTTCTTTTATAGGCGGTACTGTCTTTATATCTGTCTTCAAAAGTTGTTTTGAAACTTAATTTTAGAAGTTAATTGTAATATTCTTTTTTCACCTTATTCTTTTTCTCCTCTCAAATCTCTCAAGAATATTAATTAGGTGTTCTTAAAAAAAAAAAAGTATTATCAGTCCTTTGTATAATCCATCTGTCTTCCAATTTTTTCCTGCTTAATCTTGGTTCTTCTTTTCTATAAAGTACTCTTTACTAAGAATCTGCATACCTTTATGCCTTATTAATATTTTTCTGTAAGATGATCTGCTTGAGGAGCTAATTGAGAGGGCTGAGGCCCTGGGCTATGAGGGGGAGGACATCAGGGTGATTAAACAAAGTATCAGTTCTTCTGCAGGGGGGCAGTGTCAAATGCAGGAATATGATTGTTTTCCTCTCCGACTGCATCGTTTCCCCAGGAGGTAACCTTCATTCTTTTTCCTGGGGGAAAAGTAGGTACAGTTATTTGGAGCCACAGCTGTCCCTTGGCCGCAAGTAGAAGTGTTTACCTATAGAGAAATGTTTTCATTAAGTTTGTCCAATTATACCTCTTAATAGAATCAGATCTTATGAATAACTTTTATTTCACATAACTGATTTATCGAAGAACATTTCATAACTTGAATCCCCCAGTAACTCTTTGAAGTTTCTCCCTTTTGGATTCAAACTTCAGTGTGTAGTAGGCTTAAATCTTAGTGTTTGCAGAATATCCCAGTTTTTGAACTATAATCCACTTAATGATGTGGAGCCTTGGTTGCTAAATTATAGTATCTCATGCACTGAACAAAATATTGAGTTGTTTAGCACATTATATCACTTATTCCAAAATATTTTATCTATAAGTTGACTGCTCTTTTATGTTGACTTTTCTTCATACAAAAATTAACAAAGGCAAATTATTCTGAAATTGCTGAAATTGCATTTTCATTGATTTCAAGTAAATTATAAACTGAGAATTAGATGCATGCTATATGTAACATAGCTTATTTCTTAAAATTATATGTTAATGCACATAATTCTGGAAATAAAAATGTTCAAGTACTACTCGGTATAAAGGGGTGCAATGGGAGTCCCACTGGAATACCAGCAGTTTTTAACATGGGACCTGTGGTTCCCGCCTTCCTGTCACTGCTTATCTTCTGGCTAGCTTCCTGTGCTGTTTTCTCTTTCTTTCTTGAGTTTATAAACTGGTTATTAAAATTATTATAATATACTTTCAGAAAAGCACACGTGTTATATCTTTTGCAAACTGAATACATCCATGGAGCTTGTACTTGGACGAAGAAATAGAATGTACAGCAGAGCAGCATGGCCCTTGCATCCCCTCAGAATCAATGTTCAAGTGCTAAGACACTCTCTCCTTTTATTTTGTCATTTTTCTTCCATTTGCTACACACACAGACACACACATACACATAGTATATTTAGTTCTCTAGCCATAAGAATTAGCAGCAGTTTGGGAGAGAAAAGGTGAGAGAAAGAATGCCCTGAGCATCCTTTTGAATAGCTCAGGCAAGAACAGGTGTTATTATCCCAGGAGGAAGCTGGAAGTGACTTTTTTGTAATTGGAAGTGTGTCCTGCCCTGATAAGAACTTGTGGATCGGGAAACAAGAGGCTGGTAAATAGCCAAAGGGAAGAAAGCCAGAAGAGCTTGCTGTGTTCCTCCACTTAAATATATGTCATTTCGTTTGAGACTGCAGGTTTTACAAAAAGATAGGGGCTAATTTGGGATGCTACTTACCTCTGTTTCCAAAAGAAAAAGACTCCTCTAAAATATGATTTTAAGTAGGCCATGGACCAAAAGTAGGCCATAAGGCTTGTCAGGCAGCTTTATGAACTTCAAGGTTCTAGGAAATTTCCTCCATTGGAGAGTTCTCTCAGTGTTTTAAGTAATATTAGAAAGAAAAGCAGCAGTGAAAACTCAGCCATGCTAGTAAAAACCTCTCCCACAGGAAATTATGGGTGGTAGAAGCAAAGTAGTCTCACTGCTGCTTTGTTGTTGTTTAGTTGGTTAGATGGTTTGTTCTGGATATTTGCTTAATTCTTGGCTTGTTAATTTTCCATATTTAAATAAAACTTTGCAAAGCCACCTCTTCTTAATATCTTCTGCTTCTGTTAGGTCCCTACCATTTCTGTCTTTATTGAGCTGACTTCATTTTTCTGGGCTCCAAGATTGCTGCAGATGGTGATTGCAGCCATGAAATTAAAAGACGCTTACTCTTTGGAAGGAAAGTTATGACCAGCCTAGACAGCACATTAAAAAGCAGAGACATTACTTTGTCAACAAAGGTGCATCTAGTCAAGGCTATGGTTTTTCCAGTGGTCATGTATGGATGTGAGAGTTGGACTATAAAGAAAGCTGAGCACAGAATTGATGCTTTTGAACTGTGCTGTTGGAGAAGACTCTTAAGAGTCCCTTGGACTGCAAGCAGATCCAACCAGTCCATTCTAAAGGAGATCAGTCCTGAGTGTTCATTGGAAGGACTGATGTTGAAGCTGAAACTCCAATACTTTGGCCACCTGATGCGAAGAGCTGACTCATTTGAAAAGACCATGATCCTGGGAAAGATTGAGGACAGGAGGAGAATGGGATAACAGAGGATGAGATGGCTGGATGGTATCACTGACTTGATGCACGTGAGTCTGAGTGAACTCCGGGAGTTGGTCATGGACAGGGAGGCCTGGTGTGCTGTGATTCATGGGTTTGCAAAGAGTCGGACATGACTGAGTGACTGAACTGAACTGAACTGAAAAAGAATGTTATAATGCTGCACATTTTCGCTTATTCTACATTTTTGCCTATTCTTGAAACTCAGAAGAAATTCTGCCTATTGACAAATTCTCATTGTGTATTAATCAGGACAAGAAACCCTCATTTATTCTCAAGTGTTCAGTGCTGTGCATATTATAAATTTACTCTTGGCAAAATTTTCTTGGTACTTAAGGTATTGTATTATTATCAGTTTTAGCCAAAACATTTAGCAAAAATAGTACTTTGACATCAATGTCAGCATGCTCTTAGATTTTGATAAATGCAGACAAAATTGATAGATATAAGAAGAGTGTCCATAAAGAAGCATCATACTTCAGAAAACTTTTCCTAGGCTAACTCAACAGTTGTAGACTTTTCCCTTCAGTAATAAGAAAAAAGTGTTGATACTACAACAAACAAACAAACAAACAAAAAAAAAACCCCACTAACTTCAAAGTACTCTTGTACTTAAAAGTACTGTGAGTTTTAAAATTGTGTAGTGTTTCCAGTTTAGATATTTAGAAACACTATTTGAATCTACATGCCAACATTGAAAAACACCTTGGATTTGAATATTCCCCATAATCTGATCCCATTTTTTTAATTCTCTTTTAGTTATACTTTTGATATATTACTCTGTTATTTCTTTTCCTTCAGCATTTCATTTGTTTAAATGTTTCCCTTTTAAAAGATAAAAAAATTATACACTATCGCCTGTGTCTGTCTCCATATTTGCTCTCTCGTATCCATCCACTCTTTTACTGATGTAGTCTACATTCTTTCCATCTCTTAATAAAGCACTTCTCATTAAACTCACCAGTAAGGGCATTAGTATATGAAGAGTGAAGTTTTTTATTTTCCCTGAATTCTTTGTAGCATTTAACATGTCTAAGCACTCCCTCTTTCTTGGAGAACTCACTTCCATTGACTTTGGAGATGACAGTTTCTTTCACCTCTGTAGGGTCCTCTGTGTAATCCTTACATACAGCTGTTTTTCTGAATTTCATGATTTGTTGTTGTTGTTGTTGTTCAGTTCCACAGAATTACTCTGTGTATCTGCAAACATTTTCTTGGCTTCCATTCCAAGAGTATATTGGAGATTCTCAAGTCTGGACCCTCAACCTTATCTGTCATTCTTTCATAGGTGCCAGCAAAGAAACTTGGGGATCACCTTTGAGCCCCTTCTCAAGGGAAAGGAAAGGGAATCACTTCTCTTACACCCCTATTTAAGCAATTACCAATTCCATTCATGTTATTTTCTTAATATCTCTTCAATTGTTGGTTTTTTCCTCAACATACTATTGTCAGTATCCTTCAGACATGATTATATTCCACCTGCATTGCTGGAATCGCACTCCAGTTTGATGTCTTGTCCCCAGTCTTGCCAACCTCATTCAGTCTATTGCTTTCATCTCAATCTCTTTTAACATTATCATATCAATTATCAATTTTTTGTATATAGTTGACTTTACTTATTCACTCATAAGTCATGTTTTTTGTTAGCTTACCAGCTATCAATTTTATATCAATATTATTTTTGTCTTTGTCATTCATTCTATATCATAGCACTTGTTATAAGTACTTAAAAATACATTTTTTGGTAAATAGTTAGGTGAATGGAGCTTCCCAGGTGACATAGTAGTAAAGAATCTGCCTGCCAATGCAGGAACGCAGGAGACACAAGAGATATGGATTTGATCCTGGGTCATGAAGATTTCATGGAGTAGAAAATGACAACCTGTTCCAGCATTCTTCCCTGGAAAATCCCATGTACAGAGGAGCCTGGTGGGCTACAGTTCATGGGGTCAAAAGAGTCGGACACAACTGAGTGACTGAGCACACACACACACAGATAGTGAATATATACAGTCTCACTGCTCCAAACCTAGTTGATAATGAACATGTAAGTAGTGGGGCATGGATAAGAGCTAGTCACTGAAACTGGAAACATCATTCAGTAGCTGTTTTAGCAACAATCTGGGAGAAGTTCTTTATCTCTTCCTTGCATCTGTGAAAGTTGACTGTGTTAAAATAGGGTTATTCATTATTTAATATAGAACTTAAATATAATCCAATGCTGAATCTACTTAAGTATTTATTATATAGAGAGTATATAAATGAAATCATGTGAAGAAATTTAGGAAGTATGATTAACTTATTTTCTAATTTCTAGAATAATATGCCCAAGGAATGGGTTCAATCCAGTTATTGTATAGATAAATATTTATGTAACTAAGTTGACATTATGTCATGATGTTAGTGGTATGTCCAAATATCTTTCCATTTCTTTATTAGGCAGAATTGTGCTTAAAATCAGTCAAAATAAAAGGTTAAGTGCCACAAGAAATAATTTTTTTAAACTTCAGAAAATTTAAAAATTAATTTAGTACTAAATATTTTGGGGATCACAGTGTAAATATTTTGCAGTGACAAAAATTACATGTAGTATGTCATATCTGACTAAATCTATTAGTTTGAATCATTGGGAAAAGAGAATTGAGGTATTATAAAATGTAAAAAATTAGATGAAATGTATATATTTCTACTATTTCTGCATATTAGACTTTCTGGTGCCAATTAGGAACACCATCCCCCCCCCACCCCTGCCCCGTAGCTTGTCATCTTTAGCAAGTAAATTTCTGAGAAATGTGCAAATATTCATATACATTTTCTTTACATTTAAAAGAATATGTAGTCAGACAATGCTACCATTTAAAATAAATGCTTAAATCATGAATTTTGTTTTATTAAAGTTTTTTTTTAAATAGTGATCTGACAATAGTTATTGCTCTTTTATAAATGTAGAAATATCACATTTAGCTTTAATATAGCCATGGTTACTCTTTTCATCAGTAGCTTTGTTAGTAGGTCAAGGAGAAATCATACTTAAGAAGAAGGGTCCATGGAGTAAAGAGATGAACCATATCAGAATTAAAATTAAATTGAAAAAATTTAAATCAAGGAAACCATTTTTGCTTCTTTCAATATGATGTGCAAATTCATGCATTTTAAATGGGAAATGGGAAATTTCATAGCCACTGAGCAGCAGTGATGTTAGAATGTGAGCTCTGTGGTCAGGGTGGAGAGAGGGTGCAGTATACCTGTGGCAGCTTTTGCTCATTTGACAAAATTACATTTGAAACGTGTATGGAGTCACAAGAAACTTTACAGTGATTCTTTTTAGTGGAACAAAGTACTTGCTCTTTTTAATCTCAGAATCATTTTCCAGTCTTGCTACTCTTAAAGGGGAGTGCAGATTCAGTCATAGATATATTTACTATACACATACCTGCACACACAGTCACGTGTCAAAGTTTACCAACTGTCTATATGTTATTTGTGTGTGTCAAATTTAGCCATCAATTCAAACTTATGTTTTAGTTTGAATATTAATTTATCTCATCAGCAAAATGCTCTTCACTTTCTTTCTTTCTAGACTGTCTTATCTAAGATGCATTTATGATTTTTATTTATAAAATTTGAAATAGAATGGAAGGTTGTGGGAAATTAAAATCGTGGTATTGATTATCTTTCTATCATGCAGAAAGAAATAAATATTTTGACTAGATATAAAATGTACCCACGACAATTAAATATATTCACACTATAGCAACTGAGTTTGTAGAATATTGATTTCTCTGCTAATTTATATAACTTTTAACTGGGCTGTTTGCAACTTGATAGTGCAAGTGTGTCCAGTGGCAAAATTTGCATTAAGACAGTTGCATAAATGTGCACTAAAACTGAATCTAACAACAAAGATGAGTACAGTGTTGACAAATTTAAAAAGAAATCCAAAAATAAAGCTGTTTAGAAGCAATTAGTATATATGTATTTTGTGAATAGGTAGGTAGTAATTCTTTCAGATGTAAAAATTCTGTTTCCCAAGTAACTCCATTCACGTAAGCGATACGCTTCATGTGAGACAGGTTTCAGCTTCCAGCTGTTTTCTGATATTGGAAAGTAAAGCACTAGGACTTGAAATGGTTCTGGGGACACAGCCTTTCCTGTCAGTGATTCTGGCAGATGCTGATATAATTTAATATTCGTGGAAGACAGAGCAAATATAGAATAGCATCAAATTGATTTTGCAGTTTTCAAGCCAGATGTCCCTTGGCATTTACATGGAAAAAGTCTACAGTGTACCAAGTTGCATATTTTTGTGTGCAAGTTCTCAGCCATGGTATGTAGTCACTGGTGTTTTGACAGCCATCTGCTCAGGCCCTACTTTCTCTATTCAGCCATAGCTAACATTGAACATTTCGAAGTGGAAAATTCCAGGTAGTTTTCATTATAAGACAACATAAAACTAGTATTCAATATTAAAAAATAAAAGCAATATATATCTTTTGTCTAGCACTAACCCTTATATAAAGAAGAATGTCATAAATAGCTGTGAAAAATAAACAAGCTCTTTAACAGTGGGCTTATCTTCTTATTGATTGAGTTTGTTTTAATTGTGGGTAAGGCTCTACTGCTGCTGCTGGTGCTAAGTGCTTCAGTCGTGTCTGACTCTGTGAGACCCCATAGACGGCAGCCCACCAGACTCTCTTGTCCCTGGGATTCTCCAGGCAAGAACACTGGAGTGGGTTGCCATTTCCTTCTCCAATGCGTGAAAGTGAAAAGTGAAAGTGAAGTCGCTTAGTTGTGTCTGACTCTTAGCAACTGCATGGACTATAGCCCACCAGGCTCCTCCATCCATGAGATTATCCAGGCAAGAGTACTGGAGTGGGGTGCCATTGCCTTCTCCAGAGTAAGGCTCTAGAGAGACACTAAGTTATAGAAATGAATAATTCCACAATGATTTAGGCCAAGGCCAACCTTGTCTTGTATACAAGACCTCCATAAATATTTGCTGAGTGAATGAATGAGTGAACATGTTAGAAACCATATGTAATAACCAGTTTATTTGTATAAAGTTTTATCCAGTAACTTACAGGTTTTAATATGTGGAGATATATGCCTGCACACTCATACACATGTGTGTGTGTGATAAGTATGTTTGTATACTGTATGTGAATGAAGGAGAATTTAATAAGAACTTTTAAGCCCTGTACCTATATGCTAGGCATTCTGGTGATTTAAAACAAGTATGTAAATTTTTTTGTCTACTTCTGTAAGTATATTTTCATAAAAAGTATAACATAAAGAACATTTATTTAAAATGATAAATTGTATGGTAAAGATTAATTGTTTCTTTTTTAATTCAAAAAGATTGAGAAAGGATGGATATATTGTTTTAATCAAGATTTTGAAGGAAATGTTAAATTTAGACCCATGGAGAATAAGTCAGGTAGGGAAATTAACACAACCTAGGCAAGTGCGTAATGAGATAGTGTTTTAAGAGTAAGATGCAGAAATTACTTGAGCATGAAATTTTCATTGAGAATAATAGAAAAATTTAGGTAGAGAAAGTGAATTAGAACAAGATTATGGAATACTTGAAATACCTAGATGAAACAGTTATATTTAATCTTAGAGTCAAGTGAGAGTTATTAGAGGATCTGAAGTTGAGCAGAACTTGAATAAAGTGAACTTCTATGAAGGTTATTTTAACAATAATGCACAGGAATCTAACACATTATTATAGTCTCTGCTTTTAACAAAAATTGGATTTAGGTTGTATCAGGACAGATGGAGGAAAATGTAAATTTTGCTTATATTTTGAAAAATAAGTATAAGACCTGATGATTTAAAGATAAAAGAGAAGACTTTGTCTTACATCACTCTAAAACAGTGTGAATACAGATATACAGTTAAATTGTAAGCTTAATCTCTCAGCTGTAAATTTATCTAATTCATATTGGAAACCAGCCTTTTAGGTTGAATTCATACATTACTTGATTTATTTATCGACTATTTTTTTGAATATTTTCTTGGGTCCTGCATTACATTAAGCACTTATGTTATTAAACAAGTTTTCAGTTTAGTTCAGAAGGATGGAGGCAGTAAGCAACTATTATTATAAATGTCTAGAAATCTTAAATCCCTAAATCCATCTATCAGTTTCATGCACATGATTTACAAGCCTACTTCATTCCTCACAAGATTGACAAACTATACATCTCTAAAGGATAACATTTTACTGGGCATGTTTGTTATAGCCAAGCAAATATATAGTATTCTGAAAGTGTTGTTTAAATCTCTTGTTTCTACATGTTTAGGACCAGTTAATGTTTACAGTTTTGTGAGTGAATAAATCTATATACTGAAAACATTTCATTCAATAAGTTAACCTTCTTGAGTTTTTAATAAATATTGAAGCCTTAAGTTTAATCTTTTATATCTCTTTGTATTGCTAACTCTTTATCATTAATATTTTAAGTAAAATAATTACCTTTTGGAATATTTTACTCTGACCAGTAACTTCTGCCCATAAGCCAGTCTGGTAGCAATGATGAGATTCAATATGAACAAGAAAAAATAACCAAAAATGACCAACCCTTGGCTGTCTTGACTTGACTGAATCCAGTGATACATATACATACATGTATATATATATATATATATGTGCACACATACATACAAGTATGTATATGTATATACAAGTATGTATATGTACATATATATGTATGTATCACTTCTAAAATGATTCAAGACATACTATCTAGTATGGTTTTAGATGATGTATATTATTAATCAATAGTGCAAAAATAGATTAAAAATATTAAAGATACAAGGAGAGAAGTTAGAGAAATGGGCAGACAGAAATCATAGGTTTCTTATATAAAACTGAAGAGCAATTTACTTTAGAAGCAAAAATCTCATGACACTAAAATAAGATGAGGGAGAAATTAAACATATACATACATGTGTATATATGTGTGCACACATACATACAAGTATGTATATGTACATATATATGTATGTATCACTTCTAAAATGATTCAAGACATACTATCTAGTATGGTTTTAGATGATGTATATTATTAATCAATAGTGCAAAAATAGATTAAAAATATTAAAGATACAAGGAGAGAAGTTAGAGAAATGGGCAGACAGAAATCATAGGTTTCTTATATAAAACTGAAGAGCAATTTACTTTAGAAGCAAAAATCTCATGACACTAAAATAAGATGAGGGAGAAATTACTGTGTGTGCAAGTGTGGAGAAAAAAATAGCTTGTGATACCATAGTGATGGAGAGCTCATTATACATCAGCAATGAAGAGCTCTAACTACCATGCAATTAAAATGCTAGAGAGTATAAATAAGAGTGCATCATGTGTGGTGGCATATAAAAATTCAGAAGTGGATGGAACTTTAGTAGAATGATATTCTTGAAAAGCAAGACTGATTAGGAATATTTAATTAGATAACAGTTACACAGACAACTTCTGTAATATCTTTCAAGCAAGAATGTCTCATTTGGGATATCATGCTTATAGCAAGAATGGTAAGCCAGAGATACATCATCCCTGGATGCTGATAGCGATGTTCTTGTTCATGGCCAGTGGGGTGTATCCTAGACTCCATTAACATCTCTCGGTCACTTGACTGCCACACAAGATTGAGAACTGAGTAAGTTTCAATGTGGATAACCAGTAACTGCTGCAAATTATACAGAATCCTATTCTTCTCTTCTCTGTGACCCAAACTCATGGATTCTCGTGGCAATAAAACACTTTTTAAAGATCTTTGAAATACATATAATGGTATTTATTTGGGGGCAGGGGCAGACTCTAAAGAAAATTAAAACATTTAAAGGTGACTGAAGTGAAGTTATTAAAGAACATAAAGTTGTTGAGGATGATGTCTTGATGTCTACTAATACCTGAAGAAAAAAGACATGCTTCCACATAGTTGTGAGAAAAACTGAGGAAAAGCCCCCGCAAGACCAAAGGCAAGTTTCGAAAATGTTTATAACCTGCAAGACTAACTATTTTGGATCATATTTCGACAGTAGCTTTTCAGAAATTTTCAAATTTTGAAAAAGGTAAGTGAATTTTTAGGAATGGGATGGTTACTTTTTCCTCAGATTTCTAGAGCAATTAACTGTAGAGCTTTTTTGCCTTTACTCATTGCAAGGGCTCCCTCTCGAGCAAAAAGCAGTTTTTCCCTTTGAAAGTAGCTGACTCAGAATCAGATGGGCCTCTCTAAGAGCTGTAGCTTTAATATCTTCATCGCCAAACTCAGATTTCAAGTCCTTGCCCACTCGTCTAAGTGAAGGTTAACTGACTCTGGTTTCTCTGGGCTTGTATCTTTTACCTTGGGACACCCTCTAGGCTTCACCTTTTGACCTCTAGCCAGACTTATCTTTAATATCTCTGAAATACTCTCCTTCCTACCTGCTGTCACCCCCTTCTCCAGTCCTTCATTTATTGTTTGCAAGGTGAAAATTTTCCTAGTATAACTTATACAAAAATTCTATTATATAATTCTCTTGTACTAGTCTGAAGCTCTGTGAAGGTGAGAGGGCTGCCTTGTAGTTCATTCTTAAATTAACTGCCTCGTTGAGTGCCTGGACAGTTGGAGAAATTCAATGAATATGTTACATGTAGTCAAAGAGAAATCGGGATTGGATTTGAAAAATACAAGTTCTATATTTAGGAAATGGTCTATCATTACTGATGTTCTATTATTTTATCTATATATTCAAGCAAATAATACCTATGCTATCTATTTTATAGTTTTGTTGTGAGAGTTAAGAGATAAAATATTTTATAAAATTCAGTACTATACTTTAAAAAAAATTATTTATTTTTGTTTGTGGGAATGTAAATTGATACAGCCACTATGGAGAACAGTATGGAGATTTCTTCGAAACCTAGGAATAGAACTACCATATTACTCAATAATCCACTACTGGGCACATACCCTGAGAAAACCATAATTGAAAGAGACCCACGTACCCCAGTGTCCATTGCAGTGCTACACTTTTATTATGATCAATGAATTCCATTACTCAAACAAACATTAACAGTACATACTATGCAACAAAGGAAAGTTCATGGTTCTTAGTTTTGTTTTTGTTTTAGATCAAACTAGAACAAATATACTTCAAAATTTTAAAAAAGAAATTAGAACTGATATGATGAAGTCAATTCACAAATGTCATTCATTAATGAGATTCATTAATATCTGAATCTTAAATGAGCATTTGTTTGATGTCACTTTCACCAGTTGTCTCTGAGAATAAAAAGTTTTGTGAATTATGATCTCGGCCCTTAAGAAACTTAGAGTTTATGGCCAAAGAATGCTGGTAAAAAGGCAAAAGCAAAATTGAAAAAACCTCATTATATCTGAGTTTATATGTGCTTGGTAAATGGAAAGTATTATTAGCAACACTATGCTAAATGACTATAAAATGCTGATTTTTTTCACTTCAAGTATTTACAAGAGCAAACAGAATATTTGTGAGTTTTCTTGCATATTTATGTGTGTGTTCAAACAGCTGCTGGAGAACAAAGTGTTTTGCTATAAACACTGTCAAATCTCACTTTGAAAAAAAAATTGTCTATAAAACAAGTATTTCCGTAGATATACTGAAACTGCATAGAATTTGCTTTTAAAGCATAAAACTGAATTAGATGCTTGAGTCAGCTGTGAAGTGTTTTTTCATGCAACTCTCATTCTAAATCTTCACCCTATGGATCAGGCTAAGAGCCTGTACAATTTGGAAGGGAGGAGACAGCATAAAGTTTCAGCAAAGAGCATAACTTTGTACTTATTAGAACATTTATATTCTTCTAAAAGGTTTATTTTTGTAGGGAGACTTTTGGAGGAGGATGGACATAGACTGGGATATTGGGAAATACATCATTCGATAAATCTAACTTCTGATTTATCAACCAAACCAATTGAATCCCAGAGAGAATTCACAGTGGCTCACGCAAAACACAAAAGACAGTTTCTTTATTTTCCAAGACAGAAAATAAGAACCTACCCAGAGCTTAGGGACATGGATTTAAGAAGATAGTTAACGAACTTTACGAAAATAGTGGTTTTAGCCCTGGATGCTAACATTATTTATCTTGTGAAGTCATTAAAACATTAAAAGAGAGGCATCCATTTTTTATATGTTGTTTTTGTTGTGTTTTGCTTTTTCCATGTTTTATTCTTTTGTATTTTGACCAAAGGGAGTTCTCCACTTCTTCAGAATGTGACTGTACCCTAAGTTCTAAGATGAGTCTCCTCCTAGAATATTTTGAGCACCTTTGTGTGTCCAGCCATGGCTGGGCTCAGAGAATAAAGTGGCACAAAGTAAGAAAGGAACTTGTTTCTTCCATCATGGAGTTTCAGTTCCAGCAAGGGAGATTGACCTTGGGTAAATAATCATTATATAAAATTACACATGGGAAAAACATGGCATAATTAGGAATTATAATGAGGAGTTGTTTAGAAACTGTTAGGAAAGATATCAGAAACTTTAAGGTATAAGGAAGAAAGATTTGTGAAAGGTAGGAACGTATGAAGAGGAGGAAAATTAACGCACAAGGATTTCTAGGCAAAATCCTGAGGAAAGAAAAAGCAGAACCTTGTTTTAGAAGCCGACTGAAAGCAATATTCTTTGAATATGATGAAAGAATATTACATAAAATAGGATAATTTAAATTTTTAACCTAAATGCAATGGTATTCCCATGAAAGATTTTAAGAGGAGTGACTTGATCAGATTTGCATTGTAGGAAAATCCATCTCATTGAAATGGATTGAAGAAAGGCAAAGGGTATTCAAGAGCTATTTAAGAAGCCATTTTAAAAGCTATTGCAAAAGTCCAGATGTTACAAATGCCTGTGGCTTGGTATTGACACTAGGGAGAAACATGTGGATCTGAGATTAATTTTGGAGTTAGAATGGTGTTTGGTGATGGAATGCATCAACAATGACTCCTAGCTTTCTGTATGAGACACTGAATGAGTAAGATAAAATGTGTTGAGCTAGTGAGAACTCAGGAATAGCTAACTCAGGATGGCTATTAGGGGAATGGTGGTGGTGCTTGGACCCTGGAAATCACAAGCTCTTCTTTGGGCGAATTAAGTTTGAGATGCTAGTGAGAGACATCTAAGTGGAGGTGTCAAAGTGGTAGTTGGAAAATTAAACCTGGAACTTTAAAACTTATCTGGCCTGGTGATATAACTTCGGTATTATTGACTATGTAGATGGTATGTAAATATCTTAGAAGTAGATGAGATTACTGGGGATTATTTGGAGATTATTTGAGGATGAGAATGAAGTAAGAACAGGATTTCAGATCAAGCCCTGAGGCATTCTAATACTTACTGATAAAACAAATGAAAAAAGAGTGAAGTAAATGAATATGACTTTTTCTTTTGGCTAGATCTTCTAAGTCAAAGGAAGCCCAGTGTAGAACAATTTTTTTTTTTAACTATCTGTTTCATCATTAGAAACAAGAAATTGTGTAGCAGTTCTTAAAGAGCTGGACCCATGGGGAACAGCATCTTTCCCACTGTCCTATGTGCATCAAAGCTTACATGAGTCCCTTCTGATATTTTTGTTTGAGGAACATAAATACAAGCTCATGCTATTTGCATAGCAATTAATTTAGAGATTTGTTTAACTTTGGATTGTCAACAGCAGACACAGAGGTTTTTTAATTTGTTTTCTATATTATAAACACCTCTGTTTGGGGATAATTGCCAATTTAAGGCTCTAAATTTAATTTGCAGTGACTTAAAAGTGTTTTTTGCATTTCCTCTCCTTTACCATTTTACTTCTCATTTTAAATTTGCAGACAGGCCTGCCAAAGAGACATCTAGTTTATAGGCTTGGTTTTGGAAGCCAGGCAGGAGAGAAGAGAGGAGATAATGAACATATGCTCTGCTGATATTGATGAAGTGAGGTTGGAGGAAGTAGGGAAACAGTCTATTTCTCCCCAGCTGTCACCCCCTCAGTGAATATTTTGGGCACCCTTATGTTAGTATATACTAAATAAATGCCCTAGCTATAATAATTATTTTTATCATGTGATTTTGAAAACTTCTAGGTTGATTCCAGATTTTTCTACAAGTGGAACATTAAAAAAAAAAATTAAAGCAGTTTGTGGATACTAATTTTAAATGGATAATGGGTGAGATTTCTATGCAGATTGAAAGGGCTAGAAATTCTGTGACCAGGGCAGTGTCCACCAGGTCTTCAAAAAATAATTGAAATGCCAATAGTGGGGACTTGTATTTTGGTGATATAAATTTAAAGTTAGATAAAGAATCTATTCAATCTAGCCCTACAGATGATATTTTGCTGAACAAAGATCATCTAGTCAAAGCTATGGTTTTTCCAGTGGTCATGTATGATGTGAGAGTTGGACTATAAAGAAAAGCTGAGCACCGAAGAATTGATGCTTTTGAGCTGTGGTGTTGGAGAAGACTCTTGAGAGTCCCTTGGGTAGCAAGGAGACCCAACCAGTCCTTCCTAAAGGAGATCAGTCCTGGGTGTTCATTGGAGAGACTGATGCTGAAGCTGGAAATTCAATATTTGGCCACCTGATGTGAAGAATGGACTCATTGGAAAAGACCCTGATGCTGGGAAAGGGTAAAGGCAGGAGAAGAAGGGGATGACAGAGGATGAAATGGGATGGCATCACTGACTCAATGGACAGGTGTTTGGGTAAACTCAGGGAGTTGGTGATGGACAGGGAGGCCTGGCATGCTGCAGTACATGGGGTCGTAAAGAATCGGACATGACTGCGCAACTGAGCTGAACTGACTGAATGAATTTATCCATTTCAAGAAGTCTTTATTGATCAGATGCAATGTGGTCAACTTCAATTTACTGTGCATTCAGTAGTCAGAGATTTGGTTTAAAAAATATATTTGGAGGCGTTTGAGAAACTTTGAGTACAAATGCCATACTTTGAGTCATTGTGGTAGAAATGTCATGTCCTCCCTGATGTATCTGTTAGCGTTCTTAACAGAAATCCATGTCATTCAGTTCAGTTCAGTTCAGTTCAGTTGCTCAGTCATGTCTGACTCTTTGCGACCCCATGAATCACAGCACGCCAGGTCTCCCTGTCCATCACTGACTCCCGGAGTTCACTCAGACTCACGTTCATTGAGTCCATGATGCCATCCAGCCATCTCGTTCTCTGTCGTCCCCTTTTCCTCCTGCCTTCAATCCCTCCCAGCATCAGAGTCTTTTCCAATGAGTCAATTCTTCGCATGAGGTGGCCAAAGTACTGGAGCTTCAGCTTTAGCATCATTCCTTCCAAAGAAATCCCAGGGTTGATCTCCATGCAGTCTGTGAGACTCTCAAGAGTCTTCTCCAACACCACAGTTCAAAAGCATCAATTCTTCGGTGCTCAGCCTTCTTCACAGTCAACTCTCACATCATAGTGGCAGTTATTTTCTTATGTATATTGTTTTAGATTATTGAAAATTGATGATATATTCCTACCTTAATAAGATCAATGATTATCCTTTGTCTGAAATTCAATAAAATCCTATAGCGTTTGGTTAAGAGGCTAAGATGGCACTTGAGTTCACTATTGCCCGTGGAGTCCTTATTTTAGAAAGAATATCTGTACACAGAGTTGATATTCTAAAAGCGAAACTTGCTAAAGACCCATTGGAGTATGTGCGTTTGCATCTGGTTTATTTTGTTTCCTGTGATATTCAAAATACTTAAATGTTCATCTCAATTTGCTTAGAATGAACAAAGTAAACAATTTTTAACATGAGCTAAGTAGAAAATGTACTTTTTCTGATTAAAAAAAGTAGAAAGGAGACTAAACCAACCCTTAAGCCCCCAAGAATATCCATTTATTTTTGGAGAACCAAGCTCAAAAGCAGAGAACTAAGCAACAGTGTAAGACACGTTTGAAAGGCTGGGTAGGACTAGAATAAATGCCCTTCTTTTCTTTTTTTTTTTTTTTATTCTGAACAACTGGATTTAGCGTTCTTTTTTCCTCCAGCTTACAAACATTGTTTTGTCTAGATGGCTATTAATTCAAATTGGACTGATTTTCTAGTTCTATAAAACTCTTCATCTGCATCATGGATCAAGAGCATTAAGTTGCTTCCTGCAGTGCACAGCTGGAAATCATTCTCTTCAGCAACATTTTGTTTTGTCCCATTTTTGTTTTATACGAATCTGATCCTACACACCCACATAGCTCAGGATTTCCGTCAAGTATCTTCCTTTTTTCTTTGACAAGTCTTAGAACATTTTAAATTGGCAGGTTCTCTTTTGTCTTTCAAATGCTGAATTACTTGCAAACATCTCTGTTTGCCTGCATGAAATTTTTAAAAAATGCTCCACAGACCTAGAGACTGAAATAGAAAGTTAGAAACATTCAAACAGACAGTTTTCTCTTATTCTTTTGAAAGGAGAGAGATGCTAGCATAAGCAAGCAAGAGAAACTTGTGAACCAAGACTAGGATGACAGAGGAGGAGAGAAGGAGAAATGTGTGTTGTGTTGTTGTAAAAAAAATATATGATGATTTTTAAAAAATTATTTATAAATTGAATATATTGGAGAGAATTCATTGATTGGATGACTTTCCCTTAGCAAACCTTAGGTACTGTCTGTAATCAATTACATTAATGATGGCTGTTGTGAGCTGAACTGTAGATGTTGACACTTGAAATTAAAATACTATATATAAACATGTTTATCAATATCTCTGAATGTTAATTAAAAAATATTGTAATATCCTAGGCACAGGCAGTGAAGACAGCTACTCGATAATATTCATTTAAACTGATGAAAACTAGAAAATGTGTTTAGGATTTCTTTTAGCCAAACTATATTAGGAAGATTTTAAGATATGAATTAGATCTCTGTCATTTTAAAATGCTGGTTTACCAAACTTCACACAAAGGTAATCAAAATAAAGAGCATGCTGGAAACAAAACAACCTGGAAGGAAACTTTCACCAGGAAACATTTAAAGTGACACTGTGGCCACTTCTGGAGGTGATCATTAATCAGCCTTGGGTCGTTGTGTAAAAGTTGACTGTTTCCACTACTATTGTTTCACTCTTTATCCTAAAGATGTTTAGATGAAGTAACTATATTTATGTATATATTTATCCATACTGTTACTTTTAATAAAGTTGTTTTCTCAATTTTCCTATCTTCACTGTATGTGTGTGTGTGAGTGTGTGTGTATGTGGAGACATCAGTTCAGTTCAGTCGCTCAGTCGTGTCCGTCTCTCTGCAACCCCATGAATTGCAGCACACCAGGACTCCCTGTCCATCACCAACTCCCAGAGTTCACTCAGACTCTCGTCCAATGAGTCAGTGATGCCATCCAGCCATCTCATCCTTGGTCATCCCCTTCTCCTGCCCCCAATCCCTCCCAGCATCAAAGTTTTTTCCAGTGAGTCAACTCTTCGCATGAGGTGGCCAAAGTACTGGAGTTTCAGCTTTAGCATCATTCCTTCCAAAGAACACCCAGGACTGATCTCCTTTAGAATGGACTGGTTGGATCTCCTTGCAGTCCAAGGGACTCTCAAGAGTCTTCTCCAACACCACAGTTCAAAAGCATCAATTCTTCGGCACTCAACCTTCTTCACAGTCCAACTCTCACATCCATACATGACCACAGGAAAAACCATAGCCTTGACTAGGTGGACCTTTGTTGGCCAAGTAATGTCTCTGCTTTTGAATATGCTATCTAGGTTGGTCATAACCTTCCTTCCAAGGAGTAAGCATCTTTTAATTTCATGGCTGCAGTCACCATCTGCAGTGATTTTGGAGCCCCCCAAAATAAAGTCTGACACTGTTTCCACTGTTTCCCCATCTATTTCCCATGAAATGATGGGACCAGATGCCATGATCTTCGTTTTCTGAATGTTGAGCTTTAAGCCAACTTTTTCACTCTCCTCTTTCACTTTCATCATGAGGCTTTTTAGTTCCTCTTCACTTTCTGCCATAAGAGTGGTATCATCTGCATATCTGAGGTTATTGATATTTCTCCTTGCAATCTTGATTCCAGCTTGTGCTTCTTCCAGCCCAGCATTTCTCATGATTTTACTCTGCATAGAAGTTAAATAAGCGGGGTGACAATATACAGTCTTGACGTACTCTTTTTCCTATTTGGAACCAGTCTATTGTTCCATGTCCAGTTCTAACTGTTGCTTCCTGACCTGCATATAGGTTTCTCAAGAGGCAGGTCAGGTGGTCTGGTATTCCCATCTCTTTCAGAATTTTCCACAGTTGATTGTGATCCACACAGTCAAAGGCTTTGGCATAGTCAATAAAGCAGAAATAGATGTTTTCCTGGAACCCTCTTGCTTTTTCAATCATCCAGCAGATGTTAGCAATTTGATCTCCAATATATGAAAGTTATATCCCTCTGACTTCATGATCACAAGCAACAGAAATAACTAAAAATGTTTAACTTAAGCAGAAATGTATTTGAAATCTATCACAGAACTGGCACAATTGCTGGAAGGATTTGAAAACCAGGCTTAGGAGATGATGAACCTCAATGTGATTCCTATTTTTCACTGCTTGAAAAGTCTAGTCAGGGTCCCTTTGTAGACATTCCTATCATTACTTCTTTTCCTCCTCTCGCTGGTTCTATTTTCTCTTGCACTATTATGATCTTAGTTTCCTTTTCTCCCCAACTCTATGTGTCAGGTGCTCCAGAGTTGGACCCCAAGGCCAAAATCACGTGCACAATTTGCCCAAACTGCTAGAGGGAGGGGAAAAGAAAGATCCTTGACTTCCATATCCTTGGCAAATGGTAGGGTACTGCATACCTTTTGTACTGAATACAATGCCTTTTAGCTAAGAATAGAAATGGAGGCTGGGTGTTGGACAAATATGCAGTGATAGAGTTCTACTGCATGTTTTAAATAGCTTGGATTTCTTGAATTATTTAAAACAGAGTTCTGTATTTTTACTAAATCAAGGATCTGATTAGTTTATTAGTTTTATTTGCCAGATTTCTCTCCAGAAAGACTGTACAAGTGTACAAGTGCATGAATTTATTCTCATTCAATAAATTTAAATTTGAGTGCTATTATATGCTACTAGTGCTATCCCTGTACTCAATAATGTTATAGACTAGAGATCCACTATAAAAGATATTAAAAGTTTCAGTGTGATAAGGGTTATAATAAAATATAAACTAAGTACTATGTAGATACCAGGAAGGAAATAACAAATTCTGTGTTGGAAAGTCAGGAAACACTTTCACAGAAAAGTGGATATTTGAGCAGGGTCATGCAAGATGCTTTGAACTGTGGTGTTGGAGAAGACTCTTGAGATTCCCTTGGACAGCAAGGAGATCCAACCAGTCCATTCTGAAGGAAATCATCCCTGGGATTTCTTTGGAGGGAATGATGCTAAAGCTGAAACTCTAGTACTTTGGTTACCTCATGTGAAGAGTTGACTCATTGGAAAAGACCCTGATGCTGGGATAGATTGGGGGCAGGAGGAGAAGGGGACTACCGAGGATGAGATGGCTGGATGGCATCACTGACTTGATGGACATGAGTCTGAGTGAACTCCGAGTTAGTGATGAACAGGGAGGCCTGGCGTGCTGCAGTTCATGGGGTCGCAAAGAGTTGGACACGACTGAGTGATTGAACTGAACTGATGCAAGATGAGCAGATGACCATGTATGCAAAAAAAGGAAAACATTCTGTGTAGGATGGACAACATAATGTCATGACAAAGAATTTTCAAAACATCTGATATATCTGTAAACAGTAAGATGTCAGCACTCTGGACACGTAGGAAGATATTAAAGAGGATGAAAACAGTTGAGTTTTCTAGAGTGGTAGATAGTGGCCTGATTACAAACATTCAGATTATCAAAAAATTTGGCTGCTTATCTTATTAGGTAACCAGCAACTCAGAGGTTTAAACAAGAAAATGATGTGAGCAGACTTAATTTTAGGAACATAGATTCCCCGGCAGTTTGGTAGATGAGTGGAAGTGGAGCATGAAGGAAGACTAGTGTGAGTGATGTTGCATTGGATGTATGGTGAGGTAGTATTAATATATGCTTATCTGAGAGTAAGGATAGATAGATAACATTGAGCTGCAGACAAAATAATTCATTGGAAGCAGAAATCTTACAATTAAGATTAGCAGTAAGGCATATTTATCCTTAAACTACCATATTAATATTTTCTGGTTTCTATGCAAACACATTTTAGTATTTTATGTTCACTTGTTTAGTAAGAATGACAAATTTGGAGGATAAAGATTATTGTGAATCAGTTATCAGTGTTTTTGTTGATCGTCTTCATGAGTCAGTTAACAGGGATGAGCACTTGGAAAAGTTGGATGATTTGACTCTTCACAAAGTCATGAGTGACAGTGAGAGGAACCCATTTATAAGTAGTGTTTAGAAGCCAGAAGGAGGCTGTTTTTCCTTTCCCAGCGATTCTAGGGATCCACCAGGGAGATCTATGGAAATGTGCTTGCCAGAGGAAATCAAGACTTCAATTACAATAAGAAGGTTGAAGGAGTGCTTTCTTAAAATGGAAAATTTGAAATAGAATATGGACTTGTAAAACTGTGATGGAAGTTGGCTTGTGGTGTGCATATAGAAGAGACAAGGAGAACTAGGTGATGCAAACCTCAGGAATGACACAGGAGAAAAGGATTTTCATTTAGATCAGGAAGGGGAATGAGACAGGGTGGACCTTTAATGCTGAAATTAGTTCTAACTTATTTGGGTTTGCAATAATGGTGTTTGAAAACCAGCTGTGTGACTTAGTTTCTGGGAATTATTTTCCTCGTTTGTAAAATTCACATTTGAAATAGACTTCTTTTTCCTACTGGATAACAGCATTCTAGATCATCACCTAAAGAAACACTGCCTAAATCCTAAGGAATGAATGTGTCGTGCCACCCAATAGGTCACTTACTGATATGGTAAGTGCATTTCTTTCTGACTCACTTGTAGTTCTTCAAAAGACAATACATACATATTAAATATGATGCTAAGTCAAAGTTCTTCATTTTTATGAAGTAAAAAGTGGAAGGACTGGAAAGCTGTATAAGGAAAATAAATTAACCTGCTAATTGCCAACCAATAAGTGTCTTGGAGAGACATTCTACTGTTTGGCTAATCCAGTGCTTTCTTTCGCTCAGTTTTTCTGCTTCTGAGCAAAACTGAAAAGACTATTTCCCTTTATACTGTCTAACCAGATTTTCCACCTTTGATTTGAGAAATGTCAAATTGAAATTTTATTGTTACTGGTATTGCTAACTTATAAAACCCAAATAATGACATAAATCATATATACAGAAATGTATATGTATATTATATGTGTATATATGGTTATTCACAGATATATACTTATATGTGTGGGTATATATAGTATTTTTATATATTGACAAATTTTGAGAAAAATTTTCCCCATGTAGAAAAGTTATAAGAATCATACAATAAATACCCATATACTTAGCCTCTAGATTCTAAAATTAGTATCTCTCTGTATATGCTTTATGATACTTTTGTTCATTCATATGTAAGTATCCATCTTTATACTTTGATCTGTTGCACACTTTGTGCCAAGCACTTCATCATGAATATCGTACATTAAGTTTAATATTGGTTTACTTTTTTATGGTAGAACTTACACCCAGTAAATGCACAAGTGAGTGCAACATTCATTCATCAGTTTTAACAGAGTTTTAAAAAATATATATATATGTATAATACAAACTTAAGAATATTACCATAAGCCCAGAGATTTCTTTTATGCCTTTTCCCTCTCCCCTTAAAGTCAGCCATTTTTAAAATTCTGTTTTATTTTCACTGTATGTTTGCCTGTTCTAAAAGATCACATAAATGAATAACAATGTATGAACTGTTTTGTAAACTGTTTTCTTTTATTTGGCATAATGCTTTTGGGATTCATCTTGTGGCATATATCAATAGTTTGATCCTTTTTAATACTGAATAATATTGCATTATATACCACAGTTTCTGTATGAATTCTCCCATGGATGGAAACCTGAGCTGTTTCTGTATTTAGCTATTATGATGAAAGCTTTGCTGGACATTCTTGTATAGGGCTTTTCATGGTCATACCGTTATTTTTCCTGAGTATTTTCTTAGGAGTGGGATTTGGGGGTCCTGAGGAAGATCTAGGTTTAGATTTACTTTAAAAGGCCTGTGTTCTAAAGTGGTTGTACTAATTTACACTCCTAACAACAGTGGAGTGGAATTCCAGTTCAACCCCAAAACATTTAAACATTTGGTACTGTCCGTCATTTAAATACTGTACTGCTTAATGTAAAGCCTAAGAGCCTTACTGATTTGTGTGTCCATTTATTGTGACCCTCTACCCGCCACTGCTTTGCTCTAATTGTCATGTCTTACATTGTACCTCCCATAGGGTCACAAAGAGTGTAATACAACTGCACAACTGAGCATGCACATATGCAACATTACAATTTTTCTTAACATTAATATACATTTAAACAACTTGGGAAAAATCTGTTAAGTTATATTCAAGTTTAGTTATTTGATTCTGACATTTTTTGCTGATCTCATGTAATGATTTTTTATTCTAGATATTACATTTTTCAGTTTTAGAATGTATATTTGGTATTTTTGTAGTGTCTAGTGGCTTTATTTTTTATTATAAGCATTTGCGTGTGTATGTCTGTGATCATAGTTATGAAAGCCAATTAAAATTGTTTGTATACTAATTTCAACATCTGGTTGATATCAGTGCTGTTTTCCATTCACTGCTTTTCTTCTAAGTATGGGTGGCATTTTGTTCATTGTATGTCTATCTAATATCTCGTTTACACAGTTGCCTTCTGAATGTTATAAACAGTCCATGGTAGAAAACTTGGGATTCTATTATGTTCTTTTGAAGAATAGTCATCAGTCTTTTAGTTTTGTGTTATATTAGTTACTTATCTGGACTCCAACTCCAAACTTTTGGCATCCCTATGGAATGCAGCAACTATGATCACTTGTTCTAATCATTTGTTCATTTATTCCCAACCAGTGAACTTGGAGCCTGCCTAAGGCATATATGTATATCTGGTATTGATAAGAGACTTGGGAAGAATTTATACACTTATTTTGAGGGTTTTGTGGCTTTTTTTTTCCTACTATTTCTTCCTCACAATTATAGCAGCTGTAATTGTCCTTAGTTCTGTTTCTGGTTCTGCAAGACAGTAAAGTTAAAAAAAGACAGTGAAATGTGGGTTTGAGTTTTAGTCACCTTGCATGTGCAGTCTGAGACATCCATTATCTTCCTTCTAAAGTCACTAGACACTACAGAAATACTAAATATACATTCTAAAACTGAAAAAAATGCAATATCTAGAATAAAAAATCATTATTGAGATCAGCAAAAAATGTCAGAAATTTATACACTTATTTTGAGGGTTTTGTGGCTTTTTTTTTCCTACTATTTCTTCCTCACAATTATAGCAGCTGTAATTGTCCTTAGTTCTGTTTCTGGTTCTGCAAGACAGTAAAGTTAAAAAAAGACAGTGAAATGTGGGTTTGAGTTTTAGTCACCTTGCATGTGCAGTCTGAGACATCCATTATCTTCCTTCTAAGCATATACATCCCTCCTGGTTTACTTATCTATTTTGCATTGCTCTTCAGTGTCTTCAAGTATGAAATTTTAACACATGTATTTTGTTTAGAATTCATAGCTGTTAAATGTGGACAGTTTAATAGTAGCTACTCCACGCTCGGGCTTCCCCGCTAGCTTAGCAGTAAAGAATCTGCCTGTAATGCAGGAGGTGCAGGTTTCATCCCTGGGTCTGGAAGATCCCCTGGAGAAGGATATGGCAGCCCTCTCCAGAATTCTTGCCTGGAAAATCCCATGGACAGAGGAGCCTGGCAGGCTACTGTCTGAGGGGTTGCAAAAGAGTCAGACAGTGAGTGACACAACAACAACTCCACATTAGTAAAGTAGACTCTCCATATGCAGGTTTTAAAGATGTCTCTGTGCCATTTGAAACCAAAATGTGGGATTTTAAGTCAGATCATCAAGATCATACAAAATTCCATGAATATAGCACAATGTTTGAGCAAGCACATATAGTCTAAAAACATTCAAATAAAAACAGTGAAAATTTGGCACATTTCTAACTGTTTACCATATGATAGCAGATTTTCTATTTTTCACATTACATAAACTTAGCCTTTTTCTAGATTATTTACTAAATATATATATTACAGAACAGAGTATGATTTTTATTCTCTAGTGTACATATTCTAATCTCTAATGAAATATACAGTGTAGTGAAAATAAATATTATTTGTTTTCTGTTTAGACTTGGTTTTTAAAGCTAAATTTATTTAGTCTAGATAACTATTCAGAAGAAAAATGTCAGTCATAATTATGTGGGTAATGATGACTGGCTTTTATGTCATTAACATTACATGACCTCAATTTGAATTGAGGTTGTAAGTCGATACTCTATAAAGGTTCACTATCTACTTATAGTTCATTTACACTTGAAATGTTTATATAATCTTTAAGTAACCCATATTGCATATAGCAATAAATATTACTCTGCTGCTTTTGAGTGGAAATAAATAGGTACAGTCTAACAGATTTAACTTATAAGAAGTAGGCTGCATTCTATAATACAGCCTGCTGAAGATTCAATAAATGCTCAGATATCGACTGACTCTTCAAATTGGTCATTAGCAACTAATTGGGGACGTTCCTTGACCAGTACACTTTACTGATTTTTAAAAATAAACAACAAAGTAGCTAATAAAATTTCAAAAGGCCACTGTTCCTTGACCACAAAGCAAGGCAAGTAAATTATGAAGAGGTTAATTTCAAGCACGTGATCAATAAGTGTAACAGAAACAAATCAATGGAAAGAACTGAAAGATAGTAAATGTAAATTTTATTGACATCTTTAGTTTATAATTGGAAAACTCTATGAAATAACAAAGGGGTGGAGGCTAGATAAGTTATTTCTTTTAATAAGTATGTAAATTGATAAGCTCTGCTGAGAACCAAGTTTTGGCTCTTCTTTAAGTCCCAATGAGAATTAGCCTTCTGAGTTAAAGAGCTAAGTTCAAATCTTAGTTATTGGTCTTGCTAATTCATAACTTGGTGCATATTGTTTGTCTTCTTTGAGCTGCATTTTCTTCACTTATAAAGTGGGACTAATAAAAAGTACACATGGGGTTAGTGGGGATTAAATCACATTATTTAATGAATATGAAATAGCTTCTTAATCAATGTTACCTCTATACCCATAATCCTTTCATAACCATGTAATTTTGCTCACATTTATATATTTAATATGTGAGAAATTTAAGATATAATTCAGTTCTATATTTTGGAACATAACAATATATAGAAAAATAATTTTCACCAGTCATCTTCTCCTTTTGGCTTCCTCCCATGATTCCTCAGATCTCAAAAACTCCAGGCCTAACCAACTCCAGTTAAGCCCCACAGTTCAGTTCAGTCACTCAAGTCGTGTCTGACTCTTTGCTATCCCATGAATCACAGCACACCAGGCCTCCCTGTCCATCACCAACTCCCAGAGTTTACTCAAACTCATGTCCATTGAGTCAGTGATGCCATCCAGCCATCTCATCTTCTGTCTTCCCCTTCTCCTCCTGCTTCAGTCTTTCCCAGCATCAGAGTCTTTTCAAATGAGTTGGTTCTTCGCATCAGGTGGCCAAAGTATTGGAATTTCAGCTTCAGCATTAGTCCCACAGGGCTGCACCAAAGCAGGGCATGGAGAGTCTCACCCATACCTTCAAAATGGAATCCAAAGTCAAGGTCAAGGTCAGGACTAGTCAGAAGTGAGGGAGACAAATATCACAAAGTAAAACTGACCGTATCCTGGAGCGATTTTAGAGGTATTGGCTCCTGCCTGAGATGAATTGTATGTAAATAAAGTTGTTTTGTTTGTAGAAGCTTGCTGTTCAACTTGCTGTTACTCAGGTGTGTCGAACTCTTTGCGACCCCATGGACTGCAACACACCAGGCATCCGTGTTCTTCAGTATCTCCTGGAGTTTGCTCAAACGCATGTGCAATGAGTTGGTGATGCCATCCAACCATCTTGTCGTCTGTCTTCCTCTTCTCTTCCTGCCTTCAATCTTTTCCAGCATCAGGGTCTTTTCCAGTGGCTCAGTTCTTAGCATCAGGTGGCCAAAGTACTGGAACTTCAGTCTCAGCTTAAGTCCCTCCAGTGAATATTCAGGATTGATTTCCTTTAGGCTTGATCTAGTTTGATCTCCTTACTGTCCACGTTACTCTCAAGAGTCTCCTCCAGCACCACAGTTTGAAAGCATCAGTTCTTTGGTACTCAGCCTTCTTTATGGTCCAGCTCTCACATCCAAACACATGACTACTGGAAGAACCATAGTTTTGACTACACAGATCTCTGTTGGCAAAGTAGTGTCTCTGCTTTTTAATATGCTGTCTAGGTTTGTCATAACTTACATGTGTATCTATATCTATGTATGATCACACAATCTAATAGATTGTACCAGTTACAAACTCAGTCCTCTGTCAGTCACTCAGCATCCACATAAGCTTTCAGAATAAAGTCCATACTCGTATAATATTCCCTCTGCCTGGCATGTTTGCTTTTTTCCCTTCATTTTCTATACCAAAAATATTTCTATTTCTTCACAAGATGCAGTTCAGGATCACTTCCTACAGTAAGCCCATCTTAATGGTATTTTCATTCTCAAATCTTTTATGGTGTCTGGTGTAGTGTGTGCTCAACGTATATTTTATAAAATAATAATTGTACAGCTAGATGCAAAACTAGAGTAGGAAATGGCAACCCTCTCCAGTATTCTTGCCTAGGGAATCCCATGGACAGAGGAGCCTGGCAGGCTACAGTCCATGCAATCACAAATGAGTCAGACACGACTGAGCGACTAAAGCAAAATCAACAGACGTAAAGTAGTGATGAAAGAAGAAAAATCTTGTTTATTTAATCACATATTATTTACTAGCATAGAGAACTTAGTGTATAAAGGTAGAGTATGTTCTGGGATGAGCTAATTATTTTAAAAATTGTAACCTGACAAATTTCACAAAACAGCTGAAATGCAGGATGGAAATTTCAGTAAGACTTGTGCCAATAACATGAGCAGACTTTTTAAAAGTGTGTTTTAGAGACAGGACTTTCTAATTAAGTAGTAGAGGTTAAAAATTAAGAAGATAGTTTTAGAATTCATATTTGAGACCCAGAAAAAAAATGCTAGTTTGATAACACGTGCTATTTATGTAGTATACTTAATTGTCAGATATTTAATTATCACTGATTATTCTATTTTCATTTAATGCTTTGGAAAGCATCCTATCTTAATTTCATTTTCAAAAAATGCAATAAAATCATCCCACACACCTTCATTTGTTCATCTTTTTCAGGTTTATTCCCTGCTGTCCTGAATCTTGCTTCCAATGCCCTCATCACCACAAATGCAACATGTGGAGAGAAAGGACCCGAAATGTATTGCAAATTGGTAGAGCATGTCCCTGGACAGCCGGTGAGGAACCCTCAATGTCGGATCTGCAATCAAAACAGCAGCAATCCATACCGTATGTATTTAGGATTAACTTGTATGGAATTGGGTGGAAGATATCACTGAGACTGTTGAGGCCAAAGTGCATTAAAGTCAAAGGGCTTGTCTTCTCAATTTTAGATATTTTCTTCCACTGTGAGCTTTACAGCCCTTCTCTGTCTCTTGACAAACATTAGAATTCCCTATGTGTAGCGGATATGGTGCTTGCGGAGAGTTTTCTAGCTGAAGACCTGTGGCAGTCATTGACTTTACTGCCTGCAGAAAAGTATCTGAGGGTGTGGTGATTAATAAAGGCTTTAATAGGTCAGTAATCACTATGTCCAGGTACTGTACTAGGAATACAGCAGGAATAAGATGTGGTCTCTGGCTCAGTTGAAAAAGTGGCAAGAAGCAGATTATTGCTATAGAGTGTGGTAGGCATCAAGGAAAGAATCAGCATAGGGGCTTCAGGGAGAAGGAGAAGAGTCACGGATTCAGTCCTGGTATAGCTAGAGGCTTGCCAGAAGGGCATCTGAACTGAGATCCAAGGGCAAATATGAGCTGAGAATGTAAAGAGGAGACAGAGGGAAGAGAAAGAACACCGGAGGAGGGGCTCAGAATAAGATAGAAAACATACTTGCTGGGAGAACTACAAGTAGTTAGAAATGGCTACAAATTAGTGTCAGAGGGCTGGAACAAGTCTGTATGCTTACCACAGGAATAGTGTTTTAAGGAGAAGTGTCATACAAAGTTCTCTTGGTTGGCCTCTAGAAACCACACTAATATCTCAGACTCATTCATGCATTTATTCAGCAAGCGTTTGAAGACAGGCTCCTGGTAATGCATTGTTCTGAAGCAGAGTGTTGAATCATACATAGCCGTTGACTTAAAGACTTATGAAGGGAAATAGGGGAGACAAAAAAGTAAATTGAGTGCTAAGGGAACACCTAGGGACTCCTGGGGAAAAAATGACCCATATGCTTAGAAAATAAGGGTTATTAAGATGAAAACAGGAAACTTTATATATATATATAAAAGCATACAGAAATTTGAAGACAGGAAACATCATGATATATTCAGAGAAGAAATTAGGTTCACTAAGTAAAGAATTTATATGGATAAGGGGAAAATGGTGTGAGATAATTCTAGACATGGGAGTTGATTTGTAGACATACATTGAGAAATCATCAAATTTTGGAGATATTAATGCAGTGAATACTTACTATCAGTGAGGGGAATTACAGTAGGGATACAGTTTCACAATTACATTATTTTAAAAATTAGTTTTTCCTCTCTTTTGGTTTAAAGTTGAGATGCTTATAAAGTGTAAAAGCTTTTCCTCAGGATTTATATTTTTTAACTTGAAAGAAAGCTGGGAGGTACCCTGCATTCTTTCTTGGAGCTGGTTAAAGGGAAGATTGCATAGTCCTGTCTCTATTATACAGTTTAGAGATGCTGAAAACTTTAATATTGTTATGTTTGAAGAACTGGGACTTTTGTGAATATGATTGCTGGTCTTATATATCGCAGAATGTTTTTAGGAAACAGTTAAGAAACCAAAGATGCCAAGCTTCAGAAACCTTTCTTACGTTTTAAATGACTCTCATTATTTTCTAAGATGTAGATTGTTATTGGTGTAGGAGGGGGAATATTAGAACACATCCTATCTATTTGCTATTCTTGTATAGAATAGTATGGGCCAAAGCTGAGGTCAGAATAAGGGGAAACGTCAGGACAAGAAAATTGAGGTAAAGGCTAGAAAATAAATGAATTGATGGACTATGAACTGTTGGTTCATTAGGGAAGAAGATGAAGCTTCATGGGAAGAAAATTGCCTTTGGTGCAAGAATCGGTGGCCTTGATTTCATTGAATGTGAGAAAGCCCAGAGACATGAAATGATTGGGAGGGGATTATAGGGGTGGTTGAGGGTGTTTTGAGGATGAGTTGGGCAGAGAGAGAGTTTGTAAAATCATATATGTGTGTATTTGTGTGTATGCATGCATGTGTATATATGTAGGATTATCTATGCATGTATTATAAATATAAGTATTTATAATATACATATTTATATTTATATTATTTATATTATATAAATATGTATATTATAAATATAAGTATTTATAGTTCCTGTCTACAAGTACAATGTTAGGATAAACAGCATTTGGGTATAAAAGGCAATTTAACAAATATTCAAGGGAGTAAACTCAGGTCTATACCTTAGGGTACATGTCATTAATGATATAGAATTTTGAAGAAAGAAAACATCAGTGGGACCTGAGGTAGCAAAAGAGTTCCAAGAAGGTTGTCAGACTCAGAAAGGGTTTAAAAACCTGAATTACCTGTGATTAGAGGGAAAGGCATTCCAGAAAAGGAGAAACTGAAGGAAATGTGTATACAGATACAGATGGAAGGAAGATAGAAAGATTCAGGTAGACCATAAATGAGTAGACATTTTGTTAGGAAAATGAGTGAGATGTATTCACCAAGTTAAATCCTTGCGTGAATGTCACTTTGCTCTTCAGAGTTCCACATTCAGGGTCTCTTGTTTCTCGATGGAAGACGTCTATATTGTGGCAAGACAAAGAGTGAATAATTGTTTTAGCAAAGCAAAACAAATATGAGTTACATTTCCCATTCCCCATTTTCTTTACTTGTGGTAAGTTTTTAAAACTTATCACAGCCTAAATTTACTTCATGTGATTAATTTTGAATGAAGTGTAATGCTTCATTACATTTCAAAATAATGGTTTTGAAATCAGAAATTTAGAAAGAATAATACACCACAGGAATAAAAAGAAAATTAGCAGTAATCCACATGGATATAGTTTAGTAGAAGTTGGAACAACAGATGATAAAATTCCACAAATTGACTGAACAGCTAGAATGAATCTGGAAGGTCTGTACTTAATTACCACACAAAGAAAGGGAAATTTGAACCTCCTGGCTATTAATGGATTGTGCTTTCCAATTAAAATAGCAGTTTGAAAGTTTTACTTCATCAACCATTCCCTTGCCAATTTTCAGTTGCAGTTAGCCTTTGGATTGACTTGAGTAACTATGAGAATGTTATAAGTTTCTATCTCTTTTTAAATAAGGGAAATATGCCAACAATTAATCAGTATTTGCAAATTAATTATGATTAAACTTTCACAATAGGGATTATGGTTAATTGTTGATTCATCTCCCATTCTTCCTCTTCATGACTAATTTTCATATCAATTTAACCTGGGTGGTAGATTTCAAAATTTCCAATTAGATAGCTCCTCTCACAATTACTTACAAGCCACAAGTGTGATTTGGAAATGTGATTGTGTGCATATTTTTCTATCACATGTTAAACCCACAATCTGGAAAGAAGGTTCTGGAGGATGTTTAAGGAACATATGTTGTGATATTTATTTTTCTTCAGAAGCAATGCGAGTAATATTTCATTTATGGTTCTGATTTCTAAATGTGCCAATTTCAGCACCCACTCATACCACCAAGGGCATTTATTTGATATTTGGTTATCTTTAGGTATTTGTTGTTATTATAAGGACCTAACACTTTCCCTGTCTTCAGCAGAATAAGTTAACTAATGCTAAATTATTAAATTTATTCAGCAATTTTGGTTTTCATTACTGAGATACGATCTCTCATCTCAGTGGACTGCTATTATACTAAGATGTGGTAGAAAACAAAGTCCATCAAGCTGTTCATTTGAATTAAATAATTTGCCAATATAAACAGATTATTTTTGTCTTGTCCTGTAAAGTCATATTACCATAAGTAAATCAAAGATAAAAACCTTTTATTTTTAGTTAAAGAAGTTATAGCAGACTATGTTAATAAAATTAATATATAATAAAAATGTTCACAGTTTGAAAATGGCAAATTTAATAAATATTCTATTTTTATAAATTTTTTGAAAGATGATTTAATTTTACCCTCAGATTTCTTTTGCAGTGAGGCCTGATTGGTTTTCATTTAAAAATTTTTTATTAAAAAATTTTATTAAATATAATTTATCCCCAGTAAAAATTCAGAATCCTGCATATTTTGAACAGATATATAATTCATTCTATGATTCTATTTTTATAAATTTTTTGAAAGATGATTTAATTTTACCCTCAGATTTCTTTTGCAGTGAGGCCTGATTGGTTTTCATTTAAAAATTTTTTATTAAAAAATTTTATTAAATATAATTTATCCCCAGTAAAAATTCAGAATCCTGCATATTTTGAACAGATATATAATTCATTCTATGTATATGCTCCAGTATTTCTTGGAGAATTCAATAGACAAAGGAACCTGGTGGGCTGCAGTCCTTGGGGTTGCAAAGAGTCAGATACAGCTAAGTGACTTTCACTTTTCACATATACATAATAATGGTTAGAATATTAATGATTATAATGTTCTTCTGGTAGCTCTGTGAACTGAGAGTTCCCATCCAAAATATTTTTACTGGTCCATGGCAAAATGAGAAAATGAGAACAAAATTCCAATTTTTTAGTGAAGATAAAATGAATACCTGTTGAAGAATTTTCTTTCATTTTAATATGATGATTTTTTAAAACTTTTGTAGATTTTAAACTTCCTCCATTTTATGAAACAAGTAATGATATCTTAAGTAGCAGTAGTAGCAACACTAGTCTGGATGCTACTATCACTTGGAGAAATAAAGAACTGTAACTCCGATTTGAGTTATACCACAAATTGTGATACAACTCCACAATTGTTATAGATTTTGGAGTCATATCAATTCCACAAATCTCTTTCACATAGATATATTTTTAACTTTTTCTGAAACTTAAGATTTTGGAAACTTGTACCATGAATAGAGTTTTATTATCCTCACTTCAATAATGACACAGAGTTTAAGTGACTTGTCCATGGGTAGTTAAATGCTAAATGGTGGATCCAGGTGGACTATCCAGCTTCTCATTCTCCAGAGCTTCATGATTCATATCTTACGTGCTTTCATCACTAATATCTTTAAAACACCTGGCTATCTTACTGCATTATATCCACAGATTGAGAGTCCATGATTGTTACTCATAGTGATATGGTTTGTTCATTATTTGAAATAGTCCTTGAATTTGCAAAAAAGATTATGTTCTAATAAAAGAATATTCTTAAAAAAAAGAGAATATTCTTAAGCCACTCATTTGAAACAGCCTTCCAAAGGATTAGTGTTATAAATGTTCTCAGGACTGATGCTCCAAATAATTAATCCATATTTACCAGAGAGTAACAGGGAAGCTAACCTCTTCCCTGTTTACATTTCTGCATGCAAATAGGCTGACTTCCAAGTGGGATGTTAGGGAGTTAAGAACTCTTACTGCAGCCCTGGGAATAGAAATAGGAACATCCTCCACAGCCTTTCACTCCTGCCATCCTTACCCATTCCTGAGCTGGGTCGGATTAGGAGCAGAACTTGTATTACTTGGGAAATAAGTAGCGCAGATAACAGACAAGAAAGAATGACTGCAAACCAAAAAGGAACAAGAATTTTGGCATTCCAGAGGCAGTGGTTGCTGTTGTCAGATGCATGGAACTAAGTGGGAGAAGACAAGGAATCCGTGAGTTTTGAGGATTATAAGAAGGAAGGAACTGTAAGAAAGGACTGTCAAGGGAAGTGGCAACAATTATCCACACCGCCTCTTTTCTGTCTCCAGTCTTAATTCTCACAATGGGTCCTCTTCTCATCTATTTGGAGTAAAGGCAAGGGAAGATTCATGCTTTATTGGTAGGATGGAGGTTCATGTGCCATCCTATCCTTGTTTTTATTGTCCAGAACCCCACTGTTAGTGATTATGTGGATGAATGGGTATCATCCTGAATGGAAGATTTGGAGTATCTTTCATTTTATTTTTAAATAATGGTTTAAATACAAAGTTGGCAGATTGAGGACTGACTGCAAAAACCTCATAGGATGGATTTGACAGCATTTTATATTAAAACCAGATACATATTGAATTGCCCAAGCCTTGGTAATAATGTATGTGTCAGAAGGGCAAATCTTCAAGTACCTTTCAACCACAATTCAGGATTTTATGTTTCTGTTCACAAAGTTGATGGCATACTAGAGCCAGCTCAAACAGTAGAGTTTTTGCTTCTGTGAATGACTGACACATCAATTAGATTTCAATATTATTTTTTCACACTTAATTTCTGTAGTTATCTTTAAAGTTGCCCATTTTAGTTGATAGCCAGAGTGCTGAACAGTATCTTCTCATATAGTTTTAAGTATTTAACCATTTCATACTGCCTTGCAGAGTGCTGTGAAAAAGTCTACATTAAGCCAGTTCTTTAAGAGATACAAATTGCTCTGTTTCTATTATTTTAATGTTTGACATTCATATGGTGATGGTTTTAACTTAGTTTTGCTTTTTGCTTGTAAAAACAGCTATAAATTCTTTATATGATCTTTTCTTCTTTCATATGTTGCTGCTGATTCAATAGAGAGGCACCCGATTACAAATGCTATTGATGGCAAGAACACTTGGTGGCAGAGTCCCAGTATTAAGAATGGAATTGAATACCATTATGTTACAATTACGCTGGATTTACAGCAGGTACAGTGCCTCTTTTTATTTATTATTTAAGTATTTAACCATTTCATACTGCCTTGCAGAGTGCTGTGAAAAAGTCTACATTAAGCCAGTTCTTTAAGAGATACAAATTGCTCTGTTTCTATTATTTTAATGTTTGACATTCATATGGTGATGGTTTTAACTTAGTTTTGCTTTTTGCTTGTAAAAACAGCTATAAATTCTTTATATGATCTTTTCTTCTTTCATATGTTGCTGCTGATTCAATAGAGAGGCACCCGATTACAAATGCTATTGATGGCAAGAACACTTGGTGGCAGAGTCCCAGTATTAAGAATGGAATTGAATACCATTATGTTACAATTACGCTGGATTTACAGCAGGTACAGTGCCTCTTTTTATTTATTGATTTTATCATTTTCTTCTTTGAAATTGTATTTGCATTTACTATTTTGTATACTTAATAGTTCTTGGGTGAAAGGATACTCTTTTATTACCCTTTTATTTTCTTGACACCGTGACAAAAGGACTTATTCATTTAGTATATTTGTTATTTAAAAATATTTGGCATTTATTTCTAAAGCGCAATTAAGATGAATTTGCATGAGGAATTTAAAACTGAATTAGGAGCTGACTAATTAACCCTCTAACTAATGAGGGTTAATGATAAGAATATTGATCAACAAAATTTTACAAAAAGTATAATAGTACCATTTAAATTTTATTTTTGTTGATCACACCACATGTCTTGTAGAATCTTAGTTCCCCAATCAGGGATGACACCTGCACCCTCAGCAATGAAAGTGTGGAGTCCTAACCACTGGACCACCAGGGAATTCTCCTGTTTTAGCTTTTAAACTAACAGAGTGCTGCTACTCCGTTCATGGTGAATATACTAAAAGGTTCTTGGATAACAAGACTCTTGAGTAAATTGCCTCTCATTACTGAAAGTTAAACAAGCTGTGACAGTTGATTCTTAAACTTGGGCCAGTAAATGAGGTAACAAGCATTGCAGATGTATAAAAGTTGATGTAGGAGTTTGTGTGTCTGTGGCACACAGGTCTAGGTGGCTCTATGCTTAATTTCTTTCTCCTTTCTGTTCACCATATTCAGCTCAGGTTGAAATGTTTAGTCGAGAATAACCATAAGCCCAAATTATCTAGGGTTGCAAATAGGATGGAATCTGGAAGAATGTTCCTATATTCTACTGTTATTCCAAATACAAATTTTCTCTGATTGACTGAAGGCTGAGACTGGAAATATTGAGCCTAGATAGCTTCTTTAAGTCAGCCTATTCCTCCCTCATTCTCTGCAGTCAGCACAGGAACTCTCAGCCAGTCCTCCCTGACATTGTCGACGCAGAGCAGCAGAGGAGTTTGGGGTTAGTGGAGAAGATGTAGTTAAAATAGCTAATGACAGACATTGTACACTCTAGAGGTTGTGTTTTCATGTGTGGTCACAGTGGAGGAATGCACCAGCCAATGGGAGTTAGTTACGTTCTCAGGAGGCCAGATGGGCACCAGGCATCTCCCTAATGGATGCTGTTTGTCATCAATGGGAGTACAAACTGTCCCCCTTAGGTTCAGGGCCCATTATGGCCAGGGTCCCCAGATCCAAGAATTGCAAAGAGCTATTTGGTGGGCCTCAAGGCAGACGCTCTTTCCACCTGTCTGGAACTCATTTTGACCTGAGCAGCAGGGTAGTGGCAGGGACTCAGTACTGTAGCAATTGTCCACAGGTGTGGATTTATTTCTACTCATCGTGCTAAGTTGCTTCAGTTGTATCCGACTCTGCAACCCCATGGACTGTAGCCCGCCAGGCTTCTCTATCCTTGGGATTCTCCAGGCAAGAATAAGGGAGTGGGTTGCTATGCCCTCCTGAAGCGGATCTTCTTGCATTGCAGGTGGGTTCTTTACCTCTAGCGCCATCTGGGAAGCTCTTACTCATTTTCTACTCATATGAGCAACTGAATAGCAGCTTCGAGTTAATAGTATTTGTCAGGAAGTCTCAAAGTACAATCAGGGAAGGCAGGCAAACTACTACACTGATGAATTATGCTTTAGTGAAATCTTGTACATGAATTCCCTTAAAATGTGGGCTCAAAACGGACTTCATCCCTCTCTGGATAAGACAGCTTCATCCTTTGCCAGTCACAGCAGTCGTCCCCTGCCAAATGGTCACTAAAAGTTGCAGTCTAACTTTCCAGTCAGTAATGAGTCTGCTGTCTGTTGTCTTGGTTCATCTCCTGGGATAGAGAATCAATAAATACTGATGCTTCATTGCTCAGGTTTACTCTCCACCTATGCTTTTAGATCACACATGGAGCAAGACACTCAACTATTAATATAATTTGCTCAAATCATGTATACTATTCTTTGAGCTCAACCACAGTAGTGTTAACAGGCAGAGCTCATTTGATTGTGATTCATTTTATTGTGTTTTTCAGGAATGGCGTTTTTTTTTTTTTTTCTTTTTTAAAAAATTGGAAGATTGTGACAACTCTGTGGCCAACAAGTCTCTTGGCACCATTTTTCCAACTGTCCCTGCTCACTTCATATCTCTGTGTCACATATTGGTAATTCTTACAGTATTTCAAACTTTTTCATTATTATTATATTTGATATGTGATCTGTGATCGGTGAGCTTTGATGTTGCTATTACAACTTTTTTTTTTTTTTTTGATGAGTAGAAAATGAGTAAGGACTTCCCAGATGGCCTTAGTGGTAAAGAACCCACCTGCAGTGAGCTTGTTTAGATGAGGTGTCCTGCACAGGGTGGTTAGGTGCTGCCAGGTCTTGTATTCAAGTGGTTTCCTTTGTGTGAGTTCTCACTGTTTGATACTCCTTAGGGTTAGTTCTTTGGTAGTCTAGGGTCTTGGAGTCAGCGCTCCCACTCCAAAGGCTCAGGACTTGATCTCACAAAGGATTTTTTCTCACTCTTGCAACATGATTGTAAGAGTCAGCTGTGTCTTTCCTCTGCATCATCTTCATTCTGTGACCCAGGTGGAGGAAGAAATACCCTTGTGCCCTTGGCTTGGGCCAAGTTAGGACTGCTGCCCAGATGATGAGACTTCTCATTCAGTGTCCTTTCCTCCATTCCATTTCCCCAAATGTGGTGCTTGTAAAGGTGCTTACGAGGTGGCTGGCACTCTGCCTGAGCCAGACGTGGAGGCCTGGGCTTTGGTAACCGAGGGCAGGGGATATGAAGGTGAAGGAAGCTGGCAGCCTTCCTTCCATGGACCTCACCCTAAGTAAGGTGGCAACAGAAGGAATGCTCGCTACCCTAGAGGCAGAGGGTATGACAGAGCCTCTGACACACTCATGACACAGTGGCAAGAGGCCTTATGTTCCAGGTGCCAAAGCCACAGCTCCTCAAAGACGCCAACCTGGTGCTGCAAGTAGTGGGGAGAAACCTCTTCACCCAGACCTTGTGAGATGAGCCGGGTCAGGTGGGAGGGGGTGGACCAGCAAGGTCTATTATAACTTTTGGGGTTGCATGTGTTTTGACTGCTCACTAATTGGTCATTTCCTCATCTCTCTTCCTCTCTTTGGGCCTTTTTATTGCCTGAGACATGCAACATTGAAATTACTAACCCTGCAGTTAATAACCTTGCAATAGCTTCTGAGTGTTCAAATGAAAGGAACAGTTGCTTATCTCTCACTTTATAATCAAAAGCTCGAATTAAATAAGCTTAGTGAGAAAGGCATGTCAAAAGCCAAGACAGGCAGAAGGCTAGTCCTCTTGCAACAGTTGGTCAAGTTTTGAATGCAAAGGAAAAGTTTTTAAAGGAAACTAAAAGTGCCACTGCAATGAATACACAAATGACTAGGAACCAAAGTAGCATTATTGCTGACCTGTGAATATTTTATTGATCTTGACAGGAGATCAAACTAGCTATAGCTTACCCTTAACCCAAAGCCTAATCCAGAGCTAGGCCCTCAATTCAGTTCAGTCACTCAGTTGTGTCCAGCTCTTTGCAACCCCATGAGATGCACCACACCAGGCCTCCTTGTCCATCACCAACTCCCAGAGTTTACCCAAACTCATGTCCATCGAGTCAGTGATGCCATCCAGCCATCTCATCCTCTGTCTTCCCCTTCTCCTCCTGCCCCCAATACCTCCCAGCATTAGTCTTTTCAATGAGTCAACTCTTTGCATGAGGTGGCCAAAGTATTGGAGTTTCAGCTCCAGCATCAGTCCTTCCAATGAACTCCCAGGACTGATCTCCTTTAGAATGGACTGGTTGGATCCTCTTGCAGTCCAAAGGACTCTCAAGAGTCTTCTCCAACACCGCCCTAGCTCTGTTCAATTGTGCAGAGGCTGAGAGAGGTGAGGAAGCTGCTGAACAAAACTGTGAAGCCAGTAAAGAATGATTTATGAAGTTTAAAGAAAGAAGGCATCTCCATAACATATAAGTGCCAAGTAAAGCAGCAAGTGCTGATGTAGATGAGATGCAAGCTGCAGCAAGTTTTGCGGAGGATAATCATGAAAATGGGAACTATTCATGAGAACTATTGCTCAAAAAAAAAAAAAGATTCTTTCATAATATTACTGCTCATTGACAACACATCTAGTCACCCAAGAGCTCTGATAGAGATGCACAGTAAGATTTATGTGATTTTCATGCTCACTAATGCAAGATCCATTATGCAGTCCATGGATCAAGGAATCATTTCAACTTCTATGTATTGGGGAACACGTGTATACCTGTGGTGGATTCATGTTGATGTATGGCAAAACCAATACAATATTGTAAAGTAATTAACCTCCAATTAAAATAAATAAATTTATATTTAAAAAAGAAATATATTTTGTAAGACTACAGCTGTCATAAATAGTGATTCTTCAGATGTATCAGGGCAAAATAAATTGAAAATTTTGGAAAGGATTCAACATGTTAGATGGCATTAAGGAATTAGTGATGCATAGGAAGAGCTCAAAATATCAACATTGATAGGAGTTTGGAAGAAGCTGATTTTAACCCTAATGGATGACTTGGAGCAGTTCAAGACTTTACTAGAGAAAGTAACTACAGATGAGGTGGAATTAGCAAGAGAACTGGAATTAGAAATGGAGCTTCAGATATGACTGAATTCCTGCAACCTCATGATTAACAGATGGGGAGTTGCTTCTTATGGATGACCAAGGAAACTGGTTCCCTGACATGGAATCTACTCCTGGTGACAAAGTTGTAAGGAGTGTTGACATGACAAAAGACGGAATTAGAATATTGCATATCTTAGTTGACAAAGTAGCAGCAGTGTTTGAAAGGATTGACTCCAGTTTTGAAAGCATTTGGGTGACATGCTGTCAAATAATAGCATTGCATACTACAGAGAAATTGTTCATGAAAGGAAGAGTAAATCAATGCAGCAGTGTCATCTTATTTTAAGAAACTACCACAACCACCCCAACCTTTAGTAACCACTACCTTGATATTCAGCAGCCATTTACTTCCAATCGAGACTCAATACCAGCAAAAAGATAGTGACTTGCTGAAGGATCAGCTATATTTAGCATTTTTTAGCAATAAAGTATTTTAAAATTGAGATATATTTTGTTTTTTTTTTTTTTTTAGACACAGTACTATTGCTCACTAATAGGCTTCAGTATAGTGTAAACTTTTATATGCACTGGGAAACCAAAGAAATTCATATGACTCACTCTATTGAGATATTCACATTATTGCAGTGGTCTGGAATTGAACCTACAGCATCTCCAAAGTATGTCTGTATTTGTTATTAAAAATAGCATTTTTTCCTTCTAATTCATAACTGAATGATGCAATTGTGAGTTTTTACTAAATCATTTTTATTCAACTTACTGATCATTATTGATTCCACAGATCTAAGTGTGCATCTGAAAACCCATTTTTTTCAATAAAGTTATTGATATTTTCCCATTTTCTTTGCATCTCCCCTCATACATCCCCACATGGTATCTCAAGAGGTATTGTGGACGTGTTTTCCTGTTCTCTCATTACCTCTTTCATTTAATAGCCTTAAGTTGAGTGAATACTCAGACATCTTTTATGGTTAAGTCTTCAAAAAAAGTGGCAGAAATATGTTTATAAGATCGATTTAGCTGTCTGAAATACACCTAGTGGAAGTGGTATAGAGATGTATCCCCATATGGCCTCATAACCCAAGATGGAGCCCACCCATGTCCTTATTCACCTCAGCCCTTCTTATCACCTGTAAATCAACTCATCATGTGTTCAAGAGAAGGGGAAAGCAATCTACAAAATAAAATAAGTCCTTATTTCTGCTTGTCTCAAGGTTTTAATTTAGTCAATGATTTAGTGATATAAAAAGCTAAACAGGTTTTGTTACCAGATTTTATACGGGAATACCACAGACAGGAAAGGGCTTTAGACCTCTTGTTTGGCTTCAGGCTTTGGAGTAACAAACTGAATAGGTTCTTAGAACCTATTCAATTAAGGAGCAAAGCTGCAGGAAGGCATATTATAATGTATTGGCAACATAGAAAATGTGAACATCTTTATTACTTCATTTATTTCTCACAATACTATAAGCCTAGTATTATTATCCCATAATTTAGTCAATGATTTAGTGATATAAAAAGCTAAACAGGTTTTGTTACCAGATTTTATATGGGAATTCCACAGACAGGAAAGGGCTTTAGACCTCTTGTTTGGCTTCAGGCTTTGGAGTAACAAACTGAATAGGTTCTTAGAACCTATTCAATTAAGGAGCAAAGCTGCAGGAAGGCATATTATAATGTATTGGCAACATAGAAAATGTGAACATCTTTATTACTTCATTTATTTCTCACAATACTATAAGCCTAGTATTATTATCCCTTTTAATAGTTGAAGAATGCTAAGACTTTAAAACGTTAAGTGACTTGGCCTTTTAATAAAGTTTGTTACAGGTAGGACTGGAATTTCATCCTGAGTTGTCTGAATTCAGACTCCAAACGATGCCAGTATTTACTAAACTGGTATCTGAAGACCTAATTTAGGGAAATTTTTTGGTATATAGTTTCAAGGGGTCTATACATTGTTTGGGTTCAAGAAATACCAGATTATCCTCTCACTTATATGGGAGAGTATAGCCAACATCTCTCTTGTCATAAAACATATCTCATTTTCTACTACACTTAAGCATGTCTTCAAAATAGCATAACTTCAGTCTTTTTCACCTACAGCATGAAGGATTGAGAGGTTATTCATCATTATATGGCTATTATTCAGCTGGGAGACAAGGGCATCAGTTTTATAATGAATAGGTGAAGTGAAGTTGCTCAGTTGTGTCCGACTCTTAGCGACCCCATGGACTGCAGGCCTACCAGGCTCCTCCCTCCATGGGATTCTCCAGGCAAGAGTACTGGAGTGGGTTGCCATTTCCTTCTCCAGGGGATCTTCCCAACCCAGGGATTGAACCTGGTTCTCCCGCATTCCAGGCAGACAATTTAACCTCTGAGCCACCAGGGAAGCTTAATGAATAGGTAAATATCACTAAATGTTTATTTGCCGTTGATTCGGCAAGAGGTTTGACCATTTATTAGTTCTCCTTTTTATTTTGAAATGCATGAATTTCAACAAGTGCCAGTTTTAATTTTTTTGTCATCGATATATAGTTGGCTCCTCTGTGAAATACTTTTAGTAAATTGCTATTTTAAATAGCAGTCACCATTACATTTCCTTGATTGCATCATTACAGATTACACTGGGGAATTTCTCTGGTATTTTAACATTCAAGGTAAGTACTAGAAAAATATAATACTTACTGAGAAGAAAGTAGGTACTTATTTTACAAATTGTTTTAGGTTTTTATTACTATGGAATTATTACTTTTTCCTAATTCTATTATTTACTCACTTCATATATTGAGCAAATAATTTAATCATGCTGGTATCCTGAGTTCTAGATTAGCAAAATAAATATTATAACATCATGGCAAGAAATTGAAATAAGGATAATGGCAATGTAACAACTAAATTCCATCTGACAATTACAGTTATTGTAAACAACCTAGTATCTGCATAAACTTGAAAAAAAAAAACAAATCCCCAGTATAATGGCAAAGAAAAATATACATCAATTTAAATGATAATAATAGGGAAGTGAAGATTAATAAGATGTCTATCCAACCAGATTTTCACTATAATATGTGTTAGAATATCTGATCTCATTTTGTGACTTTTTAAAATCTGGCCAATTTCTTAGACCTGCCCTTTGGTTTGTTTAGTAAGAGAGTTGATTGGCAAGTAGGTTAAAACACAGAGGGGCAGCTTTTTAAAAGACTTTTAAAGATCAGATTTATATTCATTCCTACATAATCCAGGTACGCCACAGAATTAGTTATGTGGGAATCTCCATTATTTCAATAAGTAATTCCCTTCTCTTCCTGGTTTATCCCCCAAAACTAAAAATACATTTGTCAAGAAAGATTGTCTTCCAACTGAAGAGGTCAACTCTATATCTTATTGACCTGAATATTTTATTCATTGACCTTATAGAACCATATCTAGTGAGAGTGGTTAACAGTTTAAAAAGACAGCTATGTTTTAGAGGAGATTGAATTAATATTTATATATAAATATTACTATAGTTTTGAAATCTGTGTGAATAGTATATTGTTGTTGTTTAGTCACTCAGTCATGTCTGACTCTTTTGTGACCCCATGGACTGTGGTCTACCAGGCTTCACTCTTCGTGGGATTTCCCAGACAGTAATACTGGAGTGGGTTGCCATTTCCTTCTCCAGGGGATATTCCTGACTCAGGGATTAACCCATGTCTCCTGCATTGGCATTCAGATTCCTTACCACAGAACCATCAGGGACTCTTGTGAATTACACAGAACCATTTTTTCTTGAACTGTTAATGTAATTAATCCCTTATATAATAGTAAAGCATGCAGCATGGGATAGGTACAGTTAACAGCTAGAAAGGGGTTGTAAATGATATTCCTGCATTTAATATCCCATTATATAAATAAAAGGGCTTCTTAGATGGCTCAGTGGTAAAGAATCTTCCTACTAATGCAGGAGATGGAGGAGAAGTGTGTTCAATCCCTGGGCTGAGATCTCCTGAATTAGGAAATGGCAACCCACTCCAGTATTCTGGCCTGGAAAATTCCATGGTCAGAGGAACCTGGCAGGCTACCGTCCATGGGATCTCAAAGAGGCAGGCGTGACTGAGCATCTATAAATAATGAAGACACACATGTGATATATTAAAAAGTTAGGTAAAATTTACATAGTCCTCTTTGAATATGATTCTCTTCAACAAAGTCTGTTTGATCTGTCTCTTGGAGACCTGCTAGATTGCACATTCTTGAAGACAGAGTTCACAGACTGTCTCTATCCCTCATGGCACTCAGCATCTGTCAGGAATTCAGCAGATGTGATGAAAGTATGGCTCATGATTGCTCTTCAAATCACTGAATTTTTTAATTGGTATTATTTGTGTCACTGCTAAATTTATGAATATATAACTATAGTGGAGATTATAATCTACACATTCAAAATGTCCTGTATGACATGTCTTATTTAGTATAGCAGAACATAATTAAATTCACAGTTCTTTAGTGTTTTTTTAAGATCATGGATTCATGTCACAAGTAGGATATGTGGTTAATTAGAAGGCATATTCTCTCTCTAAATGAATTTGTGCTGACCTTTTAATCACTGCTTTCCTGGGTAGCTCAGTTGGTAAAGCATCTTCCTGCAATGTGGGAGACCTGGGTTCAATTCCTGGGTTGAGAAGTTCCCCTAGAGAGGAAATGGCAACCCATTCCAGTATTCTTGCTTGGAGAATCCCATGGACAGAGGAGCCTGGCAAGCTACAGCTCATGGGACCACAGGAGTCAGACACGACTTAGTGCTATATTTCTTTTCTTTCTTTTTAATCACTAATAAAGGTGACTACCAGCTTTAGTGTCTGTATTGTGCAGAACATTAGTTCTGGTTGTCTCCCCTTCATTTTACTTTCAACACTGCACTCACATTGATCTTAGCACAAAATCAGATCAGATCTTACAAAATCAGATCAGATCACTCCTTCCACAAAAGCTTTAATGGCACTTGATGGAAAAAGCACAATTACCCACATGGATTTATAGGCTCTTTACCTTACCTGCTTTCATCTCTGGGCTCAATCTCCCCTTTTCAGTTACTCCACTGGCTACTTTACTGGCTCCTGAAATCTTTTGCACTTGCTGTTTCTTCTGTCTGGAATCGTTTTCCTCTATTTTCATATAGTCTGTTTCCCTATTTCCTTTGGAGTTTTACCCAAATATCCTGTTCTTTGCAGGAATTTCCTTGATAATCTTATTTAAACTTGCAAACCCCTCCCTACTTCCTAACCCATTTCCCTGCTTTATTTTTCTTCATAAAATTCATGGCTGTCTTGTTCATTTGCTCAGTCATGTCCAACTCTTTGTGACCCTAAGGACTGCAGCACGCCAGGCTTCCCTCTACTTCACTATCTTCCAGAGTTCGCTCAAACTCTTGTCCATTGAGTCGGTGATGCCATCCAACCATCTCATCCTCTGTTGCCCCCTTCTCCTCTTGCCCTCAGCCTTTCCCAGCATTAGGATCTTTTCCAGTTGGTCAGTTCTTCACATCAAGTGGCCAAAGTATTGGAGCCTCAGCTTTCAGTGAATAGCCAGCATTGATTTCCTTTAGGATTGACTGGTTTGATCTCCTTGCTGTCCAAGGAACTCTCAAGAGTCTTCTCCAGCACCACAGTTTGTAAGCATCAATTCTTTGGTACTCAGCCTTCTTTGTGGTCTAACACTTAATCTGTACCTGACTACTAGAAAAACCATATCTTTGTATGTACCTTTGTTGGCAAGGTGCTGTTCAGCTTTTTAATACACACTCTTGTTTTGTCATAGCTTTTCTTCCAAGGAGCAGGCATCTTTTTGTTTACTGGCTGTAGTCACCATCCACAGTGATTTTAGAGCCCAGTAAAATAAAATATGCCACTGTTTCTACTTTTCCCCCCATGCATTTGCTATGGAATGATGGCTGTCTAACTTACTAACGTGGCTGCCTAACTTACTGCATATTTTTTTTATAGCTTTTCCTCAACTTATGATGAGATCACATTCCAATAAACTAATAACAAATTGAAAATATTATAGGCTGAAAATGCTTTTAACACACCTAACTTACCAAACATCATAGCTCAGCTGAGCCTGCCTTAAACATGCTCAGAACACACACTGAAAAAATCACCTAACACAGGCATTCCTAATAATAAAGTGTTAAATATTTCACCAGTAATTTATTGAATGGTGTACTGAAAATGAAGAACAGAATGGTTGTATGCATACAGAGTGTGGCTATAAGTGTATCAGTTTCTTACTCTCCTGATCCCATGACTGACTTGTGACTTGCTGTTCATGGCCCTGTTCAGCATCATAAGAGAGCATCATTCCACTTATCTTAAGGCTGGAACAGTTCCAAATTCAAAGTCTGAAGTGAAGCATAGTAAGTCTAGGACCATCTGTATTTATGTTGAATGTTGTTTATCTCGCCTTTTAAAATTTTCATGAGAGTGGAGATACTTTTTGGTTTTGTGTTTTTGAATTGCCACATTCTAAACCCTTGGAGTAATACTCAACATATAAGAGATATTCTATAGATTTATATTTAATAGATTTATATTAAATGAATAAATGATTGAATGAATAAATAGTTAAAACATCAGTTCATAGTATAAGAATTTTATTCCAGGCAGGAGTACTGGAGTTGGGTGCCGTTGCCTTCTCCAGTTAAACCTGATACTTGAAGAAGTATTCTTACCATGTTTCTTACGATAAAACATGCTATGCATTTTTAAATGTATGCTTTTTCCTTTAAGTCTCAGGTTAAATAGCTGAAGTAAGTTTTCTTACTAATTCTTTTACTAAACATGTTCTAAATTTCAGTCATATTTGTCATAATCTGTGTGACTTTACCACATCTATAGCTTTATTGGGGTAAAGCAGATTTTAATAAATTTTAAGTCTTCCTTTGTAACATAGAAGTCTAGAACTATAATTTTTAATTGATATTTTAAAATTTTCTTGTGGAAAAATGTATATAGGGGGAAATGCCATCAGAGTGCTGTTTAAACAAGATTCTAGACAAAGGATATTTTGTGTTTTGATGTAAATAGCTAATAAACTAAATTCTTGCAACATCATGAAAATGTAAATTTTTTGGAAATGCAAGTCCTCTTTCAAAAAGTGTCAAGATGACAAATAGATGTCAAGACGACTGCCCTGGGAAATGATTCTTGAAACCAGGGAGTAACTTAGAGAATTGTTTATTTAAAAATAGAAATAATAATACATGATGAAAAGATCTGTTAAATATCTGTGGGAAACTATCTGTTAAAAATTTTAAATCATACTGATTCTGTTATGGAAAGTCTGAACAGGACTGCCTAAAATAGACTGAACGTGGGCAATATTTCACAACTGTCTGATGAATTCCAAAAATGAAATACAACTATTTCCTCATGTTGGTAGAATATAGTGTATTCTCCCACTATATTCTTGGTGTCTAGTTTTCACTTACTATAATAATTATATATAGTTATGCATTATATGCTGTGCTTAGTCATTGAGTCATGTCCGACTCTGTGATCCCCTGGACTGTAGCCCAGCAAGCTCCTCTGTCCATGGAATTCTCCAGGCAGGAATACTGGAGTGGGTTGCCATGCCCTTCTACAGGGAATCTTCCCAAGCAATGAATAGAACCCAGGTCTCTGCATTGCAGGTAGATTCTTTGCTATCTGAGCCACCAGCAAAGCCCAGTTATACACCATTAGTCAGTCAGTTCAGTCACTCAGTCGTGTCCGATTCTCTGCGACCCCATGAACTGCAGCACGCCAGGCCTCCCTGTCCATCACCAATCTCGGAGTCCACCCAAACCCATGTCCATTGAGTCGGTGATGCCATCCCACCATCTCATCCTCTGTCGTCCCCTTCTCCTCCTGCCCTCAATTTTCCCAGCATCAGGGTCTTTTCCAGTGAGTCAGCTCTTCGCATCAGGTGGCCACAGTATTGGAGTTGCAGCTTCAACATCAGTCCTTCCAATGAACACCCAGGACTGATCTCCTTTAGGATGGACTGGTTGGATCCTCTTGCAGTCCAAGGGACTCTCAAGAGTCTTCAACACCACAGTTCAAAAGAATCAATTCTTTGGTGCTCAGCTTTCTTCACAGTCCAACTCTCACATCCATACATGACCACTGGAAAAACCATAGCCTTGACTAGATGGACCTTTGTTAGCTAAGTAATGTCTCTGCTTTTTAATATGCTGTCTGCTGCTGCTGCTGCTGCTAAGTCGCTTCAGTCGTGTCTGACTCTGTGCTACCCCATAGATGGCAGCACACCAGCCTCCTCTGTCCCTGGGATTCTCCAGGCAAGAATACTGGAGTGGGTTGCCATTTCCTTCTCCAATGCATGCTGTCTAGGTTGGTCATAACTTTCCTTCCAAGGAGTAAGTGTCTTTTAATTTCATGGCTACAGTCAGCATCTGCAGTGACTTTGGAGCCCAGAAAAACAAAGTCAGCCACTATTTCCACTGTTTCCCATCTATTTGCCATGAAGTGATGGGACTGGATGCCATGATCTTAGTTTTCTGAATGTTGAGCTTTAAGCCAACTTTTTCACTCTCTTCTTTCATTCTCATCAAGAGTGAAATATACACCATATGCACATGTAAATTAGAGGTTTTTTCCTAGAAGTTGACTATATATTTAAATTATATATTTAAGCTATGTGATAGCATGTGTGTTTTAATTTGTAGATAAGACTTGTTTTCAGTATGATCTTGAGTCTTAAAAATACAAAAATGGCAAGAAGTATGAGTATGAGGCTAAGAAGGAGTAGATATAATTTTGCCCACTTCCATTTCCTGATCTATCACTTGCAGTTCATCTACATTTGGTAAATTGTCCTACTTTTATACTCCTCAATTTGGTCGTATGGAAAATAGAATTAATAGCACCAGTTCTTTCCAAAGAAGACTGTTATAAGAATGAAGTGACATAATATAGGCAAGTAGCTAGTACGCTGCCACACAGTAGTTGATAGCAAGTAATGCTTCCTGGCCTTCTAGACTGGTAATAATGCTGAACAGAGAACAAATGGGCTCCCCTGGTAACTCAGCTGGTAAAGAATCCACCTATAATGCAGGAGACCCTGGTTCAATTCCTGGGTCTGGAAGATCCTGTGGGAAAGGGATAGGCTACCCACTTCAGTAAACAGGGGCTTCCCTGGTGGCTCAGATGGTAAAGAATTCTCCTGCGATGGGGGAAACCTGGGTTCGATCCTTGGGTTGGGAAGATCCCCTGGAGGAGGGAATGGCAACACACTCCAGTATTCTAGCCTGGAGAACCCTCATGGACAGAGGAGCCTGGTAGATTAAAGTCCCAAAGAGCTGGACACAACTAAGCACAGAGAACAAATGGGCTAGAATTGCAATGAGCGTGACTTTAAAAAGCAAAAAGAAAGCTGGTTTAACAGTTCAAAAACAGCTTAATTGTTGGGGTATTTGAAGGCTACCTATAAGTTTCACTTGGCATGCAACTTGAAGAAATTATGTCCCCTCCCTCTTGAACCTCCCATCACCCCCACCCATTCCCATCCCTCTAGGTTGTCACAGTGCACTGGGTTGACCTCCCTGTGTTACACAGCAACTTCCCTGGATAAATAAACAATTCAACTACATACTACTCACAGCATATACTCCTTCAATATAAAGACCACAGAATAAGCCAAATAAACTATATTATGTAAACACTAACAAAAAGGAAGCTAGTGAAGCTACAAAAGTAAATCTTCCATATGAGAGCGTAGGATTGAAACATATACATTACCATATGGAAGGGTTACTTTTGTAGCTTCACTAGCTTCCTTTGTTAGTGTTTACACAAACAATGTAGATTTTTTGTTTACTCTGGGGTCTTTAAGAAGTGTCTGTTGTAAGCAGTATGTAGTTGAATTGTTTATTTAAGCCGTCTAGTGGTCACTGCCTTTAAATTGGATATTTAATTATTTGCATTTAATATCAATCACTATTAATATTTGGGTTCAAAAGGCCATATTCCCATTTGTTATCTATTTGTCTTATTTTTGTTATATTTTCCATCTGACTTTAGTTTTTTTGGATATTGAAGATTTTTTCCCATTTACTCCATTTCTCCTTTCATTAATATGTATCCAATGCAATCTTTTATTACTTGCATTAATTACCATAAATATTACAGCATGCATTTTTGATTTCAGAACTTGCTATAAATTGGTACTTTTACCACTTCCCAGACAAGGCAGAAGAGCTTATGACATTTTAACTCTATACTCTCCACTCACCTCCCATTTTCCCCCACTCCAGTTAGATTGTGACCCATAGTTCTGGAGTGTTCAATCCTATGTATATAGTAAGCTCCAGAAGTAGACATTATTACTATTATAAACCGGCCATATTCATTTAATTTTAAACACGTCTAACTTTTGCTGTTGCTCTTTGTTAGTTCACTTGTTAGTATACTTTCGTATAAGGTCATTTTCCTCTTTTTACTTTTTAATGATTTGCTGGTGACAGATTCTCTCAATTTTTCTCCCAAAAGTATTTATTTTCCCTTTAATTTTGATTTATATATTTCATTAGGAATAAAATTATAATTTAGAAGTTTTTCCCAACACTTTTAAAATTTTATATCATTGTTGCCTCACTGATAATTTATATGGTGAAGTCAGTAAGCGTCTCATTGCTTCTTCTTTGAAAAGAAGGTGTCTTTTTTCTACTTTGAAGGTTTTATTTCTTTGTCTTTGGCTGTCCAAGTTTTACTACAGTGTGTTTCAGAGTGATTTCATTTGTATAAATAAACTGGTTGGGATTCAAAACCTTCTAGATTCTATGGTGGATGTATTTCTCTGGTTTGTTAATCTCGCAGCCAGTATTTCCTCAAATATGTTCCTGTCCACTTTTTCTCTTCTATTTCTGGGACTTCAGATACACATATGTTAAGTTTTTCCTAATGTGCATTATATATTTCATACGTGTCTCGATTTTCTTTTCTCTCTCTCAGGCTTTCTTTATACATTTTCTGGTGTCCTATTTTTTCAGTATATTAATGCTTTCTTTTGTTTGATTTCATCTTCTATTAAATGCATTTATTGAATTCTTAATATCAATAAATCTATTTTCCAGTTCTAGAGTTTCCATTTGACACTTTAAAAATAGATTCCAGACTAGTTTTTCATTTAGTCATCTGGAACACATTAATTATAGTTATTTTAAATTACATTTCTGATTACTAACATTTGAAACATGTGTGAGTGTGTTTCTATTTTCTTTTTCTCCCTTCTTGGTTTACTGGTTCATGGAAAGCTTGGTTGTTTTTTTTTAATTTTAAGTAATATATATTGTGTCTGAAAATTTCTAAAAATTCTCTTAAATGACTTTATTTTCATTCTGGCAAGAGTTAGAGTAGGATCAGATTGCCTTGATTGAATCAGCTATTTAGATTTTTGTGGCTTGATCAGGAATTCTGATGGCTATTTCTAATTTTCCCTTATTTCTATGGGTAGAACTTCAGGGTTCATAATTAAAAAGGTTTTTCTTTTTTTATTGGCAGACTCTGAGCTTTAACTTTTGTCTTCTCAGCTCTGTGAAACTTACCAGAGATCTGCTTAGCTTTTCACCTCTTGTGAGTTAGTTTTTGCATGGTGTTTATTTTCTGGCTCCTTTACCACTTAACTTGTCAAATCTCTTGAAGACAAAAGCTGAGCAGAAAGTGGGGTTTATTTCTCTATGGTTCATGGCTCTTCACATGCTAGCTGACTTCATAACCTTGATCTTCGGTGTTCATCTTTTCATCCTGTGAGACTGAGGAAAGCTCTAGGATGTAACTTTCTAGAGCTTTGAAGAAGTAGAGGAAAATGCCCAGCTCATCTTGATTTGTGTCTCTTTAATCAAGTCTGGCTGCTCTGTTACTCTGTGATGCCTTAAAACAGCTGTTTTTAGTATTTTATTCAGCTCTTACATGGAGAAGGCAATGGCAACCCACTCCAGTACTCTTGCCTGGAGAATCCCAGGAATGGGGGAGCCTGGTGGGCTTCTGTCTATGAGGTTGCACAGAGTCAGACACGACTGAAGTGACTTAAGCAGCAGCAGCAGCAGCTCTTACAGTTTTTCTATTAGAAAGAAAATATGTGTTTGTTTTGTTTATAGTTAAAAACCAGAGAATATTATCTCATAATAATTTTTCAGGGTTTTTGGGTGAATTTAAGGGGCAGTTTCAATTATCGCTTCAATATTTAAATATACTAATTATTGCAATATTGTGATGGATTATGAAAAAAGCAAGAAAGCATATTTAAAACAGGGATCATCCTGAAAAATCTTAGAGGCATAAAATTATCATCTGAAGCAATCCTAATCAAAGTAGGGGTGTGATCCTAGGTAGGAATCACCATGCCCCCATAGTATCTGCCCTAAATAATACATAAAGAAAATAATTTAACAGTAATACACTTGAAAAATATTTATTGAGTACTACATGATGGGCACTTTCTAAGCCTGAAAGTCTCATTATGAAGGAGACAGAGATTCTTGTTTTCCAAGATTTTATATTCCAATTGTAGGGGTTGTTAGGAAGAGGGAAGGGACATGGAAAAAAGTAAATAGTTTACAGTAGTGAAAATGGCATGGAAAAAACAAAACAGAACAATGTGATAATAATACAAGTGGCTGATTTATTTGTATGGTCTATCTATGTATTATTTTAAAAAGTGATATTTGAGGTAAGAATTACATAACAGAAAGTGTCAATCATGAAAAATGCCAAGTAAAGTTTACTCCATGAAAGGATAAACTTGATAGGCTGAGGAATGAAAAGAAAATCAGTGTGGCTAGAACATGGTGATGAATAGCAGAAGTTATATGAAATGATATCTGGGAAGTATCCAGGTCTACATACAGTAGGAGAGAGTTGTCCATCACAATAAGGAGGTGATTTAATTTTAAGTGTAATGAGAGAATTGTAATGACAGTGGGATTTAAGAAAGAGGTACTATGATTTCATTGACTGTTAAAAATACTATTATGCCTGCTAAATGGAGAATGTTTATAGTGAAATAGCAGTGAAAACTCAGTGACAGGTAGGAAACCATTGAAATGTTCTAGCCAAGAGGTGATGGTGAGTTGGACCGTAGTGGTAGGATTACAAATGGATGGAAGTGGTGGGTTGGGATTTACTGTGGAGGATGATGTGACCAGATCTAATCGTGCAGTGGAGAAAGGAGTGGGGCAAAGATGTTGACTCCTAGGACATTAGCCTGAAGAAATATAACTTACTGAGACAGTTATAGACTCAAAGAGTAACAGGACAGGGATAGTAGGTAGTAAATAAGGGCTCTGTTTCAATGTGTTATATTTGAAAAGCATATTAACCATCCAAATGGAAACATTAAAGGCATGATTGAAATTATGAACACTGTATTTAACACTAAGGCCCTATTTAAGATCACCTAAAAAGAAAGTACAGAGTTAAAAGGAGAAATTGGAAATGAATCCTAGGCCCTTCAAATTCAGTGGTGAGTGGAGTAGGGAGGAGAGAAAGTCAGAGAAGCCAAGATAAAGTCTATCAAGAAAGAGGCAATGGTCAACTGTAGCAGGGTAGCTGCTAAGAGGGATGAGTTCAACCACTCAGGTATTGGAAATATCAGAATATATGGGGAAAAAGTCCCATATTAAATTTCTGTGAGTGACAGCATTTTTTTATTAGATTTAATAAAAGTTGAATGGCTCCAAACACCAAGATTTAATTTGAAAACTTTCACCACAGCTGCTACTGCTGCTGCTAAGTTGCTTCAGTCGTGTCCGACTCTGTGTGATCCCATAGATGGCAGCCCACCAGGCTCCCCCGTCCCTGGGATTCTCCAGGCAAGAACACTGGAGTGGGTTGCCATTTCCTTCTCAAGGCATGAAAGTGAAAAGTGAAAGTGAAGTTGTTCAGTCATGTCCGACTCTTAGCACCTCATGGACTGTAGCCCACCAGGCTCCTCACCTCAGCAACACCTATCAATGTTTCGTTTATTTAAGCACACATGTGTTGATTGTCTCATTTTCAAATTAAGGTGATAGCTAATAAGACAGTACAGAAAAAATAGATTACAGCATCCTTTACTTATTAGCCAGCTTGTGTCTAAATATTAAAAGTAATACATGTCCTGTCAAAATACTTCAGTTTTCTTTGTTTTTACAAATATTTTAAATATTTCAGCCAAGTTTGCTGTTGGAAGGTCATGGTAAGTTAATCTCAAATTAGCTGAAACAATGAACTCAACTAAAAGAAAAATCAGTACCGTAATGTACTATAACCAAGGAAATCAGTCCCAAACTCTAATGAGCAGTTGCCTCTCTGGATTGGGTCTTTATGATTATATTAATTTAACAAGCCAGGTGGGGAAGCACAGATGAATAATCTTCCAAATGCACAGTAAATACTTAATTTATAGCAACCTGCCCTCATAGTATTGACTGTTTCTATAATATAATCGTGCATTTGAGAGATGGAATATGTCATCTTCTCAGTAATAATACATAGTTTCCATGTTTGCTTCATCATCATCGTCACTGCCACTTGCCTCAGTTAATTCATTTCAGATGATAAGCTTTTCCATCCATCAGTGTTAAGAATGATTTATTTAATGATTCTGGAAGTATAGCATGTTTATAAAATAAATTAGGAAATGGAGTAAGACATTAAAAAGACATTTTCCACTGCTTTTAGAATATGCTCAGAAACTTTGCACCCATTAAATAGTAACACTGCCAGTTCCAGCCCTGGCAACCACTCTTCTACTTTCTGTCTTTATAAATTTAACTATTCATAGTCAGCATATTGAAAAGCAGAGACATTACTTTGTCAACAAAGGTCCATCTAGTCAAGGCTATTGTTTTTCCAGTGGTCATGTATGGATGTGAGAGTTGGACTATAAAGAAAGCTGAGCGCCGAAGAATTGATGCTTTTGAACTATGGTGTTGGAGAAGACTTTGAGAGTCCCTTGGACTGCAGGGAGGTCCAACCAGTCCATCCTAAAGGAGATCAGTCCTGGGTGTTCATTGAAAGGACTGATGTTGAAGCTGAAACTGCAATACTTTGGCCATCTGATGCAAAGAGCTGACTCATTTGAAAAGACCCTGATGCTGGGAAAGATTGAGAGCAGGAGGAGAAGGGGACGACAGAGGATGAGATGGTTGGATGGCATCACTGACTCAATGGACATGGGTTTGGGTGAACTCCAGGAGCTGGTGATGGACAGGGAGGCCTGGCATACTGTTGTTCATGAGGTCACAAAGAGTTGGACACGACTGAGTGACTGAACTAAACTGATTCATATAAGTGGAATTATACAGTATTTGTCCTTTGGGCTAGTTTATTTCCTGGCAACCACTGTTCTACTTTCTGTTTCAATAGGTATATCATATAGGTATATAGAATAGGTATATCTATTCTAGGTATATCATATAAATGGAACTATACAATATTTGCCTTTTGGACTGATTTATTTCATATAACATAATGTCCTCGAGGGCCATCCATGTCAGAATGTTGTAGCATGTCAGAATTTTCATCCTTTTAAGGCTGGAAAAAGTCCATTGTATGTATAGACCACAATTTGCTTGTCTGTCCATCCATCTGTTCATGAAGACTTTGGTTACTTCCTTCTTTTGGCTTTTGCTAATAAGACTGATGTAACATAGATGTACAAAAATCTTTTTGAATCCATGCTTTTCTTTTTTGAGTATATACCCAGAAGTGGAATTACTAGATCATGTGCTAATTCTGTTTTGAACTTTTTGAGGAGCCATCTTAGTTTTCCATAGCAGCTACACCAATTTATATTCTCAACAGTACATGAAGTTTCTCATTTTGCATACCCTTGCCAACCCTTGTTATTTTCTGCATTTTTCTTGAGAGTTGCTATCCCAATGATGTGAAGTGATAATGGTTCAGATTTTCTTTCACAGTTTTTAATCTTTCTTGTGATAATTCAGAGAGAAATTTTAGACCAATGCTGTTGGAAAGAATAGCTATAAAGACTGCCCATGTAAAATTTGAGACTCTTGGAAAATGATAGATAAAAGAGTTTTGTTCATGTTGCTGAAATGTGTCATCAGTAAGAGGCCTATGATAAATCTGAGTCAGTTAGGAAATCAACTGTTTTACTTATCATAATTTATTTGTATAAATTATGCTTTTTATAATATAAATAATTTTATAATATAATATGTAGAGTACCTGAGTTTAGAAATACAGTGGAGGCATTTTTATCTAGGGAGTTACTACTGGTACTTTTTGCAAACCTGTTTTGTCTAAGACATGGGGCAAAATGTTTTACATGTGTCATCTTCAACTTTATAAGACATTATTACAGATGAGAGATTTAGTAGCTTGATCAAAATTTCACAATTGACAAGAATAGAGCCAGAGTCCAAACCCATTTCTGCTTTCAGAGCCTGCCCTCTTAACTCCCAATAGACATTCATGTAACTTAATTCCTTACCTGAATCTTAGAGTAATTAAGAGCATAGGACTTCTCTGTATACCATATACATTTGCAAGTAAGGAGTTACTACTGGTACTTTTTGCAAACCTGTTTTGTCTAAGACATGGGGCAAAATGTTTTACATGTGTCATCTTCAACTTTATAAGACATTATTACAGATGAGAGATTTAGTAGCTTGATCAAAATTTCACAATTGACAAGAATAGAGCCAGAGTCCAAACCCATTTCTGCTTTCAGAGCCTGCCCTCTTAACTCCCAATAGACATTCATGTAACTTAATTCCTTACCTGAATCTTAGAGTAATTAAGAGCATAGGACTTCTCTGTATACCATATACATTTGCAAGTAAAATGGCACGTGTATGGCAGTTATTGCATTAATAAATGCTATTCATTGCTCAATTTAAATATGTTTCATTTAAGGAGTCATGCAAAGTTCATGGACCTCTATATGTTCTTTGGGCAGTTAAAACTGTAATAGACTAAACGCTGTGCTAGAAGATTTGAAAAAGATTATCATTGATTCAGTTTGGTTAAAATGACTTCTAGAAGTTTAAATCCTTATTTCTTCATTTTAGTGTTATTTATTGATTTTCCTAAGGAAGGGCTTTTAAACTTCTCTCCTGTAATCACAATGAAAGCCTGCCTGAATATTTGCATATCAGCATAGCTTTCAAAGTTCTTAGTGCTTACTCACACCAGGGCTTCCCTGGTGGCTCAGACAGTAAAATAATCTGACTGCAATGCCTGGAAACCTGGGTTCAATCCCTAGGTTGGGAAGATCCCCTGGAGGAGGGCATGGCAACCTATTCCAGTATTCTTGCCTGGAAAAAAATTCAACATTCAAAAAATGAAGATCATGGCCTCTGTTTCCTGTCACTTCATGACAAATAGATGGGAAACAATGGAAACAGTGACAGACTTTATTTTTTTGGGCTCCAAAATCACTGCAGGTGGTGACTGCACCCATGAAATTAAAAGATGCTTGCTCCTTGGTAGAAAAGCTATGACAAACGTAGAGAGTGTATTAAAAAGCAAAGACATTTCTTTGCCAACAAAGGTCTGTCTAGTCAAAGCTATGGTTATTGCAGTAGTCATGTGTGGATGTGGGAGTTGGGGCATAAAGAAGGTTGAGTGCTGAAGAATTGATGCTTTTGAACTGTGGTGCTGGAGAAGACTCTTGAGAGTCCCTTGGACTGCAAGGAGATCCAACCAGTCCATCCTAAAGGAAATCAGTCCTGAATATTCATTGGAAGGACTGATGCTGAAGCTCCCATACCTTGGCCACCTGATGCAAAGAGCTGACTCATTGAAAAAGACCCTCATGCTGGGAAAGATTGAGGACAGGAGGAGAAGGGAGCAAGAGAGGATGAGATGGTGGATGGCATTACGGATTCAATGGACATGAGTTTGAGCAAGCCCCGGGAGTTGATGAAGGGCAAAGAAGCCTGATGTGCTGCAGTCCATGGGGTTGCAAAGAATTGGATATGACTGAGTGAACAACAACAACCTTTGACAAAATAATATTTTATACTTGAAGTAAAATGTATACTGAATGATTGGGTTAAAAGTCATAATTGCATATGGTACTATTTAAATTAGAAATATGTAAGAGTTTTTGGTAATTCCTTTACAAATTTTCATTACTCTGTAGGATCTGTGGATATTGGTGACTGACAATAATAGTTGCCTAGTAAATAGCTGATAAGTAAACTGATGGCTTTGTTGAATCCTTCTGTTCCTCTGATAACTGAGTTGCTAAAGAATCTGCCTGCAATGCAGGAGACCCCAGTTCGGTTCCTGGGTTGAGAAGCTCTGCTGGAGAAGGGATAGGCTATCCACTCGGGTATTCTCAGGCTTCCCTCGTGGCTCAGCTGGTAAAGAATCGCCTGCAATACAGGAGACCTGGGTTCTATTTCTGGGTTGGGAAGATCCCCTGGAGAAGGGAAAGGCTACCCACTCCAGTATTCTGGCCTAGAGAATCCCATGGACTGTACAGTCCATAGTTTGCAAAGAGTTGGACACGACTGAGCGACTTTGACTTTCTGTCTCTGAGCTTTCTTCTTTGTGTTGCTATGTTATTACCTTCTATCACTCCTTTATAATAAGATTATATAAATTATTTCTTGCTCGGGAGTAACATAAAGTGCTAATCCAGCTTCTTACACTTAACACTGGTTTTCAGTAATCTAAGTCTCTTAAATGCTTAATAAAGTTAGGATATCATGTGTGACTTCTGTAGTAGGTACCTACTCTCAAGTTTCCAAAAAAAGTTTGATTTCAACAAGAAATAGTTAAACATTCATATCTATTGATTATATAATGTCAGAATTCTGTTTATGGAAGACAAAGTAGATAATGTTTTAAGTTGTAAAAAATAGGACTCATATACAATCCTTTCTAAATGAGTCTGTTTTTAGTTTCCTAGGAATAACTTCACTTTCACTTTTCACTTTCATGCATTGGAGAAGGAAATGGCAACCCACTCCAGTGTTCTTGCCTGGAGAATCCTAGGGATGGTGGAGCCTGGTGGGCTGCCGTCTATGGGGTCGCACAGAGTCGGACAGGACTGAAGTGACTTAGCAGCAGGAATAGCTTTTTTTATCTGAATGATGACTTTATGACTATCTTTAATTCTTTTGATTTTCATTAAAACTCTGCAGTCCAGATTAATTTGTAAACTACATGACAACCTAAAAATATACTTCATCAAACATCTTTTTCTTTATCTCTTCAAAATCATTTCATTTTACTATTTCCAGTATGGTTTAAATGAGCAATTTAAAATTTTATTCTTGAAACATTTTCTTTTTTCCATCTCTACTTTCCTGTTGATTGTTTCTCTCTTATACATATTAGGATTTTTTTACCTAGGTTTCATAGCAAGCTTGGCTATACTTAGAGATTTTTTTTCTCATGAACTAACTTCTTGATGTATATATTCTACTTTATTAATAAGAAAAGTTAATAGCAATAACATTGTTTTATTTTCTTTCAGTTCTCTTCTACACACATGTACATACTCACACATATACCAACACATGTGCACACACAAATACATATACATTTTAAATTGGTAGCCTACTGTAGATAAGTTTTATCTTCTTTTCAACTATGTTTTTTTCAACTGGATATTACATTATGGGCATCTTCCTCAATTATATATTCTTAAAAGTCTAGGTATTTAAAAATTAAATAGCAAATATATAGTCTCATAGACTACCTTTTTCCAAACTTCCTGGAAGTTGTGGACTCAGTGAAGTACAGGGGTAATATTAGTGTGACAGAACACCTAGCCAGATCACAGGAAAACCATAGACTTGATGGCATCTGCCGTATCATGGGAGCAAACAATAAGACCTTTCAAAACAGGTAATGAATCGCAATAGTAAATCAGTTTAAAAGTGTTTTCTACCTTTGCATTATTTATAATCTCTTTTCTTCATTTTTTTTATTTCTTATAATAGTAAAACAAAAAGTGAAAATGTTAAGTCACTCAGTTGTGTCTGACTCTTTGTGATCACATGGACTGTAGCCTGCCAGGCTCCTCTATCCAGATAGGAATAACCGGAGTGGGTAGCCATTTCCTTCTCCAGGGGATCTTCCTGAACCAAGGATCAAATCTGGGTTTCCTGCATTGCAGCAGATTCTTTACCATCTGAGCCACCAGGGAAGCCCCTGAATACATCATAGAATACATACATATTCTATGTTTTGCCTAGGAAATGGGTGAAAGTATGGCTACCTAATATTTAATGAGTATGTACTATGGGCTGGAGACTGCTGTAAAACTTTATGTATATTGGACTTTGTAATTTTCACAATTTTGTGATGGAAATGTACCATTATTTCCATTGTCCATATGAAAAAAAATGAGGCACAAGAAGGATATGAAATTTTCTAGGTGGCAGTAACCCATTTAACACTACTCTGTCTTGGTCTCTCAACCAGTGTCTCCACTTGAATCTCTAGTGGAACACCACATATTTTATAGTTCGAAACAGAGATCTTGATAATTTACTTTCTCCAAACATCTACCTTCTCAGGAATAGCACCCATTTTAATCCTGTTTTTTCAGGCAAATAAATAAATACAAACAAAAACCTTTGGAATTATTTTTGACTATCCCTTTTGCTTCATCCCCCTTATCCATGTTCTGGAAACTCAACCAGTATTATTCACAATAATCAGTATGTGGAAAATATTGCAAAATGTATCCTGAGTTTGGCCACTTCTCATCTGTACCACTACCACCCTAACCTAAGACACCATAATCTCTCACTTGGACTACTAGACCAGTCCCCTAACTAGTCTGCCTGCTTTCCCATTCCCTATTTATAACCTCCTCACCAAGCAGCAGTCACAGTAATCTTTTAAAAATATATGTTAGATATTATTGTCTCATTGCTCAAAATTCTATAATGATTTTCTGACACACAGAAAACAGAATCCACACTTCTTGCCACATCCTGTAGAACCTGCAAGACCAGGCTCTTGTGTGCTTCTCCAACATCATAGCCGACAAGAATCTGTTGCTGCTGTTTTAGTCTAGCCGCATTGGCCTTCTTGAGATAAATCAAGTTCATTTCTGCATCAGGCTCTTTATATGTGCTATTTCTTTTGCCTTATATGCTCTTTCCCCAGATCTTAACGTGGCTTCATCTGCATGCCCCTGGTTTCTGCTCAATTCAAACCTTTTCTCTGATCATCATCTATTATAGAGATCTATACCTAAAATTGCACTATTGATTAATTTATCTTGTTTTTTGCAGTGGAGTCCTGGCAGATGTTGAACAGTTGATTCTCTAGGGGTACAAAAAAGCCTTGATTTGTAGTGTTGGCCAACGTTCATGGTGTAAATATTCACATCGGGACTGATTTCAAGCTACCAACATGATTTCACTAAACAAGGAATTAGGAAGAGATAAACACAAATGGCTTTTTAAAAATTAGAAGTATATTTGACAGACAACGTTGTGGAAATTTGATATGTACATGTTAATTTCATACATGTGTATTTCATGATATGAGTGCCATTATGGCAATAATTAATCTCTCTCTCATACTATATAACTATCATTTATTTTGAGTGGTTGTAATAATTCCAGTTTCTTTGTAAGTTTGTTGATTATAATGCTATATTGTTTGCATTCACCATACTGTACGTTCGATCTGTAGGACTTAATTTGCCACATGATAGAAGTTTGTACCTTAAACCACATCTGTCCTATTCCTTTACTCCCCATCCCCTGGTAACCACCATTTAACTTTCTGTTTTTACTAGTGTGGCTCTTTTAGATCCTATATATAAGTGATATCATGTGGCACTTGTCTTTCTCTGTATGACTTTTCTAACTTAGCATAATGTATGTACTCAAGGTCATCCATGTTGTTGCAGATGGCAGGACGTCCTTCCTTCTCATGGAGAAATAACAGTCCATTGTGTGTTATGTGTATGTATGTGTGTATATATAAAATCTCTTCTTTATGTATTTATCCATCAATGGGCACTTATGTTGTTTCCATATATTGATTGTTGTGAATAATTCTGTAGTAAAGACAGGAGTGCATATATCTCTTCATTACTCTGTTTTCAGTTCCTTTGGGTGTATACTCAGACATGGAATTGCTAGATCATATGCTAGATGTGTTTTTAATTTTTGAGGAATCTCCATGCTGTTTATCCGTTTATATTTCCACCAACAGAGTACAAGAGTTCCCTTTTCTCCACATCTTTACCAAAATTGACTTTTGAAAGTCAGTGCAGGCTGGCTCCAGCAGACTCCTGGTGTGTTGTCTGTTTTTCTGAGTCACCAGAGAATCCCCATATAATCCCCATGAGAGAACAATTTTGCTATCCTCATTGCTGTATTTCAACTCTTAGGGTAAGGACTGGCACAATAAATGATGTTTGTCTTAATGATATTTGTAGAATAAATGAATCAGTGAACTAATTTATATATTATTATGTGAGCCTTTAAAATATGTATGGAAGTACAGAATTTTAGAATCCATAATAGGAATCTTGGAACAAAAAGGTGAGAGTAACACTAGCGCAAGTGAATTTGACTGCATTTATAACTGTCTTTCCCATCCTTCCTAATCAAGTCATCCCAGTTCTCATTTGAATATATTCTTTTAAGCCTCTAAATAGATTACTGAGAATGTGGACACTGAAATGTATTCTGTTTATATTTAAATAATTTCACTTATGTTTAGTCTGCAAAAATTTACCTGAAGTTATTCCAGTATGTTGTGTTCTTTAAGCACTTGATGTATTCTTAAAGTGTTGTCCATGTCAGTAATATATACAATTCAAATCATGACCTTCTTTTGGTTTGTACTATTATATTAAAGTGACCTAGACACACAAAGGATTAGACGAAAAATTGTTAGTGCTCATACAGCTATTCTTCATTTCTTTCACTTCTTGATACTTGATAGTGTGCTATGCTGAAAAGGCAAACAATGGAAAAAGTCTCCTTCACACACACAATATGGTAAAAATCAGTTTTCAATAAGTAACTGTATTTACTTCCTGCTGTTCATGGTCACTATTTGTAATACCATATTTATACTCACTGTAGACATGAAGCCTGGAAAAGAAAAATTTTCCTCAATCTTCATACCTCTTACAATGCTTTGTTAATAGCTGCAGTTATTTTGCAGTAATCCACAGTAGAGTGTAACATTTGCTCAGTCGTGTCTGCTCTGCGACCCCATGGACTGTAGCCTGCCAGTCTCCTCTGTCCATGGATTTCTCCAGGAAGGAATACTGGAGTGGGTTGCCATTTCCTTCTCCAAATCCACAGTATGTTTAGGTTTAATGGAATCTTGGCTTAGTAATGAAGCACTTCATTAAAGTGTTCTTTATAGTGTTTCTATTCATAGTGTTTCTATTCCATATATGCTTATGGTACGATTGTATGGATGTTCTGCTCCCATCCATTCTCTGCTGTTTAGACAGATTCAGTTTATAGTGTCAGATTTTACTCTTGGTGATTTTGTAGCTTTATCATTTGACGTTGAATAATTGTAGTCAGTCAAACTGTATAAGAAGCTATATGCATTCTGTTTTATGCCAAGGGTATCATAAATGAGATAGAGTTTGATTCCATATTGATGAAATACTACTTCTGTTTCTCCAAGATGTATTGTTCTTTACAATTGGTTTCTAGACATTGTGATTAAATGTTCTATTGGATAGCAATTTCAGTATCAGAGTACAATGACATTTTGTTGTGCTTTAAATGGAAATGTGTGTAGGCTTTTTCTAGTGAAGGCTTTTATATAAATTAATCATGTTCAGGGCTGATAGAATGTTCACAGCAGGACATGTAGTATTACCGAAAATGTCCAAAGCCATTTGCTCTTTTTCAGGACGACTATAACCATGACTTTTTGTTACATTCATAATCTGCTTAATTGGATGAATTTCAGTGTCAGAAAACTGTTCTATGTCACTTTTTAAACTTTTTTACCTCCCTCCTGTGCTGAGTTGTAATTTGATTAGACTTGATTTTCCTCTAGGGGGTGAGAGTTTAAAAAAAAAAGCAAAAACTTTCTACTTTGGTGCAACCAATTAATTAGTCCTGCATGGAGAGGTTTGGAAAAATCAATGAGTAGTCAAACTTGATGACAGAGTAAAACACACATTTGTGAAGGCAGCATAGAGAAGACAGTGAAATTCCCGAAGTGTTAACTAGGCCCCATGGATTCTTTTGGAGATTTAAAATCCAGCTCAGCACTTCATAAATCATTTTTGCCTTGACACACCAAAGTTCTATGATGACTTGGTGCATATCTAACTCACTAAAAATCAAGAGCTATCTAATCAAGATTGCTGGGAGAAATATCAATAACCTCAGATATGCAGATAATACCACCCTAATGGCAGAAAGTGACGACCTAAAAAGCCTCTTGAAAGTGAAAGAGGAGAGTGAAAAAGTTGGCTTAAAGCGCAACATTCAGAAAACGAAGATCATGGCATCCGGTCCCATCACTTCATGGGAAATAGGTGGGGAAACAGTGGAAACAGTGTCAGACTTTATTTTTTGGGACTCCAAAATCACTGCAGATGGTTATTAAAGCCATGAAATTAAAAGACGATTACTCCTTGGAAGGAAAGTTATGACCAACCTAGATAGCATATTCAAAAGCAGAGACATTACTTTGCCAACAAAGGTCTATCTAGTCAAGGCTATGGTTTTTCCAGTGGTCATGTATGGATGTGAGAGTTGGACTATGAAGAAAGCTAGTGCCAAAGAATTGATGCTTTTGAACTGTGGTGTTAGAGAAGACTCTTGAGAGTCCCTTGGACTGCAAGGAGGTCCAGCCAGTCCATCCTAAAGGAGATCAGTCCTGGGTGTTCATTGGAAGGACTGATGCTGAAGCTGAAACTCCAATGCTTTGGCCACCTCATGTGAAGAGTTGACTCATTGGAAAAGACTCTGATGCTGGGAGGGATTGGGGGCAGGAGGAGAGGGGGACAACAGAGGATGGGATGGCTGGATGGCATCACCAACTCGAAGGACATGAGTTTGGGTGAACTCTGGGAGTTGGTGATGGCCAGGGAGGCCTGTCGTGCTGCGATTCATGGGATTGCAAAGAGTCAGACGTGACTAAGTGACTGACCTGAACTGAACTGAACTGAGGCAGGATAAAAAAAAGCAAAGAATTTACAGAGTGGGTTTTGTAAGAACTTTATCTATGTCCTCTTGGAATGGTACCCTTTCATACATATTTGTCATAACGTTGGCTTTCAGTCTTCAGAAACTGTCCATACAGTTAAATGAGTGGCATCTATCCTTATTTTAAAATCTTAGGCAGAAGGATACCAGGTTCTGCAGATCTCTCATTTTTTTATTTCATTTACACTCTTCATACTTCATTGGCAAGTTAAGTCCCCTGTTTAAAATCTGGGGTAAAGGCCGCTTGACAAACCTCAACAGAATTCTCTTTTTTGCAAATTTTCATTTCTAAGGGAAAATATGTGAGTTAGACATATATAAGATTGTTATCTTGGTAGCAGTTCCCAAGGAAATTCGGAATGATGAAGGATATGTCATCTGTACTTATTGATATTGAATGTTGCTAGATAAGTTCACTCTTCAGGTGCTTGTAGAAATCACTCTTGAGGTTCCTTAAATTATTTCAGAGGTGGCATTCCACTTTTGATCACCTATTCTGTGGAATTTTAAAAATAATTGATAATATATTATGTGTAAAGCATTAAAAGACATCTGTAAAATATTCTATAGTTTCTACTGTTAGCACCCTATATCTTAGTTTTGATGTTAAAACAAGGGCAAAATGAATGTTTTACAAAGCAAAATTAAGTTGTTATCAAAGATGTTAAGTTTTTAGAAATATAAAATGGGATGTAAGAATGTGGTTAGATTAGAAATTGATATATGGGAGAGGGGTTCAGGATGGGGAACACATGTACACCCATGGCGATTCATGTTGATGTATGGCAAAACCAATACAATGTTGTAAGGTAATTAACCTCCAATTAAAATAAATAAATTTATATTAAAAAAGAAATTAATATATGGGAAATATCTGTGTGAAGGAATTACTTGAAATAGTCATAAACATGGAATGTATTATTGTACAAAAGCAAAATTTATTATTGTATAAAAACTAGATCTCTAAAATTCATAATCTACTAGTCATGTGAAATGGAACAAGTTACCTCAATTACTGGTTTTCCATTGCTGTCATAACAGATTGCCACACATTTAGTGGCTTAACACAAATTTATTATCTTACATATAATAGGTTAGAAGTCTGACATGAGCCTCATTGTCCTAAGGTCAGGTGTGGGCAAGGTCATATTCCCTTTTGAAGATTCTAGAAGGAAATTCATTTCCTTGATTTTTCCAACTTCTGAAGATTGCCTTCAGAAGCCAGCTTCCTTGGCTTGTGTCCTCTTCCTTCGTCTACAAAACCAGAAATGGGTTGGAGGTTTATCATGTTCCATCATTCTGCCTACCTCTTTCACTTCCCTCATTTATTTTTAAGGATCCTTGTGATTATTTTCAGAGAAGGCAATGGCACCCCACTCCAGTACTCTTGCCTGGAAAATCCCACGGACAGAGGAGTCTGGTAGGCTGCAGTCCATGGGGTCACTGAGAGTTGGACATGACTGAGCGACTTCACTTTCACTTTTCACTTTCATGCATTGGAGAAGGAAATGGCAACCCACTCCAGTGTTCTTGCCTGGAGAATGCCAGGGACGGGGGAGCCTGGTGGGCTGCCGTCTGTGGGGTCGCACAGAGTCGGACACGACTGAAGAGACTTAGCAGCAGCAGCAGCAGTGATTATTTTGGGCTCACTCATACAATTCAGAATTATCATTACATTTCAAGGTCTTTAACTTAATCATGTCTACAAAAGTCCCTTTGACATATAAGATAATGTATACAAAGTTTCCAAGGATTAAGATATAGACATTGTTGAGGGGTCATTATTCTTTGTACCACACAAATTAGCATTAACTCTCTCATTTCAATTTCTAATCAGTTCCTACCTGCCTGATAGAAATCTTGTTAGCAGAGACAAACTTATGCAGGCTGAAGTGCTTGGCAAAAACTAGGTACTAAATAAAATGCTACTTTCCCCAAGAAAAGATTATTAGGATATAGAATACTGGGATACAACTTAATGAAATAAACTCAAATGAAAATAACCCACAGCAGGCACACCCCCCACAGTGCTCTCTTCTGAATCTTCATTTTGTCTTCTCTGTCTCCTCTCCTATTATTTACTTTCCATTTTGGGAAAAATGTCATCTAGGAAAACATGTTTTTCTTTAAAAAAAAAAAAGCCTGAATTACAAATAAATATCATTTTTCCAAAGATAAAGCAAATTTCAGATAGGGGAGAGCAGTATAGTCAAAGGCTATAGAGATTTCAAAGATAAGGATGGAGAAACAAAACATGTATTTTCTGACCAGGTGACTCTTTTGAAAATAATTCAAGTAGGGTGGTGAGTGGTACATGCGCTGTAGAGGGTTAAATAGAGAAGGGGTGCTAAGGTGATAAAGAGTGGAGGTTACAGACTACTGTTAAGAAAGTCCCTAGAGAAGGACAAGGAAGCTGGGCAGTATATAAGCATGAAAATAGCTGATGCTATTTCATTTGTAATAGCTAAAATTGAATAAGTGTTAAGTGACTCTGATCTGTTGAAAGAATTCATGAGCCAAGATCAGAAAGTTTCATCTGTCTTTGATTTGTTATTCTCTGCTGTTAACATCATATTTCCAACTCTTCTCATTACTACAAATCTTTGCTATTATTCCCCAAATGTTTTGAACTAGAGTGATTCATTCATGTCTGCAATGTCATAAATTGAAGAATGCTAGGTTCTTCTTACCCTGATAACTATAGAAGCACAAAAACAAAGGCAATGCTGGGTATTTCTCCAGGGTGAATAATTTTTAGAAGGGAGGCTTTTAACTGTCACATTTCTGATTGTCTGTGATTCACACCCATATTGTGTTCTGTGATGGCTTCATTGAAAGGACTGTCATGTTCTATGGGGGACTCAGCCTACCTGCTCTTTTACCAGTGGCTGGTGTGAAAGCCATGCTGTGCCAATGACTTGTTCACAGGAGGCAGGTCAATCTTTTGAAACCATGGATTGTTTCAGATGAGAGAGAAATATGTGAGGAGAGAATAGATGTCAAGGGCAGTGCTGAAGAGAAGGAAAATGCTTGTCTGAGTTTTACCTGCAGCTGACATTGTTAAAAATGACAGCAACTTAATGAAGCATGGAGCACTAAATGCATTAATAAGCTGAGGGGGGACCTTGCCATTGCAATTTGGATTCTATTTATTCGTGTTCCTAGTTTTCTAAGACAGGACTAAAATTTGGGGCTGGCAGTGCCCTTTAGAGTTGATAATTAATTTGAAAGAATTAAGATACATTTCTTAAGCTCTGAATGCAATGTAGTTGCAGTATGAATCAGAATTAATCATTTATCAAGACAGTAAACACATTTTACTGTTACATACAAATATTTGCTTTTTAAGAGCAAGCACTGAATTACCAAAAGTGTAAAATCATTATGTAAGAGAGTCATTTGTTTATTAAAATGAAATGTATTAGTAATCTTTTTAAAAGCTCTGATTATGATAATTTCCCAACATATACAGTATAGAGTAGAATACTCTAAACCCACATTACTGATACCCACCTGTAAAAATTAACTCATGGCCCTTCCTGTTTCAATTCTACATTTGTCCATACCCTATCCCATTCACCAGATTAAGTGAGTGAAGTTAAGTCGCTCAGTCATGTCTGACTCTTTGCAACCCCATGGACTCCTAACAGGCTCCTCTGTCCATGGGATTTTCCAGGCAAAAGTACTGGAGTGGGGTGCCATTTCCTTCTCCAGGGGATCTTCCCAACCCAGGGATCAAACCTGGGTCTCCCTCATTGTAGGCAGTCTCTTTACCGTCTGAGCCACCTTATTTGGAAGCAAATCCCACACATATAACATCCTCTACAATTCAGTATATATTACTGAACTTCACAGCTCTTTTGTAAACAAAAATCACTGTCATACCTAAAAATACTATTATTCTTCTTTAATACTAACAAATATTGTCAGTATTAAAATACATCACATTTGCCTCCAACCTTTAAAGAGTTGATTGAATCAGGATGTACCTGAAGTCACATACTGCATTTGTTTGATATCTCTCTTAAGGCCTCTTAATCTATAACCTCATTATTTTTTATTGTCTTGCAATTTATTTTTTCAAGAAGCCATACTTTTTGGGTAGTAAAGGTTCTCACATCCTGAATTTTGTTAATTGTATCCCTGTGGTGTGTTTTCATGGTCCTTAGATACCTTATTTCCTGTAAACTGATAGTTAAGTGTAGGGACTCACTCTGGGTTCACATTTTTGGCAAATTACTTTATAAATGGTGCTGTATCCTTCCACTGCATTGCAGAAAATATCCAGGTGTCTCTCTTTTGGGAACGTTAGTGGCCATTTTGACCATTAGTGGTCACCACAGATTCATCATTTCAAAAAAGGTCCTCTTAGTAAACCATGGCATCGTATATAATTGAGTTTTCTCCAGGTTGATTTTTTTTCAGTTAATAATATATTCCTGCATCCGTTGCTCTTTCTTCTCAGGTTCTCTTGACTATTCTTGCTTGTTAATTTTTTCAAATCAGCTTTACAATAAACTTATCCAGTTCTAGGGACTAATAATAAAAATTGTGTTGATTTAGATTTGTATATTAACTTAGAGCTGAGAAGTAACTCATGTTATTTTTCAAAATGAGAGGTTGAGATTTTCTTTATTACATAATGAAGTGGAACTGTCCTTCAAATACTTTCCCATGGATAGTGAGGCATTGATTAAAACTCTTCTCAAAAAACAAATGCAGCAAATGAACATTTTATCTTCAGAAGATTATCTTTAGTCATCTAGTTAGATTATTATTTCTTAGAAATTAGATAATGATAGAGTAATTCATTTTCAAATGTATAAACTTTATATGAGCTTAATGTGAGTATAAAAAATCTGGTTTAATTGACAGCAAAGTATTTCTGTTTCTCTGAAAACAGAGGAGCCACTTACCCTGAGGTGAAATGGCACATTTGCTTACCTCCAACTCATTAAATTCACACTCAGCAACTGTAATGTACACTGGGGCGGTGGGGGGGGTGGAATAAATGCCCTATACATTATAACTGAGTGACAGTCAGAAATCATTTCAGTCTTTGAAATTATTGTCAGTAAATTTGTCTGAAGGGACAGGCAGACAAGGGGGTTATCCATATGGACTCTCCACCAATCCTAGGTTTACTGAAGTAAGTGTAAATTTGCAAGGGACAAAAACTCACCCAAATAGTAATAACTGAAGTTGAAGGGTTGTTGTTGAATTACGATGCTGGGATTCTTGGCCCCCGGAGGAGAAGAATTCAATCTGGGGCCAGAGACGAGGCTTGATCGCTCAGAGTTTTTCTGTAACAAAGTTTTATTAAAGTATAAAGGAGATAGAGAAAGCTTCTGACATAGGCATCAGCAGGGGGCAGAAAGAGTACCCCCCTGCTAGTCTTTAGCTGGATGTTATATAGTCACCATCAGTCTGTTAATGAAAGAAAGGAATGTCTCAAAACTTAGAATGGCACCAGGCCCCTCACCCATAAGATGTATTTTGGGATAACCTTGGATAATCTTGGGCCATAAAATGATTAACTTGAATCTTGAAGAAGGGCAGATCACCATACAAATGGTTTCATTTACATAGATTAGAGGAACAATATCGTAGTATAACATACTGGTTTATCAATTAGGTTCTGAGCCCAAAAGGTGGAACCGACTTGAAGACAGAATTTGGGGTAAATGCATAGTACATTAGCATAGCTTAAGATAAACATTTCCATAAGAAAAAGGCATTGGTTAACTTCAGGTGAAACCAGGTGTTATTATGGCAACACAGAATTTTAAGAGAAACCTCCTTTTAAATTTGTATAAAGAAGGAAAAAATATCGCTAGTTTGTTTCCTCCTGCTGCTTAAGAGAGATAAAATGTCTGACACTTGCAGGCTATTTCCTCCCTTTGGAGACCCCTGGCCTTCCTGCCTGTTACCCTCTCAAAGTCATTTATAGGTTAATTGCTTTAAGTTTTAAATTTAAAGCATCATTTAAAAGCTTCTATTGTTTAGTTCAGTTCATTTGTTCAGTTGTGTCCAGCTCTTTGTGACCCAATGGACTGCAGTACGCAAGGCCTCCCTGTCCATTACCAACTTCGGGAGTTTACTCAAACTCATGTCCATCAAGTAGGTGATGCCATCCAACCATCTCATCCTCTGTTGTCCCCTTCTCCTCCTGCCTTCAATCTTTCCCAGCATCAAGTCTTTTCCAGTGAGTCAGTTCTTCACACCAGGTGGCTAAAGTATTGAAGTTTCAGCTTCAGCATTCCAATGAATATTCGGGACTGATTTCCTTTAGGAAGGAATGGTTGGATCCTCTTACAGTCTAAGGGACTCTCAAGGTTCTTCTCCAACACCATAGTTCAAAAGCATTGATTCTTCGGTGCTCAACTATCTTTATAGTCCAATTCTCCCATCTATTGTTTAACCTTGATCCAATAGGTCTAGTAATAGTATTTTCAAAATGTGTATAGTGATCTCTTCAGGTAATTTTTAAGATTATAGTGAGCCACTTGTTTCCTGTCATTGCTTAGAAATTTTTGCTGGGAAGTAAAAATTTGGTTAAGCTTCCCAGGTGGCACAAAGGTAAAGAATGTGCCCACCAATGCAAAATATATAGGAGACAGGAGTTCAATCCCTGGGTTGGGAAGATTCCTTGGACTAGGAAGCCTGGTGGGGTCACAGAGAGTCAAACATGATCGAGCATGCACATACACCCACACAAATTTGTTTAGGGCAAAATCCCATGGACAGAGAAACCTGGTAGTGTTAGACCTCCCGGTCTTTGCCCAGGACCCGTCGTTGCCAAGATCACCGAGACTTGGACTCGATGCAATTAGCAAGAGGATTTATTAAGCCAACGTGCCGGGGTTCAATCTCCACCCGAGGAGATGAACCCCAAACAATTGTTACAGAGCAGTTTATAAGCAAAAAATCATAAACAGGTGTAGTTGAGATGGAGTGTTTTGATTGGTTCACAAACTTTGGCCTTTTCGGGGATAGGTTTATTCGTTATTAGGCCTAAATAGCTAACTAACCTACAATTATGCTGCTTTAGTTGAATGGCCCGAGGCAATCAACTTTTAGCTTGACTCCTGGGGGCTGTATTCTTAAGATGCGAGTATGATCCCCCTCTGTGTTTTTCTTTCCTCTTAAGACAATAGCCCTGATTTAAGATTAACAAAGAGCCCGTGGGTGCAGGTCTGTTTCTTTAGAGCCCCTAAAAAGTTTTAACCTTTCTCCTTGTTCCCTGGAATGCTCCCGAAGAAGTCAGAAGACACTGTTCTCATACCTATGTCCCTAATGGCGCCTCTCATGGTAGACTGATTACAGGCTAGGGAACAAATCAGGGCTAGAAACAATTTTTACAACCTCAGGCTGCTCAGGCTGGTCTCCACAGTAGGCTACAGTCCATGGGGTCACAAAGAGTCAGACACGACTAAGCAACTTCACTTTCACTTTCCCTGGTTGCTCTGCCAATGCAGGAGTCACAGGTTTGATTCCTGGAGAAGGAAACGGCACCCTATTCCAGTATTCTTGCCTGGGAAACCCCATCAACAGAGGAGTTTGGCAGACTACAGTCCATGGGGTTGCAAAGAGTTGGACAGGACTTAGTGGCTAAACAACAACAAAAGAATTTGGTTACATGTGCTTTGGTAGGGTGAGTCTTTGAGTGAAGCCTCTATTAAACTCAGACTTAAGATGGATTTCCTGCATTCAGCCCCACTTCTCACCCCTGCTTTTGGTCAGACCTGCTTTCATTAGTTTCTGCTGGTCTTGACCCAGGGCAACCGCCACTCTGAGTACTTTTGGCCATGACCTCTCCTCTCCCTCTACAGCTGACTCCCATGGACCTTCCAGAAAAAATAATGAACCCACCTCATCCTCTTTGTTATTATTTTTTTTTTACCCTTCTTTTAGGTCTCAGGTAAAAGATCAGCTAATTATATGAACTATCAGTTCAAACACAGAGACGTGTATGTGCGTTTCTGTAAGGCTTTCCAGATTATTCTAGTGGGTACAAAGCTTGAAATTCTTGATTCCAAGGATCCTTCTTGGTTCTGACATTGTATAATTCTCATTGCTTTCTGAACACCAACATACCTGTATAAATGAATGAATATCTGATGTAAATAATGCTAGAACTAATAATACACAGAACTGTCTAAAACATATTAGAGATGGCATCGAAGTTTGTGGAAATGTTTAAATTCATAACATTGGCAAGAGCAGGCATTAGAATATTCAGAGCCTCTTTCACAATTAAGCAGTTTTGTTATGCGGACAGCTATTTGCTATAGGGAGTTCACAGACAGCATAAAGGGATAAAGGCAGAGCTTATCTGTGGCAGAAGTTAGGTGGCCATGTGTTTTTCTCTTGACAAATTAGGAAACAGAAATGGAAGAGGGTAATTCAGGTTAAGTGCTGTGAGAAAGATGAAGTACCATCTTCCACAGAGAGTGAAAGTGAAAGTGAAAAAGTTGCTTAGTCGTGTCCGACTCTGTGCGACACCAGGGCCAACACAGTCAAGGGAATTCTCCAGGCCAGAATGGTGGAGTGGGTAGCCTTTCCCTTCTCCAGGGAATCTTCCCAATCCAGGGATCACACACACACACACACACACACACACACACACACACACACGAATGACATGAAGCTTGTTTTTCATGTTTAAAAAATGTGGCCATTTCATTCATCGTGACGGACCATTTTACAGTTTTCCCTCTCCACGGCTGGCGATAGAAATTGCAAATAGTGCTGGCCATATATGTCCAGTTGTTTGATTGTTTTTAGTTTCAGAGATGTGACCGACTCTCTGTCCCATGGACTGTAGCCAGCCAGGCTCCTCTGTCCATGGGATTCTCCAGGCAAAAATACTGGAGTGGGTTGCCATTTCCTCCTCCAGGGAGTGGTTTTCATTTCCTCAGAGAGTGGTTTTCATTAATACGTTTATGTCTTTCATGGATGTTCAGCCTATAGGAAACTGAGGCCCTCTGTCCTTTGTACATCTTTGAGGAGTCCTACTGTGGCCTAGCTCTTTTAACTGTGTTCCAGTGACACTCAAAGGTATCAGTAAAATGTCCAAAACACAATACTGTTTGGTAGCATTTTTCTAGATCCATGATTCTCCGAAGGACAAAGGAACTGGGATAAAGTAGTTTCCTGAGAGTCATAACAGAGAGTATTTTTTTTTAAATGCAGACCCAGCAATGCATGTGCTAGAAATTGATCCAGGAGATCAGACTTACCCAAATGGGTTATGAATGACCAAAATATATTCTGCCCTAGGACAGTATGTAGAGTGGCCAAAGCTCCTAGGCTGTTCATTCCAGGTTGTGAGGTCTCCTCCGATCATGTGAAAAAGATGGGAAAACATCACCATATATGATGGTCATTGTAGGTTGCTTGTTATTTTGAGACTGAAGGATTCTTCAGAAAGACTGTTCTCCATTTCCATCTTAAATGAGTTCAAGTTCTTAAACACTCTACTGCTGCTGCTGCTGCTGCTGCTGCTAAGTCGCTTCAGTTGTGTCCGACTCTGTGCAACCCCATAGACGACAGCCCACGAGGCTTCCCCATCCCTGGGGTTCTCCAGGCAAGAACACTGGAGTGGGTTGCCATTTCCTTCTCCAATGCATGAAAGTAAAAAGTAAAAGTGAAGTCGCACAGTCGTGTCCGACCCTTCGCGACTCCATGGACTGCAGCCTACCAGGCTCCTCCGTCCATGGAGTTTCCAGGCAAGAGTACTGGAGTGGGGTACCATTGCCTTCTCTGCTTAAACATTCTAGGAACATCTACTTTAATGCTACATTAGGGACATATGATTGTGATTAATGATATTTTATTATGTGATGCACAAATGGAATGTGAAATAGAAAGTTCTCTATGTTACTGTAAACTGTCAAACATTTGGCCTTATTTCAAAAGTTATTTGGAAGTTTTTAGCCACCAATATGTAAAAAGTACCCTCCTACAACAAAAAATTGGATATACTGTATTGAGATCTATGATTCATAGAAGCCTAGCCATCTTAGTATTTTTGTGCTTATCGTAAGGTATTTGCTTGCCTTGTTGCATCCCATACAGATTTTTTTTCCCACCTGGTAATAAGATTTTATAACTAGTGATTTTGAAAAGTCTTTATGCTGAAAACACAAGGCAGAATTAATTAAAGTAACATAGGTACACTAGAGAATTATTCTGTTGGAATCATTAAAAATTTGGCATACTTAGAAATTCAGTTAGAATTTTTACAATCTTTTTCTGACACCTTCAAAGAATACTTCTATCATTGTGTTTTTCAATAATGCTGTCTACCACATTTTAAAAAGTTTATTCAAAATACTACATGCCAACTAATTTAATTAATATTGCATGAAATGTGAAAGAATCCATAGAAAATAAATGAAAGAAGGATATTATTTTGAAATGAGGTGACTTTAATATTCTTGAAGGCAATGACTGCTTTTCCATGTCACTTACTGCTGGCTGTTATATTGAATTATAGAAACAGTCTATGCGGTTTCTAGTACAACTTCTTTTTTAGAGCCAACACAGAAGCTCTGAAGTCATAAATCCATGTTGTAGCTCCAAGACAATTTGGCCTTTTCCTATATTTGCTTGCTGAGTTGTTTCTAAACAAAGTTCTTTATGCATACATCAGTGTGTCCTTATTTTTCTTATTTGTACCTGTGATCTGTAACTATGCTTTGATATTTCTCTTTTGGTTTTCCACTGAAAAAAAAAAATCTCTGTGCACTTTTTTTTCCTGGATGGAAATTTGCTAATTTAAAACATTTATAAAGATTCTTTTTTCAAAAGAGCACATAGTACTTTATTATCTTTTCCATGGTTCTTACTTTGAAAAAGATATACTATGAAACAGAGGGTAAAAGAGTTTAAGAAATTTTCTAAACTCATAGAGATATTAATTGAGTGAACATGCAAGAAATGTAGGTCTTAGTTCCTGCAAGTGACAAAATATGCTGGTTGACTGGAATTCAAGTTTTAACAAACAGAAAGAATAGTATTAATCTAGTAAGAAGTCATATGGAAGCATGTACACTGGTTTTGATTATTCAATTAAAACTAATAAATGTTAAATATACATTATTTCAAAAGAATTTTACTAAAGATTATAGCACTTCTGCCCTTTAGGAGCTCACAATTTAGTTATTTGTATTCTTTACCAGTTTACAGATTTTTGTCATGAATAATTTAGAATTATCAGAAATTAGGAGCATTTAATTTAATTTACTAGAAATTAGTGTATCAGATTTTCATAGAAAAAACTATTTTTCTGTGTTCTATCGAATACTCAGTAGGGTTTGCCTTTTAGTGAATTCATTTTTAAAGAGTTTCCATGTGTATGTATTGAATACAGAGTGTCTAAGAGAAATAATCCATATTGAATAGCACCTAAAAATGCAGAAATAGCAAATACTCTATGTTTGGTTGGATTCTGTGCATCTTTTTTCTGCCAACATAACCTGTATTGGGGGCTTCCCAGGTGGTACAGTGGCAAAGAATCCACCTGCAATGCAGGAGACAGGAGTTCCATCCCTGGGTCTGGGTTGGGAAGATTCCCTGGATGAGGAAATGACAACCTGCTTCAGTATTCTTGCCTGGGAAATCCCATGGACAGAGGAGCCTGGTGGGTTACAGTCCATGGGGTTGCAAAGAGTCAGACATGGCTGAGTGACTCAGCATGCATGTGGGCACATGACTGATAGAGTATGTTCCATCTTACTCCCACTCTTGTCCTTTCTTTGATGTTTATTTTTAAAAATATTTCCTTACTTTAAAAATAATTTTATTAAAAACTGAAGACATTTATGTTAATGCAATTAGTATAGCAGGATAGTACAAGAATTTTAAAGTTCTTTTTCTCTCCTTGACTCCTTATCCTCAAACCCCATAAGTCACATCTTAAATATGTCCATGTCTGCCCTTCCCCAAAATGTCTAAGTGTATTCCAATAATTACAAATTCATACATATTTATACATGTCTGTCTACAGTTATCTGTATACCTCTGTAAATAAAAATTCATAATATTTCCCATATGGAGTGATAATACATAAAATAGAATGGTCAAAGCCCAGACTAATCAGAGTAGGTGTCTTGGCTGTTCCTTGCAATCCCTAGGTTACCCGGATGTTCCTTGGAAAGAGAAGGCATTTGGGAGGCTTGGACAGCAGTTATTTACCAAGTACAGAAGTATTTCAGTATTTTAACTACCAGTATTTCCTTAACTGTGTGTAAGAGGCAAATGGTATCCCTACTTTTGTTCATTAAATGGCTCATGATTTTTCCCTTCCCTCAGTGCACACAGTAGAAATGCTCACGTTCCAGTAAGGATCTCAAAAGACCAGCATCTGAGTTACCTCTTTCATCTTAAATACGAACTTTTTATATTTTTAAATTCAGTCCCTTAGAGTTTGTCATAGACAGTGTGCATGTATTCCTGAAAGTCTCATGTCAAAACTATGAAGCAGATGAGGTATATTTTCAGAACATTACTTTCAAATTCCCCTCTAAACAGACCCATTAATCATCTTTTAACAGGTTTGTCCTTCAGCTGTATCTTTTCAGTGACCTCAGTCATCCAGAATTTAGGGTTGGCAAACTCCCTGTGTCTCACTGAATGTACTAAAAGGACCACATACTATTGCTTTCTTACTAGCATACTTTTAATGTATCTCATTATTGTAATTTATTATCAACGCATAGCTGGTGAGACTACACCTTGAAAGAAAGTTGCTCAGTTGTATCTGACTCTTTGCGATCCCATAGAATGTAGCCTGCCAAGCTCCTCTGTCCATGGAATTCTCCAGGCAAGAATACTAGAATGGGTTGCCATTTCCTTCTCTGGGGAATCTTCCCGACCCAGGAAAGACATATAATATTGCTTTTTTACTAGTGTACCTTTCACATATCTCATTATTGCAATATATTATTAACTCATAGATGATGGGACTATATAAACTACCTTATATTTATCTTTCTACCCAGGACATCGCAAAAAATGTCACTCAGTAAAATGTTTATGTTCTTTCGGACTTTTGGATTGGATTGGTAAAATGCACATATATACCTTCACAAAACATCTAGAATATTTATTTTGTATGTGTTCAGATATTATGTAGATTTGAAAGCAGAGGATTGCCATATTCCCCTCAGTGGTCACTGTGTTGACTTGTAGTAACTTGATGCCTTTATTTTCCTTTTCTTTAACACGTATTTACCTCTTATACAGAAGGTACAGAAACCCTTCATTTACTATATTCCAGATTCAAACAGTTGCTGAGTGTACTAGAATTTCATCTCCATTATTTTCTATTTGGGAATGTGGAGAGTTGACACTTACTATTTACAACCAAGTCCTTTGCTAGGTACTTTGCATACATTATTTCATTTAGTCTAAACTGTCTCTCAGTTGTATACTTAGTGTTCTTATTATTGACCCTAATTAACAGAAATGGGAGTGAGAGTTGACGAAGTCACATGAATGTTGGGATCACAATTTAAATACAGGACTGTGCCTTCTAAGTGCTATGTTTTGTTTGTTTCTGTTTTCTCCTGTACCACAATAATGTTATCTAAATGGTACTTGTCTGAGGATTGGGTGATACAGGTAACTGTTTTCTAAACTATCAAGCACTATTCACACATGGAATTTCTAACTCATAATCTCCAACAGAGCAATGTGAGTAAATTGGTATGTACCAAATAAATACTCTAAGTGATTGTGATTATAATGGAACTTCAAAAATTAGACGAAATGATGTTAATGAGTTGTTGGAGAACTAAAATCCAATTTTAACCCATTTCTTTTAAAGGCATGGGTGTCAAAATGGAACATATCATTTTAGTAAAAAGGTATTAAATATGGACATGTAACTGTAAAAATATATTTAGAGAATACAATTTTGTTGTTGTTTAGTTGCTAAGTAGTTTCCGACTCTTTGCAACCTATGGACTTGCAGCATGCCAGGCTCCTCTATCTCTGGAACTTCCCAGGTAAGAATACTGGAGGGGGTGCCATTTCCTTTTCCAGGGAATCTTCCTGACCCAGGGATCAAACTGTGTCTTCTGCATTGGCAGGTGGATTCGTTACCACTGAGCCACCTGGGAAGTCCAGAGAATATAATAGGGTTATGGAATAATATCCAAAGTAAAATTATTGTAGCCTTAGGCCTTATATTTGATATGCAGTCCATGGGGTCACAAAGAGTGGGACACGACTGAGCAACCTCACTTTCACTTTTCACTTTCATGCCCTGGAGAAGGAAATGGCAACCCCCTCCAGTATTCTTACCTGGGAAGTCCCATAGATAGAGGAGCCTGGCATGCTGCAGTCCATAGGTTGCAAAGAGCAGACATGACTGAAGCGACTTAGCAGCAGCAGCAACAGCAGTGAGAAACTTTGGAATTCAGTTACATGTTGTTGTTGTCACACTTCCCAGGTGTTCCAGATTGCGTATGTGATTGTGAAAGCAGCTAACTCCCCTCGGCCTGGAAACTGGATTTTGGAACGCTCACTGGATGATGTTGATTACAAGCCCTGGCAGTATCATGCCGTGACGGACACGGAGTGCCTAACCCTCTACAATATTCATCCCCGTACTGGACCACCGTCATACGCCAAAGATGATGAGGTCATCTGCACTTCCTTTTATTCCAAGATACACCCCTTAGAAAATGGAGAGGTAAGATGAGAAAACTCACCCTCAATACATTTAAGATGGCAAAATAGGCCATTCAAAAAGACTTGAATATTTTAGTCACTGATGTCAGGGAGATTTTAAAATAGGATTTAGCAGAAGTACATTTAAAATAACTTATTAAGTAAAAAGGAAAAACTGAAGGGTATTAGAATTTTAACTGCCTTCATCTAGTATGTATCTTGTGTGTCCAATAAAGATCAGAAAAGAGGAAATGGGCTTAAGTTTGAAAGTCAGTGATTAATTTTAAAGAAACTTTTCTGACAGTGAGGCTTGCTAATTATTGAAGGATTGAGACCTTAGAAGAAACCTTAAGTCTGTGTGTGCTCTAGTCTGAAGATAGGGACAAAAGAGATAAATTCTGGAAGACATAATTCACATGAGAGACCTAAAGAGAATGAAATTTTCAGTTTTTATGTGTTTTTCAACTGTTGCCACATAGGGCTGCAGTGGGCTTTCTTTCCTTTGTTCAAGTTTTGCTTATTCTATGCTTAATTCAAATCTGTTCAACTTCTCCATAGCATCTTTTTTTTCCTGTAGTTAAGATTTTAAATTGATTCATTGTTTTTCAGCCACGGATTTCAAACCATGACTTCACCTTTACCAACTGCGTGATCTTGAATCAGTTGTCTGTGCCTCAGTTTCATCTCCCATAAACTAGAAACAATAACAGTGTTCTTATTTCTTATGATTGTCAAGATTAAATGTAAATGTTTGAAACATTATAATAGTACTGACAAACATGTACTGTCGCTTTGCAGGCGTTAACTATTTTTGTTGCTGTTACAATAACAATAACCATTGAGATTGGTGGTGATGATGGTAGTAGCCCCCTCTCAAATACTCAAACCTAGACCTAGAGACTCTCGGATCTCTAGTTTTATTTCCCTGATCAGTCTCCCTTCAGTATATAAGGCCTAGCTCTTTTTGTTCTACTTTTTAATGTCCATTTCTGTTTATACTCATGGCTAATATTCTCTCCATACCAGTTCACATGCTTGAAGCTAGTATCATTTTTTACATTTGTATTTTCAGAAAATCCATATTCATATACTATCATGCCCACCTCAACCAATCTGAAATTATTTCTTTAAACACTTCTGGGAGTAAGTTAGATTTTTGACATATATTGATCGTACTCTCTTTTGGCACTATTATTCTATGAATGTCTCCCAGTGTCTCACTATATTTCAATTTCATGTTCAAAAATATCAGTTTTGGGTGAAGAAAATTCCAAATAGTGCTCTCAGCAGAGATCTCAGTCTGCCAAACAATGAGTCAAAAGCAGTGAGTCAAACAGCTATTCAACCTGCTTTGTGCCCAGAGGCATCCAAGTCCTGGCCAGACGGGCCTGAGGATATATATGGGAGTAGGGAGAGAGGGCAAGGAGATTATATTTGAGTTGAATTTGTATAATTTTTTTCTTGGATCCAGTGTTTACCCAGGACTAATAATTATGTAATATTTATAAAGCTATTATTTATCTTTAAAAAATAAGCCAATTCAGAAATTTGTTTAACAATATAAAATGTACCCAGATATGTAACACACAAGTGGCATGCATACCCCAAAGCATGCTAACACTACATAGATGGTGGTTCTTCATTCTTTAGACTTTGTCAACTTACCAACATGGAACAGATATTCTATTTGTTTGTGTTTAACTGGCTACACTGTTTTAGACACTCTTTATAAATAATCATTTCTGCTAACTTTTAAGAACAACTTATTCAACTGTCTCTGACATGCTTTTTAAAATCTATATCTCTCTCATTGGAAAGTGAATGAGGTGAGGAATGGAAAGTAATTCAAAGTATTTGAAGTAGATTGATAGAATTTAAAAATAGGAATGAAATCCAGACCTCTCCTGGAATATCTGTTTTATTTTATATCTTAGTCTGTGAAATATGGTACTTTTTGAAATGGACAGGTTCAGCAAAGGTAGGGGATGGTCTCCCAAGACTGCCAGATCAACTGGTGACAAGGTTGAGATAAGAATACAGATCCCCTGAGTCCTACATTAGTGTTTCTTTCATACTCTAACAAAGACTGAAAGTTGATTTTTTAAAAATCTTGGTAATTGCTAAACTCAAAAATGATTTAGAAGAGATATTGACCTGCTGGATTCATTAAAATAGAAAGATTTCTAATCCTGAGATATGGTGATATAGAAGAATGGGATTAGAAGACTGGATTCTGCTTCTGCTACTAGTTTTTATGGGACATTGAACAGGTCAGTTAATCTCTGAGTTTGAATTTCTTTAATATATGAATTAGTTTGATATATAAATCTAAGGCATCTTTCAGTTCTAAAGTAGTACAGTTTTGGATATCACCTACAACATAACATTGGAAATATTTTACATTTTTTGGATGCTTGTCTCCAATATTTCCCAGATAAGTGATTGTGAAATAAATCTTAGTATCATTAAGTTTTAGTTTTAAAAGCATTCACTTTTAAGTACCATGTGAAATTTAATTATTAGGTGCTTATATTCAGAACTTCCCAGAGAATTGACATTTAAGTAAGAAAAACAAACATATAAACGAGTCAATGCAAACTGATAGTATAAATGCCATGACAGAATTGTTTACAGTAAGTGGTAAAGTTCTTCTGGGTGAGTCAAAGGAACCATGCTGAGAAGACAAAGCCTCAGAGTACAGAGAAACATACAAAATTTCTTAGTATCTCCAAAGTTTTGAAGACAATTGCAAATTATTGCCAATATGCTTTAGACATATAACAGAATTCACCCCATTATTGAAAGGTATTTTTATTTGGTTTGAATTGTAGGCTTGTTATTATTTTAAATGTACATAAATATAAGAAGAGGACAGAGAATCCCTGTGTCCCTTTTACCTAGCTCCCACTAAGGATAATATCTTTCATAATCTACATTCATTTGTCAAACTAAGAAATTATTATCATTATTTATAAATTATAAATTACAATGATTATTGATACTCTATTGCCTAAACCACAGATTTATTCAGATTTCATTCAGATTATCATTAATGACTTCTTTTCTCTTCTGGGATCCAGTTGGGAATAGGATGTTGCATTTATTGCATCATTGTGTCTCTTAGTCTCCTCTAATCCATGACAGTGTTAATCTTCTTCTGTTTCGCTTGACCTTGATCACTTTTTAAAATTGCTCGTTGTTGTAGTGTTTTTATTTATTTGACTGCACTATGTCTTCGCTGTAGCCTATGGAATCTTTAGGTACGGCAAGTGCACTCTGAATCGTAGACTGTGGGGTCTAGTTCCCTGACTAGGGATTAAAACCAGATGCCCTTCATTGGAAGCATGGAGTTGTAGCCACTGGACCACCAGAGAGTCCCAAGCCTGATCAGTTTTAAGAGTGCTAGTCAGTTTTTGGTAGCATATTACTCATTTTGAGTTTTCCTGCTGTTTTTTTTAATGATTAGACTGGGCTTCTGGATTTGGGGGAAAAATACCACAGAGGTGAAACAACTTCCTCATTTCATCATTCCTATTTATTTTTATATCCACATCTCCTGTCTATTTCCTTTTTATTGGTTTATTAGTCTTACTGTTTTCTAGATAGGATTTTATTTTTAGACAATGCTATCTAGATATTTACCATAATTTGAAATGTATGTTCTTGACTAAGCATCAAATGATCATTTGCTTCCAGATCTTGAAAATATTCTTGAAATATGAATTTAAGTCAGAGAATAAGAGAAATAACAGCAGAGTATTTTTAAGGCTTTGGAGACTGGGTTGGGAAGATCTCCTGGAGAAGGGAAAGGCTACCCACTCCAGTATTCTGGCCTGGAGAATTCCATGAACTGTATAGTCCTTGGGGTCGCAAAGAGTCAGACATGACTGAGCAACTTTCATTTCATTTCACTTCACTTCACTGCGAATAAGGCATTAAGAAATAAACATACATCGATTATAACACACTAAGCAATAATGTTTGTGTTATAGGTACATAAAATTAATATAAAATAGTCTTCTGTGACTAACATCAGATCTGTTGAGTCTAAGGTTTATTACATTGTCACTTGTCTGCAAAATTTTGGAGACATGTGCCAAAACGTTTAGAACATTCCAGTATATCATGTTTCAGTTGAAAAGGGCATCATTTTAGAGCTGAACAATACTTTGGGTGAATTCCTCATCAATATATTAAAGGATATCATAGCTTTGACTTCAGCATCTATATCCAAACTTCAATACTATCCTCTGTCCATATTATCACTGCAGGCTATTTAGTCTTTCCTTATGGCCTCTTGAGTCTTGGCAGCAGCGTCTCTGCTTATTTCTTCGGTATTGTCTGTTGCTCCAGCCACCCCGACTCTTCTGCCCCCACCCTCTAGCTTGGTCCAGTCTCTGCCTCTACCTCACATTGCCTGCAAGAGATCAGCAGATGTTGATCATGTGGACTCACTGGGAAGGTAGTACAGGGCACATAGCCAGCCTTCTGGATGACTCGGTTCACCTGCATCCATGAAGAGCGTAGCCCTTCAGGTACCATCCTGGGCTTGCACCCAAAGGGAGAAAAGGAATTCACTGAGTTGTGAGATCATCACATCTCAGGGCTGGCAGAAAAAAAATAATAGAAGGCAATGAATTCAGTGGTAGACCCAGTATGTTGTTATCCGGGCAGTAAACTGAAAGAGACTTTGAGCAAAAGCCTTCCGAGAGCTTCATTTCAGAAAGGTAATTTGGTGTCTTATCAGTACCAAGAGAGGGCTCAGCGGGAACCTTGCTTGCCTTGCTTTGTGGGAATGGCCTGAGCTTCAGAGTAGGAGTTGTGTGGTGTAAAGTAACAGATGGCAGCGGGCCTCCATCACTTTGAGGCCAGCCAAAGAGAAAAACTGTGGTGGGTACAGCTGCATGGACAGACATCACCAGCAGTGCCATAGGGTGTCAGCTCCATCCAGAGCTGCTATCTGCCTAAGTGCTGCCTCTGCTGAAAGCACTTGCCCCTGCCCCTGGGTGCTATTAAGAACTGCTAACAAGAACTGCCACTTGAAGGCACCACTGTGTGAAATATGATTGCACCTCTCCATGTGTGCTATGTTGCTTCAATCATGTCTGTCTGTTTGCTACCCTATGGACTGTAGCCCAGCTGGCTCCTCTGTCCATGGAATTCTCCAGGCAAGAATGCTGCTGCTGCTGCTGCTGTAGCTGCTAAGTTGCTTCAGTCATGTCCGACACAGTGCAACCCCATAGATGGCAGCCCACCAGGCTCCTTCGTCCCTGGGATTGTCCAGGCAAGAATACTGGGGTGGGTTGCTGTTTCCTTCTCCAATGTATACATGAATGCTAAGTCGCTTCAGTTGTGTCCAACTCTGTGTGACCCAATGGACAGCAGCTCACCAGGCTCCTCTGTCCACAGGATTCTCTAGGCAAGAATACTGGAGTGGGTTGCCATTTCCTTCTCCACCAGGCAAGAATACTGTAGTGGATTGCTATGCCCTCCTCTAGGGGATCTCCCCGACCCAGGGATAGAACCTGTGTCTCTGATGTGTCTTGAATCATTGGGGCCATTTGAAAGAGCTATTTCTGGGACCAGGGTTTTTAATTCAGTAGTTTGGGAAAGGCTCAGGAAGCTCTATGTATATGTTAAATAAGTACTCCTAGAGACTTTGATGCTCCTTGCCTTAGCTTGTTGTTCAAATATTTCTAGCTTTCCCAAATCCTGGAGATAATAGGTCATTAATTATTTAGAGAAAGAGTATCAGACATGCTGCTGCTGCTGCTGCTAAGTTGCTTCAGTTGTGTCCAACTCTGTGTGACCCCATAGACGGAGCCCACCAGGCTCCCACGTCCCTGGGATTCTCAAGGCAAGAACACTGGAATGGGTTGCTATTTCCTTCTCCAATGCTTGAAAGTGAAAAGTGAAAGTGAAGTCACTCAGTCGTGTCCGACTCTTTGCGACCCCATGGACTGTAACCCACCAGGCTCCTCCATCCATGGGATTTTCCAGACAAGAGTACTGGAGTGGGGTGCCATTGCCTTCTCCAGACATGCTAACTCCTCCTAACTGAGGATCCAGCAGGAAATATCATTGGCTTTGGTGAACTGAATCCATGGATGGGTTTGAGTTGAATAAACCAGCATTGAGCTGTCCCTAAGTTATAGATGATTAAAGGAGCGTCTGGGAGAGGATAATCACATTGATAATCCTGACAAGAATGGGGCTGAAGAGATGGCACTACTTTAGGGTTCCTAAAATTAAAATTGTAGTGAATGTGTTTCTGTTATATGAGGCTCCTTTTTCTGTGACTGGGATTATTACTTTCAATTTATTTGGATTGTCACTAGACTGATAACTAAATATTCATGGTTACCATAGTAATTTTTGCTTCAGCTTCCTCATACAGACACCTTTAAGTTATTTACATGTGATTTCCTCTCATTTTTACCACAATCCTTCCCAGCTCTTAGGACTGCAACTCAATTGGAACTTAGATTCGCTTTGATTCTGCTTTTGAAAGATGGCAGACTTGTATAGAAATTCCCTAGAGAAACCATCATTAATTCTTGAAGATACCTTTTTTCCCTATAAACTGTGTGTTGAGCTTTGATATTATTTTGATTTCATATGTGACAGAGTTTTATATATACAGACGGAATATTTTTTCCCCTGTTTTCATTACCTGACATTATGGTGATCCTTAGAATTGCAAATACTGGAGAATGAAGGAACAAACCCAACACTGTGTAAAAAAAACTTTTTGTGAGATTCTTTGATGTGATATTGTTCAGGGTATGGCATGATTGCATGGGTGAGTTTTTGTGGAACTGCAGGAATGGAAATGAAGAATCACCTTTCTCAATTACCTTTGGAGTTGCTTCCTTACGGAGAAGCAGCAGGGTGTTACTAATTTATATTGGTTATGAATAGAGATTTGGGGAAATAATGATTGAGGGTTTCAGACTTCCTTCCTCTAAAAATAGTTCTTGCATTAACCAAGATGGAGTCAATTAGCACCTGGAGCAGCAATGTGAAAGTGCCTCATTACAATGAGTTTACATGGCTTCCTTCAAAACCCCACTGCATATTTCAACTCCAGTTGAAATATACAGAGCACTTGAAATGTTTTGGAATTACAAACACAACTCATTTTAGGTAACTGTACTATATTTCAAAAACACACCTTTGACATTATGATTAAATTAAAAGATTGTATTCCTCCTTTCTATTAGTCAGTTTATAGACTCCTGCCAATAATTTGGTGCCTAGAATATATCTGTAAATCCTTGTTAAATTAATACAATGTTACTGAAAAATCTAACCCCAGAGAAATCAAACAAGAATGGAATCTGGATGAGATGATACCAGTTTTTAAAAAACTCTTTATTTTGTACTGGGATGTATAGCCTATTAGCAATGTTATTAGTTTCAGGTGAACAATGAAGGGACTCAACCATGCATATACATTTATCCATTTATCCCCCAAATCTTGAGGCGATAACACCAATTTTTAAGACCTGATTATCTCAGTGTTGTAAAATAGGATCTTCCATGATTCACTAAAATGAAACAGAATAGGCTCGTGTTAGGCTGGGTAGGAAAATTCAGGGTTGTGGTGGAAGACACAAAGACACTCTCAGATATAGCTCTGCCACTGATTAACCAAGGGGCTTGGACAGATGAGTCAACAATCCAGTGTGTGCCCCAGCTAGTTCACATGACGATAAAGAGTTAGTTGCTTAGTTGTGTCTGACTCTTTGTGACTCCATGGACTGTAGCCTGCCAGGCTCCTCTGTCCATGGAATTCTCCAGGCAAGAATGCTGGAGTAGGTAGCCATTTCCTTCTTTAGGGGATCTTCCTGATCCAGGGATCGACCTGAGTCTCCTTCATTGCAGGCAGATACTGGAGTAGGTAGCCATTCCCTTCACCAGGGGATCTTCCAGACTCAGGGATCTAACCTAGGTCTCCTGCATTGCAGGCAGATTCTTTACTATGTGAGCCACCAGGGAAGCCTTCATTATGACTATAGTGAAGATGGTAACACCTCCTTGTAATATATAAAATAGGATAGTAAATTTTACTCCTGCTCAGTAGCTAACGTTGGCTTAAGGCCCCCCTCTCCCATTGGTGAGATGTCTGGCCAGTCAGTGCTAATATCACTGTTATAAGGAAATTTGCAAAGGGCAAAATAAAATTTAATTCCCTGATGGGTCAGGGCTTCCCTGATGACTCAGCAGGTAAAGAATCTGCCTGCAATGCAGGAGACACACGTTTGATCCCTGGGTCAAGAAGATCCTGTGAAGGAGGAAATGGCGACATGCTCCAGTATTCTTGCCTGGAAAACCCCAGGGAAAGAGAAGCCTGGCAGGCTACAGTCCAAAGGGTTGCTAAGAGTTGGACATGACCAAGCACACTGGCACATTGATGCAGCTTATACATTTAATAATTTTTTCCCACATAAATATTGTAGACACATGTGCACAAGTTTTAAGTTTTGTGAGCACCTTGTAGAGGAATTTCAAGGAAGCTGGGTAACCCAAATTCTACTTGTTGAACTCAATGCAACTTGTAATAGTGAAACCTATGTTAAAGTTCTCTATGCTGGAAATTTTATTGTTAGTATTTTGAATTCGAATTCTAAAGCACATTGAAATTATAAAATTATGAAACAGGAATTTGTTGTGTACATAAAGAGGAAAAAGAGCTATTAAAGGTACAGGACATTATAAAAAGCATCTGAAACCATTGAACCTTATCTTAGGGCTTTTAAAGTCAAGTCTGAAGTCCTGACCAAACATTCCATAATAGAATGGCAGGTCATACTAGACTTAATGTTATCATCATTTTTTTTTCACATTACCAACGTAGGGAGTCTTTCAGCTAAAATGTAAATCCACGGGAAGGAAGAGGATTTGTGGGTACTGTTGTTATTGTTATCAATAATGTTGGCAATGACCATTTTGGGTATGGTGCTTCATCAGTTACAAAGTGCTTGTCATACACTCTTCCATCTGAACTTCACCAAAGCCTTGAAGACACTTGAAGTCAAAATATTTATCATTCTCTTTTTATTGATGGAAGTTAAATAATTTGTGTGGACACATGATGATAAAAGTTCAACATTAATCTCTGATCTTGGTCTGGTTCAAATTTTCTGATGGCAAATCTCATAATCTTTCTACTTGATAAACTGAATCCTTTGGTCCCAATCAGCCATCTTCTAAATGTGTGTTTATTTACCCTTTGTCACCAGGGCTGTGTGACATTGTGTGGTATTTAAGTGCCATGCACCATCTCTACTGGGAAAAACCCGAAGACCCGAGTGGGTCAGTTACTTGGTTTCACATAGTAAAGATAATATACTGTTGTTTTTATTGCAGAAGTATACTTGAAAATACAACAAAGGGTCTTGAAACTATTAAAATAAACTTCTGATTCTTAGGGAGACTATTTCAATACTAGAGCTATCTTCAAAAGTCCTTGAGACAAGTAAGCCAGTAGTAGAATAGTTATGGTAATACTTTACAAGCAAACTTAAAAAGATATCAGGAGCTGCTTTACCAGATTCCCTGCTATGAAATGAAACTAGAGAAAAATCTAGTGCAAAGCATTTTAGCCTGAGGATGTGTACTGTTTTGCACTGTGGTGGACTGATGGCAGTCAAATATTTTCATTGGAAATACCTAAATGAGTAACTGCTGGATTCTGCTACCTGTGAATCACATTAGACATACAATTTAAATTCTAATCATGGGTAGCAAAAATCTTATGATACTCATTTTGCAACAGAAAATGGCAACCCTGGCAAGATTACAAGTTAGAAAATTATATTCCTCTTGTATAAATTTGTTCTTCAGGTTCATTCAATAATAATTATTTATTTTCTTATTCAGCAAATAAGTGCCTTATAAAAGCAACTTACTTATAGGTTGAGCCATATGAAATTGCCAATATTTGACTGGTTTTAGACAATAAATATGCAGTTTCATATGGTTTTAACTAATGTACACTAAAGCATGAATTGAAATATTTGCAGAGATTTAAATTGTCCTCAACATAACCTCAGTTGAACACATTATTTTAGCAAAAGCATTAAAAGGAAATCAAGTCCCTTCACTGAAACAATAATTTATAGTAACATATTAGTTATTTTGTGAAGGTTTTTTTTTAAGTGTGTTAGTTATATGGTAAATAGTAAGCTAAAATGAACCATACTGCATTTGTTTCTTGATTTTGAGTGAGGAGGAAAACAGTAAATAGCACTTTGATATGAATAATGAAGTGTTACATCAGGTACCATGGGGAGCCATGTGGGAGCTGAAGATATATTGGTTACTAGGGATAGGTTTGGGAGCTGGGTAGTTTTGGCTTGTAGAATGTAAAACATGGTTGTGTATCTCTTGTTTCTACACAAACACATTCCAGTGCCCACATATGTGCAGCATAATCATGCTAGTTGATGTTATTGAGTCAGGAGTGAGAGCTACCACCTTCTCAGAGGCATTTCAGATATTTTCAAACCTGGCACCTGTCTTATAGCTGCTGCTGCTGCTAAGTCGCTTCAGTCGTGTCCGACTCTGTGAGACCCCGTAGATGGCAGCCCACCAGGCTCCCCTGTCCCTGGGATTCTCCAGGCAAGAACACTGGAGTGGGTTGCCACTTCCTTCTCTAATGCATGAAAGTGAAAAGTGAAAGTGAAGTCGCTCAGTCGTGTCTGACTCATAGCGACGCCTACCAGGCTCCTCCGTCCATGGGATTTTCCAGGCAACAGTACTAGAGTGGGGTGCCACTGCCTTCTCCCTGTATTATAGCAGTTACCCACTATTCTCTTCAGAGCTTCTGTGATGGCTCAGTTGGTACAGAATCTGCCTGCAGTGTAGGAGATAAGAGTTCAATCCCTGTGTCAGAAAGATACTCAAGGAAGGAAATGACAACCCACCCAGTATTCTTGCCTGGGAAATCCCATGGACAGAGGAGCCTGGTGGGATAACAGTCCATGGGGTCACAGGAGTCGGATATTACTTTGCCCCTAAACCACCACTATTCCCTTCAGTATGAATTACCCTTATCGTAAGATTATTGGTGACAATTCTTAAAGATTATGTTGTGGAGGGGAGTCATGGCAATGATTCCATTTTACTTTCTTAACTGTATATTTGCTCTTTTTGTCAGTGGATGAAAAAATATTTTGTTCTTCCTCCTTATGATTTGTTATGGTGCATCCATTTATCTCATAAAAATAAAATTTGGTATTGAATTAGCTGCAGTAGAGCAGGCTACACATAAATCACTACAAAGCCAATGAATTGCCAAAAATGATAGGACATGAAAAATATGGCCAGGATATAGTTTCAACCACCAAATGATTTGATATTATGAATAAATGTTGCATGTATATATAGCTTGTGACTAGTCCTTAATATTTAGCTGGGTTTTTTTTTTTTCAGTTAACAAATACTGATCACCAAATATGTTGCAAAAAGTCTCAGGTTTGGGGGATAAAAGGCATATTTGAGGGAGTAATATAAGAGACTCGGTAAATCGGGTGGTAAAGGCATATGTAGCGCAGAAAAAATCTTGGTTACAGAGGGGCTGGGGAAGAACGAGAATGAATGGCAGTGACCTGTCACTCTAGGGAATGAATGGTGCCACAGAGTAAGTGTGGGAGGGGGTGATGGAGACAGGGTTATGCTCATAGCAATTGCTTTGACTCACCATGATTACTTCAGCTATGGAATATCTGAATAAATTGAGTAGAGAGACTATATTGAACTGTAAAACAGTTTCAGAATGAGAAAACTCAATTTTAAAGTTATACCCAGAAAAAAACCCAAACACCTGCCTTGCAGAAACATATCACAGAAACAGATTTTAGGGCAGCAGAATTCTTTCCTGTACAATAATTATGGCTAAGTGCTTGTTAAAAATAAAAAGAAAAGGATGTTTATCAGCCTAAGGAATAAAGCATTTTACTTTTCTAAAATGTATACTGTTTCATAATTCTTTTCCAATAAGACTCATGTACTGTGGGGTTTATCCTTTAGCATGAGGGACCTTTTACTCCAGTTGTGATGTCTGAGTCCATTTTTTCTGTGTTCTGATCAGCCTTTTGATCAGGAGGTAACATTTGTATGATTTCCCGAAACAAGTACAGAGTAATTAATCTCCAAGTTACTGCCAGAAATGAAGCAGTTCACTTGGTAGAATATCCATGCACCCCTTGTTAGCAGGGCTCTACACTAAGGAAAGCATCTACATTTTTCTTGAGATGATAGCTAACTGAAAGCATCAGAGAACTGAGAAAGATAGAACTAATACAACTGTAGGAAGAAAAGCCAAAATCAAAATACTACCCTTAGTGTTCCATAAACATGGGCTCCAACTATCCTGTGTCGTTTTATAAGGGACTTGAGTATCTGCTAAGATGCTAAGATCATGGCATCCTGTCCCCCCATCACTCTATGGCAAATAGATGGGGAAACAATGGAAACAGTGACAGACTTTATTTCCTTGGGCTCCAAAATCACTGAAGATGGTGATTTGCAGCCATGAAGTTAAAAGACGCTTGCTCTTTGGAAGAAAAGCTATGACCAGCCTAGACAACATATTAAAAAGCAGAGACGTTACTTTGCTGACAAAGGTCCGTCTAGTCAAAGCTATGGTTTTACCAGTAGTCATGTATGGATGTGAGAGTTGGACTATAAAGAATCCTGAACACCAAAGAATTGATGCTTTTGAATTGTGGTGTTGGAGTAGACTCTTGAGAGACCCTTGGACTGCAAGGAGATCCAACCAGTCCATCCTAAGGGAAATAAGTCCTGAGTATTCAGTGGAAGGACTGATGCTGAAGCTGAAGTTCTAATACGTTGGCCCCCTGATGCAAAGATCTGACTCATTGGGAAAAATTCTGATACTGGGAACGATTGAAGGTGGGAGGAGAAGGGGACGACAGAGGATGAGATGGTTTGATGGCATCACTGACTGATGGACATGAGGTTGAGCAAGCTCCGGGAGTTGCTGATGGACAGGGAGGCCTGGTATGCTGCAGTCCATGGGGTTGCAAAGAGTTGGACACGACCGAGCATCTAAACTGAAGTGATAGAGCATCTAAACTGAAGTGACAGAGCATCTGCAGATTTTGGTAGGTAGTCCTGGAACCAGTGCTTCGTAGATTTCAGGGACCATTGTTACCCATTTGTCAGCACTTATATTGTGCTGTCTAGGTGCTGTGACAAAGTCTCTTCTAGTTAGTTCCAGGCATCTGATGTGTACTGAACTACTAACACAGATGATGTTAAATACAGGCAAACAGACAAATAAAAGCACCTCTCTGTGAACACCTAACGAATATCTAAACTTGGACTGAGGATCATGAACAGTGTTCTCAAGAAGCCAGATCATTAGGGCAGTAGCAAAATGAGGGGAAATGGTATTCAGGGAATGCAATGCTTTAATACCGATCTTCTTACCCACAGAGCCATTCTTCTGAAATTGGCCAAAGCTCACTAGTGTCTGCATGGTCCTGAGGGGAGGGGAGCCCAGGATACCAGGCACCCTCAGCCTGGCCCTGATTAAGGCTCTGCATTAGTACTGCGAGGAGAGATAGTTCAGGGCATTTTATCTCTATCAGTGGAAAAACAGCACAGTTGGTGCCTCACTTTCATTTCTGAAAATAGCACAGGTGATTTTTCAGCCAAATGAATTTTTATCAAAAGAGGAAACAAAGGCAGAATGTGGAGTGATGCTGATATCAGCTTAAAATATACTAAGAGTTGTTTTAAAATAATAAGAGAAACAGTATCCCCAGGCACTTTAGAGTCTAAAATTGGAGGTAGATCAAATAATGACAAATAACATATTCATCCTTTAAAAAGAGGAAATGCATAAGGCATAAGGTAAATGCAAATCAGTCAAAAAGATATAAATAATTAGGTCAAGAGCAATCAGTAAAATGTATGCCAAACCAAACAATACTTTGATATTCTTTTCTGGAATGAGGATTTGGGTTATTTTGAAAAATAACGTCACTATGACTCTGTCCAGAACTCAACAGCTGCAGAAACAGAAGTAAACAAGTCATCCTATTAGAAGACGGGAAGGTTAAAGAACAACTGAAGACTCAAAACTCAATGAAATTCTTCTTGGTGCTCAGTGATATGGTTACCACGTATTCAATTCCCTATAGGAAAACTACAAAAGGATGTTTCTAGAGATAGGAATGCAAGTAACATTTGTTCATCTGTTTGTTTTTAAATCAGATAACAAGAATGAAGATGAGGTAAAAGATGTTTTCTGTATTTGCTTTTAAAAAGTATCTCCATATTTTATATTCCATCATTTAACATAAAATCTTTTCCCACTGTCATAGGTCATTAAGTAAATGACGGATAATGCTGTTGTCCAAGCATTGCTAAAAGCTATTGAATTCCACGAGGGAGGGAAATATGACTTATTCCTTTTTGCATTTTCCCATTCCATAGTTTACATCATGTAGACATATGTATAAAGTCTTCCATGCAAACAGCCAAACTGATTTATCCACGCCTGGGAGTAGAATGTGGAACTTGACTTATCTAGCGTGACTATCTTGACCAGTACACCCGATAACTTTCAAATGTGTAACAGAAAAGTAACACTTTAGAATTTTTTAGTGTTTGCATGTGTCATTTATGTGCTAAAGTGACACTGAACTCCCAGGAAAATCAAGAACAAATTCTTAATTTGAATTTAAACATTCACATAGGAGTATTAATATTGGTCACTCAGTCATGTCCGACTCTTTGTGATCTCATGGACTGTAGCCTGCCAGGCTCCTCTGTCCATGGAGTTCTTCAGGCAAGAATTCTGGATTGGGTAGCCATTCCCTTCTCCAGGGGATCTTCCCAACCCAGGGATCGAACCGAGGTCTCCCACATTGCAGGCGTATTCTTTACTGTATAAGCCACCAGAATAGATAAAATATATTTCTATAACAGTTTTTCTTTTGTGTCTCATATTTCTTGCGGGTACCTATAGGTACCTATACCTTACTAAGAGACCTATACTTTTTCTATCTGAAAGTAACACATAAGCAAAATGCTACAGAAACCCCAGAATATTTTCTTGAAGACTGTGCATTAATTACTCATTAGGAAACTTAATTTTGCAGCCCAATTCTATGATTTAAGAAAATAATTTCTAAAAAGCAGAGAAATACCCAGTCTCCTGTAACTTAGCAAAAAATAAAATTGGTATCTTCACTTTGATTTCTTTTTTGAAATTAATTTCCACTTTGGTTTTCTTTTGCCTCTAGTGCTCTGGATGATAATTTTGTAGCATCTGGATAATTTTATGTTAACATCTGGAATTGAGAGTTTTTTTTTTTCTTTTTCACTTATCTGCTGCATATAGAATACTTCTGTAAGAAATGTTATTTTCCCAGCTTCTGTTTATTCATTTCAAAAAGACATGGTTAAGTGAGTGTAACAGCCTCTAAAATTCCTGAGGAAACACAAAGCATGTTTAATACAAAGTCCTGCCAGTTGCCTGTCTCTCCTACCAGCTTTTCCCATGGCAGAAATGGTTGAGAAAACTGTAGAGGAGGAGAGTTTTGAAAGGTAACAGGTGGTGTCCTTGAACACATGGGCTTTGAAATCAGGCTTGGTTTGGAATTTTGGTTTGGTGGCCAAGAGCTCTTGTAACCTTGGGAAACTCTTTGAAGTTCCGTTTCCTTATCTCAAAAATGGAGAAGTATAAATACATGTCTTCTAATGTTGGTCATATTAAATTAGACAATTTATATAAATTATCTGGATCAAGGTGAGGATGTAATAGGTGGCAACTGTTATTAATATTACCATTTAGTTGTGTGCATTAGGGAGTGCAACTTATAATTTCTTCTTTTTCTGACCTCCTAGGGCTTTCATGTGTCTAATCAGCAGTTTGGCAGTTTGTACAGGTTTTTGAGAACTGTGCTGGATTCTTTTCTTTTAAAAAAAATTGCTCTTTGTATGGAAAGAAAAGGAAGGAATCAAGCTAGGTAAAGGCACTACTGAGGAAGTCAGAGAACATTCTTTCTGAGCTTCTATGATGTGTGCTTGCAAAGGAACTTGAATTTTTAAGCAATTCTTTAGGATTCACATACCAAAATATAATCTATTAATTTACTATCTATTGTACTGTGAGGTATAAAAGAGTTTCATATTCATAATCATGAGTGAAATGTTATTTAAACTGTTTTAGAACTCTTATTGGAGTCTATTATATTGACTTCATTATCTACTCTTCAATCTAAATGACATTTCTTCATTCCCCTAACCCTAAATATTCACTTTCAAAAATGAAATTTTGTAATCTTGACTTAGTTAAAAGAATGTACTGATGGTTCTGAACATAGCCCTGAGGAGTTAAAAAATCTCTTGAGTGCTTTTGGGATATGTGTAGAACAAAGGCAATTAATGTAAAATCTTTCTCATTCATTTCATTGTAAGATTTTTTGATCTCTTTGTTAAAAAATTAGCAGCTTCATTTTACGTTCACATAAGGCAGTTTTCAAAGGAGCATGAGTTAACAGAGGTTCAGAGAAATGATTTTAATAACATGGGTTTCACACATTGATCTGAAAAACCAATGCTTTTCTTTGATATTACTTTCCTTATGCTCCTATGCTATGGGTTTACAGACTTAATTTTTCATTCTTTCCCAGATACTTAGCACGGTTGGTGCTCAATAGTAAAATACTAGGTAATAAAAATGAGTGAATGAATGAAGAGATGATGAAATAAATGAATATATTACCATTATTTTTAAAGCCATATCCCTTCTAATACCTCCACTTATTTCCAAGAAAAGTTTGTTGTGTTGTGGTGCACGTAACACAACACCACTTTAAACTGACAAAAAGAGAGAAAATTTAATTGAACAACAAAAATTTCAAGGGCATGTTTACTATTTATCTGGAATTAGTTATTGCAGCTGAACTCTTAATTCAGAATTTTCAGATAATTAGGGCAAAAAAAAAAAAATGTTAAATTGTAGAGTTTCCTTGTCTGACAAAGGACAGCTTCCAAATTTTCAAGATGAACATTTTCTTGCAATGAATTCTCAGAGAACATTTTAATGCAATCCTTATGTGAAGACTTCAGATAGCAGAAAGTGCAAGATCTTCAAACATAAATAGTACTATTACTTTTTTCTTTCTTCCACATAAGAAAGGTAGGAATATAGTCTTAAATTTTTCACTTAATAATGATATATGTGTCTCTGAAGAATTAAATTAATACGATTCAATTTCAGAGCTTTCTGACGTGTGCTCTTGTACTAAGTTGTGTCCTTCTATTTGTGACCCCATGGACTCTAACCCACCAGGCTCCTCTGACATTTCCCTGGAGTGGGTTGACATTTCCTTCTCCAGGGGATCTTCCCAACCCAGGAATCAAGCCCATATCGCCTGTGTCTCCTCCACTGCAGGCAGATTCTTTACCCGCTGAGCCATTGCTGAAGCCCTTATAACTTTCTGGCAGTCTAATTTAACCCAGGAAGGAATTCTGGGGATGGATGAGTGCTGTGTTCATCTTGATGTCACTCTCAAATGTCAAATGCACAAGCAAAGCTTCAGGGTTGAATTACTTGACAGAGACTTAAGCATCCATGTTCTTAATGAATGTTGTTCTGGGCAGTCTTCTCGGTGGTTAACATAAAGAAGGAACTCCTAGCCAAGTGGAGAGCCAGCCTCCTACTACCCAGAGGTGCATTGTCAGGTGGCCTGTGGTTAGAACCAATATATTTCCCCAAGGTTTACATTTTGAGTGAGAGTTGTTAACGTTTATTGATTACTTGACACATGCTGGATACCATTCTAAGTGCTCTGCTTCTCTTGACTCATAAAGCTTCCTTAGTAACCTCATGCCAATGCCATGGACATTGTCGTCATTCCCACTTTATGAATGAAGAAACTGATGGACAGCATCTCCTTGTTCAAGTTTATACTGCTAGTAAAGGACAGAGCCAGGATTTGAACCCAGGATGATGTGACAGCCTGGGTGCTTAACCATAGTCATGAACTTAACCTAACTATCTGTGAATCTGTATTAGCATGTAGACTGGACAAAAGAGGATTTTAGACTCTCATAATAGAGAGTATGGACATGATCAGTGACTGATAAAGGGAGAAATAGCTAAACTTTTCTTGCCTTGACCATGAAAGAACATCACTGTAACTCCCTGGCTAGTATCTGTTTATGAAGAGAATTGTATTATCAGCAGGTTCAGATGAAGAAAGCAAGAAATGTATCCTGAGATAGCCAAATGAATGGATCAACTTATTGCATGGCCTCAGGCTCAAAAAGAGTGCTCGTCTTATGAAAATGGTTGTGGTCTAATTGACAGTGCATTGGATTTGAAGTAGAAGCTAAATATAAACACTGTTAAATTTCCAGTTCTACCACTTCATGGTCTCTTTAATCTCCCAGTCTTTACTTTTTCTGGGGCCTTTGATGTGCTTTCTTAAAAGCTCAATTTTCTTATCCATAAATTGGATAAAGATCCCTGCTCTTTCTACTCTCAAACTTTGTTGTGACAAAATACTGTATATGCATACCTTTGTGGATTCTAAAGCAATCTACAAGTGCACAACATTCCAACATTCTTACAGTAGGTGAGAGTCATGCATCCAAGTAAGCTACAAGCTGTACTAGAATGGCAACCCATTCCAGTATTCTTGCTTGGAGAATTCATTGCCATGGACAGAGCATCCTGACAAAGCTACAGTCCATGGGGTCACAAAGAGTTGGATACACACACAAAGCAATCTAAAGTGTACAACATTCAAAATACTTATCATAGGTGAAAGGCATGCGTCCAAGTAATGTACAAGCTGTACCAAGTTATTTTAGATCAGTTAAAAAGACAAGCAGCTTATCTATAGGCCAATTTCATGGTATTTAAAGTTGGAATTTCACTATTGTAAATTTGTTCTTAACTACTCTGATTCTGTCTTTGAAGAAGCTTTAATAGACTGGAATATATGCTGAGAGAGTATAGATTCAGAATCTCTCTAAGAATCGAAAGCTGATGAGAAACTGTGCAAAACTGTGGAAAGCATGTTATCATTCCCCCAAGAATGGAAGAGAAGCAGGCTAGTAGAGCCGCTGATATGCTCCTTATGGGTAATGCTTAGGCATGAGGGATCCAGTCTAAAATTTTCTCTAAAGAGGCAAAAAGTTTTATAGCATGCATCAAGTTTTGTTTTAGTGCTTTTTAAATTCCAGTTTAAAAAGCAACAGTACAAAATTGTAGAACATAATTATGTGAAGAGAACTGCATTATGATCAATAGGCCAAGACAAAAGGGAGAGTCCTCCCTTCTCTCCCTGCTCTGTCCGCTACTAACAACTGTTAACAGTTTGGTGTGTATCCTCCTAGATATCACTTGTAATGCATGTATGGAAACGTGTAGGAAATGTATTGCAGTGTTTAGTCTCTCGGTCATGTCCGACTCTTTGCGACCCCATGGATTGTAGCCCACCAGGCTCCTCTGTCCATGGGATTCTCCAGGCAAGAATACTGGAGTCGGTTGCCATGCCCTCCACCAGGGGACCTTCCCAACCCACGGACTGAACCCAGGTCTCCGACATTGCAGGCGGATTCGTTACTGTCTGAACCACACGTATTTTTTTTTTTCCACAAATGAAATTATCCTCCACGTTATTTATGATTTACTTTTTCACTTATAATGCTATAGACAGTTTTTTTTCCATTTCAGCATTGGTAAATTTACTTTGTTTACTTAATTGTGATACAGTACTTGATTGGAAAATAGGAGCCCTACAATTTATTTAATTATATCCTCATTAATGGTTCTTTATTTCCAACTTTTGATGATTATAAACAATGTGGTATGTACATCTGTACAAGTATGGTTATATTTGTCCATAAATATTTCTGTAAATAAATCTGATAAGATGAATCACCAGACAAAGGATATACACATTTTTATTTTTTTATGCACTGGCTCAGAATTGAGTGAATAAACAATAAAAAGATATTTCTAGGGGAAAATGAAATTATAAATTATTATAAATTATCATTTATATTAGTTCTAATTATATCTATGATGTGATCAACTTAAAAAACTTTATGACATTAGTATACAAGTACTGAAATTGTATTTTAAAAGTGTTCTATTTATAACCAGAAACTTCCAGATCCACAGGAAAATCAAATATGTCAAAAGCCTTTTTTAAGTTGTCGGAGCAGATTTCAGGATGTACTAGCCTGAGTCCTTCAGATACATATTTTTTACATTCAAAATAGACAAAAGAATTTATTTAAATACCCCAAATTTCATTCTCTCCCTTTTCTCCTTTTTTCTCTTTATAAGTGAGACATTATTGACATGGTAATGTAAAGCTCAAAATTAGGTTTAATGTTTTGGGATTTCTGAACCCAGTTAGCGAAAATCTGTAAGTGGGCTAGCATTTTTTAAGTTTTAAAAGTTTATTTTCCAAAAAATGAAGAAAAAGTGAAACTCAAAACAATAGGCTTTGTTCTTCTAAACAGCATCACACATAAAAATCAATATTATACTAATAAAATTTTGAACTGACAAGATTTTATGAGAATCATACTGACTAAAAATGTGTAATTATTTTGTAAATAATAATGTTAATGATATTTCAGATTAAATCAATAAAAGTGAAAGTTTATTAAAAGATAACGATTACTATACATGGATTTTAGAAATGAGTTATATGACATTACAAGTCAGACCTTTCTCCACAGAGTACTTTTGTCTCCTAGTGTTGTTTTGTTTAAAGACTTATTTATCCTCCATCAAGTGGTCTTTCTAAGGCTTTTCAGCATGTCTTTTCCAATTGATTGAGAAATCTTCTTCAAGTAAATTAGTATCCTCAGCAGTCTCCATTGTCTTTGGCTATTGTATTTGCTGTGTTAGAACAAAGGCAGAATGCAGGGAGATGTGGAAGTGACCACTCTAGAAGAATCCAAATGTACCTAATGTCTTCTCATGCTGCTGCCTTATTGCTTTTAATAAAAAAATAGCTTTTGAACTGCAAGGATATTTTTAAGCCCCATGAATCAGTATGCTCCTTTAGCTGGACTTTTCAAGGAGACTTTTTGAATGCTGAAATGATTAACAGTATCTGAAGTGAAATTGCGCAAATGTGGTGTAGTAATAGTGGATGGGAATACATATGAGCCTAGAGGCCCCTGCTGAGCGCAAGAGGAAAACCTCCTTCCCCATTGTCCCTCACCGATGGTGGGCCTGGGATTTCAGAAATAATTACTTACAGAGCACTTATAAAAACAAATGACTCAGCCTCTTCACGGTGCTTGTTCTGTTTGGGGAAGTTTGTCAACTAGGCTGTTAAATTGGGAGATTTACCAATTTAATAAAAAATATTTGGTATCTTTTTGAAGACCTCAGAGTCTCCTGCAAATACAATTTCAGTTTCTTATTACAAACCTCCGTGATACTGTTGTTTTCCATATATTTTTACTTACTCTGGATATTTTAATTTAGCATGAGTCATTCCTGTAATGACTTTTCACCCTAGCTCTGTCTAACCTTATCTTCTATGTGTTTTCAGTAGTGTGTCTGCTATTCCAAAGTTCTTCCTAAACTTTTCACATTAGACTTGCAGAGCCTCATGACACCTGGAGTAAAAGCTGAAAACTCTGGAAGGAGATGCTAGCAAATAACCTCAATTCTGGAAATAGTATGCTTTAGAAAAACGAATTCATCTTGCAACCAGTGCAAATCAATTTTAAGAAAATTATATCTGGAGCCTCTAAAAACTATAGAAAAGGCTGTGGAGCAAAGAAATTAGAAGGCAGTAGCAAATTGTAAATAATATATTTTGAAATTATAATTAAAATTTACCAGGGTTAATTTTCTGAGGCATTGAGCTATTAAAGATTTGTAAGTTACCTAAATCTCAAATCTCTCTGAGGTAATTGCTTCAGTTGAGATAAAGGGAAGTTATCTTATTTGCTGCTTCACTGCTTAAAGCAGTATGAACAAAATCAAATTTATGATTATTACCAATTACTATGTTTATTTGAAAATTACAGTTAACTGTTAACATGAAAAAAAGATTACTAAATGTTGTTTTAGTCTTTCGTTAAAACTTACAAACAGAACTTAATAAGTTTCCTATACTGAACTTAATAAGTTTCCTATACGTTAGACCTCCCGGTCTTTGCCCAGGACCCGTCGTCGCCAAGATCACCGAGACTCGGACTCGATGCAATTAGCAAGAGGATTTATTAAGCCGACGCGCCGGGGTTCAATCTCCACCCGAGGAGATGAACCCCAAACAATTGTTACAGAGCAGTTTATAAGCAAAAAATCATAAACAGGTGCAGTTGAGATGGAGTGTTTTGATTGGTTCACAAACTTTGGCCTTTTCGGGGATAGGTTCATTCGTTATTAGGCCTAAATAGCTAACTAACCTACAATTATGCTGCTTTAGTTGAATGGCCCGAGGCAATCAACTTTTAGCTTGACTCCTGGGGGCTGTATTCTTAAGATGCGAGTATGATCCCCCTCTGTGTTTTTCTTTCCTCTTAAGACAATAGCCCTGATTGAAGATTAACAAAGAGCCCGTGGGTGCAGGTCTGTTTCTTTAGAGCCCCTAATAAAGTTTTAACCTTTCTCCTTGTTCCCTGGAATGCTCCCGAAGAAGTCAGAAGACACTGTTCTCATACCTATGTCCCTAGTGGCGCCTCTCATGGTAGACTGATTACAGGCTAGGGAACAAATCAGGGCTAGAAACAATTTTTACAACCTCAGGCTGCTCAGGCTGGTCTCCACATTACCAATTAATCTCTACTTGAATATCCTGCTCAGTGTCCTATGAAAACTTTTTAGGTTTAACTCTATGAAATACTTTCATCATATCAGATGAAAATTTTAAATGGTTAACAGAATATTGAAGGAAATGTATATTTTTCTTTTCATCACATTTATACAGTCACCATTTATAATGGGATATTGAAAAAAATCTTGTATCAGAATTGCTTCCCTATTTGTCAAATGTTCCTTCCTGAGGTTGCACCGATACAGACAATGGAATATCATTCTGGAGCACTTCACTAGGAAAATGTGCTCATTATTGGAAACATAGCCTTATTAATACTTGTGGCCCAAAGTGATAATTCAAAGACATGGGGCTCAGAATGCTTTCATGCTGTTTTTTTGCTTCTGCCTTTGGAAATCTTTGGGAGGCCTAATAGCACTAGACAGAACATTGGAAAGCAGGATAATATATGAAGTTTACAACCTGATTTTTGTAAGTGGTGCTTATGTGAACATTTTGCAACTTGTGTTTTTGTGGGGATTGAACAATGTATGGGTTTGTGGGACAGGAGTTGGGCAGAGGAGTCATCTGTGGCAGGCACATTTCACTTGGGTTGCCTGCCCCAGCTTACCTGCACAGCTCCACAACACACACTCACAATTGGACTGTCTTAATTCTGGCACTTCCAGCTTGTTTACTCTTGGGCAGGTTATTTAACTACTCTGAGCCTGTTATCAGCAAAGATGAGGAACGTAGTAAACGTGAAAATGTTGATCAGTCGTGTCCAACTCTTTGTGACCCCATGGACTGTAGGCTGCCAGGCTCCTCAGTCCATAGGATTCTCTAGGCAAGAATACTGGAGTGATTGCCATTTCCTTCTCTGGGGGATCTTCCTGACCCATGGATTGAACCTGGGGCTCCCTCCTTGCAGGCAGATTCTTTACTGTCTGAGCCACAAGGGAAGCCCTCTAAGGTAAAATTAAATGATAAAATTAGTATATCAATACCCATTTTAAAATTATTACAACTTAAAACCTCCTAATTCTTGTGATATTTTCTTGAAATAATAGTTATATTTTGGTTAATAGTGGAGATTTGAAGCTTACACCTAAATTCAGATGACACACCTTGATAAATTGGTTATAAATTTTGATACTAGAAGCACTGATCTTTGTTTGGGACTATCTTTTCAATACTATGTATAGAGTAAACATTCCTAGAAAATAGTGATAGTGTCCCCCTGTGACATCAAGGGCAGGTTTGCTTACAGCCGTGGAAGATGTAAGTGATATCTCCCTCCAGAGTAAAAGATTTGGGTTCCTTCTGCTCAGAATTCTTCATCTGTAATAGAACCTGCTGGAGCTCCAATATCAGTTGGTTCTCATTACATCTCTCTGTGTGGCAAAGTGAGGTTCAGGGACTGGCCTAAATATGCTGATGCTCGTGATACCTCCTGTACTCAGAGTAATAAAGACCCTTTTCCTGTTGTTGGAGTCTGATAGGTTCTGCAAGCATCCAGGAAGCTGTGTCAGTCTAACTTGTTATCTTACGGGTAAGGTAAAATTGGAAAATCTTAACAGTTTATTTAGATATAATTCACATACCACAAAATTCAGAAATTGAAAGTGTACATGTCGGTTATATTTACTATCTTCACCAAATTGTGCCATCATCATCACAATCTATTTGTAGAACATTCTCAACACCTCAAAAAAGAAACCCAGTACACTCCAACAGTTCCTCCCCTTTCCTGTGCTTCTCCCCCGCTCCCTGGCTGTCTTGGGTTGGTTAGCACATAGGTGGGGAGGGTAGAAGCAGGAGAGAAGTTAAGAGACATTTACACTACTTTAGGGGTTAATGGTATTGATTTAGAGCATGGTGGCAGGAGCAAAAGGTGCTAAGAATTGTCTGAATAGAAGATGTATTTTTAAAGTAGTGCCAATAGTATTTCCTGACCAATTGCATCTGCCAGGAGGATTTGCAGATGAGTTTTCCATTAGGTGTGTGTGAGAATGAGATGACTAAAGAATGAGTCTACAGTTTTTGGCTGGATTGACTGGAAGGATTGAGTCGCATTAAACTTGTTGGGGAGGACTGTGAGTATAGCAAATTTTGATGGGCAAGAACAGGAGTTCAGTTTTGGATATGTTAAACTTGAAATGTCTATTAGGCATTATGGTGAGGTCGAATAGGTGGCATAGCATTCTAGAGTTCAGTTGATAAATACTGCTGAAATATATTAATTTGAGAATTTAAAACTGTAAGGCTGCATGAGATCACCCAGGAAGTATATGAAAACCAAGAAGAGAAATAGCCCTAGGACTGAGCCCTGAGGCATTTCCACCTTTAGAGGTCAAAGAGATGAGGTAGAACTAGCAAAATCAAAGCGCAAACACACAGTTTCGGACAGAGAAATTCCTCACAAGAACATTGCAAGCATTACATATTCGTTTGTTGCAGGATGTGAAAATAATCTTTTGGGAAATGTGCACTCACACCTTGGTGTGATTTATATAATAAGTAATGGACTATTTGATAATTCCATTTGATTCCTAGAAAACTAAAATGTTATTTGTTATTTAAAAAATATCAGAGGAAGGGGCTCCAGGCTTATAAAGGAGAATTTGGTTAGGGTTTTCCAGAAATGTGTAGAGGGTCCAAATGTTGTTATATAGTAAACAAAAGCAAACATATACAGATTTTATGTCCTTCAATCTCCACATTCCAAATTGTTATATCAAATCTTATATATTCAAAGCTGTATCACAATGGTACATTCTTGAAATAAGATCTAAAGGATGAACTCTGAATTTAGAGACTTGCTTTGAAAAACTGTTATGATATAAATAATTTAAGTAATTTTGATCTGGCTCTTGGCTGTATTGGTAAAACTTTGAAAGACATTTATTTTTAAATGCAGTTTCATTTCTCTATCTTCAAAGCCTTGCCAGTCAAATTTTACACATGAAGAAAAAAATAAAGCACCCATCACATCATTCATATTAGTTTGTCCTCCACCATAAAGTGCCAGAATTAAAAAAAAAATTGGTAAAACTAAGTTGGTATCTTCTGTGATGCCAAACATCTGGATGAAACAGAGAAATATAGTTAGTCATCAATGTTTATTACCATCTTGATATTTTGTGTCATGGAAATGATAAATCATAATTAGCATTTCAATTTGTCAAACAGATGTTCATTGAAATACAAACACAGCCTATTCCAGAAGCTGGTAGGGTGACCCATAATTGTTCTTCTGCTTCTCAAAGTTAAAGAGAAAAATAATATTAACATCATTCATCCAATGATGTGTAAAGATAGGGGAAATTATTTTATAAAATGAGACTATACACTAAAATGACAATGTGTTGAAATTAACTCATTGTGTTTTAATGACGTTAATGACTGAAAACAGCAGACAGAATTATATATTACATTTAAGATTCAAGCATAGTGTATATTTTTGTCAGGTTTCTTCTTTTAACTCTATCTGTTTTTAAATAAGTGACATTGACATAGTAAACCCCTTTCCATCATAAATGATTATTTGTTTTCAATGGGCTAACAAGTATTTGATTTGACAAGTGAAAAGATTTCTCAAGTAAATTCTCTTTGCTTGCCAGTTTCTTTCTTAAATGTTTAATATTTCCCAAAGGCTTTCTGTTGTTGATTCTTTAAGAATACTAAAACTCTAAGGAGTTCTGTAATTCTGGGTAGTGGAGGGGAAATGTAGGCAGGCTTTGCTAGCTGTATCTTTCTCTATTTCCAATTTGAATTTTTTATTTCTATCCTGACCTTTAATTATTGTGATTCAGTTTTCTTTTCCCCAATAACCTTTGTTTTTGAAGTAGTCGTCCTCCTACCACTTAAAGAAAAACTTCAGGAATAGAGAAAAATGCAAGGAGTGTTAAAATGATTAAGGAAAAGACACTATTGTTATAAATAGAACACTGAAAATAATTATTTGGGAAGAGCAACATTCATTTGGGTGTATAAACTCTGTAATGCTTTTAAAAAAAAAGTTTTCACGAGTTTGTTGACCTACATACATACTGTATTTTTATTTAAAGGAGTAATGGCATTGCTGGTGGTATATGTGCACTTCTATAGAGATTATAAACTGATGATTTATATAATTCATGATGATGTTTATAAGAGAATGTTTTCTCTTTGTTAATGCCATTTTTCCTAAATGGACTACAGGAAGGAAATAGGTATTTACAATTGTGAAGGAAGAGAGAGATTCTGGCAAATATAAGGTAGTAATTTAAAATTGAGGGTAATTTTTATTTAAAGTATGACATACTTTTGAGTCCCAGTTAAAGGGATTTTAAAGAAGCTGAGGTATAGATGTGGCAGTTGAGAGGAAAGGCTACTTCTGCTATAGTGAATTACTGGAAGATGGAAAGGTCCTGAGATAAACCAGTGAAAGAGCTCAATTAGGATAGAGAAGAAAAACAAGGGGAGAGAAGATGAATTGTTAGAAAAGAAGGATGAATATTGATCAGATTTTCAGAAAAATCTATAAATAAACAGCAGCCTGTACTAATGCCAGTCATAGGCCTGAGTTTTTTGAAAACTAGTTCTATTTCATTGTGAATAAAGCTATTCTTCGAAGCATGGCCTTTGTGGTCTCTGGGCCTGGGCTATGGAGTGTGATGACTGGATAAGAGAAGTCTATATGTCATCTTTCCACATTAAGTAATCAGCCTAACGGGGATGCCTATAGATAAGATTTCAAAAATTCTTCTTTGTGTCTCTCAAAAGGCTGCCATAACTAGTCATATAATAAGGAATGACATCTCCTATTAATGAGTCTATGTTTTAATAGGCACCTCATCAGACTTAGAGATACTGAAGATGGCAGGGATGCTGATAGTGGTGGGACATGGAAAACCTAGAGAAAAGATAGAGAGAAGTCTGTCTGTGATGAGAGAGAAAAGGTAATTTTGGAATGGAGAGATTGGAGACATTGCATTCTGCTCTTGTGAATATTCACCAGACTTACAGTGTTCTTTTATTTCAAGGAACCAAGTTCATAGCTGTTAGAACTACAAAAGCAGCATAATCATGTTACACATCATTAGGTATCTTAGGTATCATTAGGTATCATGTTAGATATCACTAGGTATCTTAGGTATCATCATTATAAACTATCTAAAAAAAAAGATTTAATGTTAACTTTTTATTTTGGAAATATACATAATAAGAGGAAAGAAGAAATGAAATAGTCTGGTTGCCATTTCTCATTGGAACCAGTTTAGAAAGAAAACAAACCAAAAAAATTCTTAAGCCCAACAGTGACATTTATAACAATTTTCCTAATTTAACTCCTTTTCTCTTTTGCTAAGGAGGAACAGTTGTATTTTTGTCATTAATAGAAAAGGGAACAGTGCCTAAACAGCCTATTATAAATTCTTCTGGGAAAGCGTATTACAAATAATTGAAAACAAACCTGATTCTGTGAACTTGGCAGCAAATGTGTAACAGAAAGCAATTCAGCCCTGGCCCCTAGTGATTGATTAAATGTTTTATTCCCTTTACCTTTCATTCACACTGTGTTTGTCAGAGGAAAGAGAAAAGGGAGTGTTGCAAACAAAATCCACTTTAAGGAAATAACTTAGGATAATGATCAATGACCTCCAATCAGCTGTTTATTTTTCTCAAGTTTTAATGTCTCTGAATATTCATTATGTGTGGGCTCCTGCAGAAACTGAGTCCTTGAATTTTAGCACCCTTCCCGCCACCCTACCACTCCCCCCCACCCCCAGCTAATCAACAGCACAAGCTGTATTTGAGCTTCTTTGAGGGCAAGGCCCTGCAGCTTCCTGTGGTCAGTTATTAGTGTGAGTCCAGCAAAGGAACAAGAACATTTTGTACTCGGTAAATCTGCAGAAAAACTCCTCTTCCGGTTGTGTGGGAGGAGAGGTCCCTTGGTACATTCTGTTTCTTTGAAGGGACTAGAGATCTGTTGGTGCTATGCAGATGTCAGGGGTGCTCAGAGCCAACATCTTAACAAACCTAGTAAATAAATGATTGTGATCCAGTTCTGTACAGAATAATGATAAGAACCTGAACTTAAGCTACTGTTGACATGGATCATATTTGTTGTTCAATAAAGAGTGTAAAATTAATACCAAACCTCTTCAATGAAACATTCCCTTAACACCTTGATATTTTTAAATGATATCTAGTCATCTGTGTACATCACAGTACTGTGTTGCAAACCTGGTGACTCCAACAAAATTTTAAGCATGATGGCACACTTTTAGAGTCTCTTCCTGTATCAAATCCTCTTCCTTTTCATCCTGCTCTTCTCAAAAACTACTGCTCAGATGTTGGTAATTCTGCAGCCTCCTCTTCCCATAGCTGTTGTGTTGGCACTTGGTTACCTGCTCTGTCCTCAGCCCTCAAAGCTGTCACGTTAGGGGATGGGAACAGCACTGAGCTGGAGGGGGTAGAAACTACAAAGTCCTGTGATCATTCTTTCTCTTAATTGCTTATCTGAAATTGGTCATGAGCTAGGAAGCAAAACACGGCAGAGGTCCTGCTCTTTCTTCTTGATGCATAGTTTCCCACTGAAGTTCAATATTCTCAGCACTTCCAGAATCACCTCTCCATTGTGAGTGGGAACTTTATCACTACTACCTCCTTTGTCTGAGACTATTCCCAGGTGACACTCAGTTCAGTTCAGTCGCTCAGTCGTGTCCAATTCTTTGCAACCCCATGAATCGCAGCACGCCAGGCCTCCCTGTCCATCACCAACTCCAGGAGTTCACTCAGACTCACGTCCGTCAAGTCAGTGATGCCATCCAGCCATCTCATCCTCTGTCATCCCTTTCTCTTCCTGACCCCAATCCCTTTCAGCATTAGAGTCTTTCCAATGAGTCAACTCTTCGCATGAGGTGGCCAAAGTATTGGAGTTTCAGTTTCAGCGTCAGTCCTTCCAAAGAAATCCCAGGGCTGATCTCCTTCAGAATGGACTGGTTGGATCTCCTTGCAGTCCAAGGGACTCTCAAGAGTCTTCTCCAACACCACAGTTCAAAAGCATCAATTCTTCAGTGCTCAGCCTACTTCACAGTCCAACTCTCACATCCATACATGACTACTGGAAAAACCATAGCCTTGACTAGACAGACCTTAGTCAGCAATGTCTCTGCTTTTGAATATGCTATCTAGGTTGGTCATAACTTTTCTTCCAAGGAGTAAGCATCTTTTAATTTCATGGCTGCAGTCACCATCTACAGTGATTTTGAAGCCCCCAAAAATAAAGTCTGACACTGTTTCCACTGTTTCCCCATCTATTTCCCATGGAGTAATAAGACCGGATGCTGTGATCTTCATTTTCTGAATGTTGAGCTTTAAGCCAACTTTTTCACTCTCCTCTTTCACTTTCATCAAGAGGCTTCTTAGTTCCTCTTCACTTTCTGCCATAGTGGTAAAGAAACAACTTGCCAATGCAGGAGACATAAGACATGCTGGTTCAATCCCTGAGTGGGGAAGATCCCCTGGAGGAGGGCATGGCAACCCACTCCAGTATTCTTGCTTGAAGAATCCATGACAGAGGAGACTTGTGGGCTACATACAGTCCATGGGTTTGCAAAGAGTTAGACATGATTGAAGCAACTTAGCCCGCATGCAGATTGCTGATAGGTAACTACTGCAAAGGGCGCAGCACATCCTGCTTAGCAGAGACACAACCATTTGTGTTATTTTCCATACTCTTTTGAAAGTAACAACAACTAACAAAAATTTTTCCTGTGTGCCAGGCATTTTCCATTCAGGTTGCATGAATTATCTTCTTTAATCTATCAAACAACATAATAAGTAGATATTATTATTCTTACATGCCTTTTACAGAGGAAACTGAGGCAGAGAGCAATTAAGTCAATTGCCTAAATTCACATAAGTAGTAAGTGACAGAGCCAGACTTTGAACCTGGCAGTCTGCCTCAACATATATGATCTTCAACTGTGATTAACTGAACACACAGAACACATGTCCACACATTCATTCATACAAAGCACCAGAAATGTTATTAGCCCAAAATAAAAAAGCATATATATATATACACAAAATCCTTGTAGTCTTACAGGCAGACTCAATGATACTCAGATTTACAGTTCCACTGAAATAAAAATCCTTCTGTAATCTAAGTATAAAATTTTGCTCTGTAAGAAAAAACAACTTATTTTGTTAATTATTTTACTCTTTGTGTAATGAAAAATCTTAGGATTGGAAAGGTAAAATCTGTAGTTTCTTTGCACAAAGCTAAGGCTATAGGCCATATTTAAAAGAATAGAACCTGTGACTTCACTTGAAAGTATAGAAAAGTGCTCAACTGTAGATGGACAGTTTCTCTGTAAAGATGAAATAAAATGAAGCAGAGCAAGAATAAGAAGCATGGAACGTGAGCGGAGAATAAGCAAAGCTATTAAGAAGACATCAAAAAATTAATGATGTGAAGGCAAAAAAAAAAAAAGAGAGAGAGAGAAAGGTGGCAAAAGAAAAGAACATTCAGAGAATGAGCCTGTCTTTGCACTGGTGAAAGGGTGGTGTGTGTAGGCAGTCACCCTAGAGTGGAGGCTAATTTGCACACACAAAGGTTAGGGATGTTAGACAGGGCTAACCTAGGAGGCATGCTCAATCTTGAAGACCTTGTGCTATGTTCAGTCCCATCCCTAAGCATTAGTATGTTTTGTTCTTGTGTTAGTATGTATTAGATGTCTCTGACATCTTGTGGTTTGACACTGAAACTTTCTGAACATTAAATTAATTGAAATTGCCAATGACCCATCTCCAAGTACTCTTCTATGTAAGTGGGAAAAAAAATGAAGTAATGTATCTTTGCATACTTCATTTATATACTTGCAACATACACACACACACTTCTTTGAGGAACCCTTGAGCCAGAGAAAGAATGAGAGGCTGCATTTCTTTTTCAAGTACATATCTAGGTTTTGTTCCAATCTGATGACGCAGGATCTGGCTTTGTATCTAGACCTCTTGCTCCAAGATTTTATTTTAATTTTAAGCAAGTGTTCCCACACAGGGACTGAAAACAAAACAGGAAAATGTTGCTTAAGTTTTCCTTTGTGCTGTTATTATATGTCTTTCAAGTGTACTGATTGTTCTGTCCCACTAATGTAGGTCATTGTACTCTCAGTTGCTTTTTTTTTTATATTTGGAACTGTCTCTAACAGTCCTCCACAGTAAGGAATAGCATGTTAGTTTCACAGATATTTAGTTTTGATATTGACATATTATTTTCCCCTTCTCTCTATAACTTGAGATTTTAGTACTCCCTACATAGTAGAAATTGCCATGAAGTATAAATTAATTTCTTTTGCATACCAATAAGTGGTTTTTATTTACAAAGATGCTTATACTAAACCATCATAATCAATTTCATTTATTATGATGTTAATAAGACCTTAGGTGTTGGTTCTTTGAAGAACAATTAATACTTTGGCCTTCAATTCTTGATAGGCTTTGATTCTGGTTTTACTAATACAGAGCTTTGCTTCCATTTACCAGAAGGTTCTCTACTGCTGTGGATCAATGCCAGGAGACCTGATCTGGACCCCAGGTCTGGGACTGTCCATCCAAGTACTCTTCTATGTAAGTGGGAAAAAAAATGAAGTAATGTATCTTTGCATACTTCATTTATATACTTGCAACATACACACACACACTTCTTTGAGGAACCCTTGAGCCAGAGAAAGAATGAGAGGCTGCATTTCTTTTTCAAGTACATATCTAGGTTTTGTTCCAATCTGATGACGCAGGATCTGGCTTTGTATCTAGACCTCTTGCTCCAAGATTTTATTTTAATTTTAAGCAAGTGTTCCCACACAGGGACTGAAAACAAAACAGGAAAATGTTGCTTAAGTTTTCCTTTGTGCTGTTATTATATGTCTTTCAAGTGTACTGATTGTTCTGTCCCACTAATGTAGGTCATTGTACTCTCAGTTGCTTTTTTTTTATATTTGGAACTGTCTCTAACAGTCCTCCACAGTAAGGAATAGCATGTTAGTTTCACAGATATTTAGTTTTGATATTGACATATTATTTTCCTCTTCTCTCTATAACTTGAGATTTTAGTACTCCCTACATAGTAGAAATTGCCATGAAGTATAAATTAATTTCTTTTGCATACCAATAAGTGGTTTTTATTTACAAAGATGCTTATACTAAACCATCATAATCAATTTCATTTATTATGATGTTAATAAGACCTTAGGTGTTGGTTCTTTGAAGAACAATTAATACTTTGGCCTTCAATTCTTGATAGGCTTTGATTCTGGTTTTATTAATACAGAGCTTTGCTTCCATTTACCAGAAGGTTCTCTACTGCTGTGGATCAATGCCAGGAGACCTGATCTGGACCCCAGGTCTGGGACTGTCCCTCTGTTTAGAGATCCTCTGTGCTTTATTATATTTTATTCTTGCCCCTTTGCAGGAGCCTAGACACCATCTGACCCGGGGATGGGTCCTGAGTGGTGACCTGGGGCATGGTAAACCATTTACCCAAAGAACTCTAGAATGGACAAAACTAGTAGGATAAACTTGGTTCCGCTTCATGAAAAAAAATGAAGTTTTTCACTAGGGAAATGAATTTTTCACTAGGGAAAGTGAACAAGCTAGATAATTCCAGAGGAGGAGGAGCAGGATAATAAAGAGAAAATGAAGTTAAAATACCGGTGTCAGTCACAGACAGGTTTGGAATAGAAGTAAGACAAAAAATAATGGAGAGAGTGCATGGAGAAGATTGTATCACCAGTGGTAAGCTTAATGTTGCTGCAAGTCTTCAAATAGTGCCTGGATAACCAGCTCTTTATTCATTCAACAAATGCTTATTAAACTCCTACTGTGTGAGATAGTGAAATAGTGAGCTGAGGAACTCAGCCAATGAGGTTGGACTAGAATCAGAACACATCTTGGCTATGTGAGCTTAGCCATGCTTGTTAACATTTCAATGTTGGTTTTCTCTTACAAAAAGAGATCATAATAACACCAATCTCGTGAGATTGTTGTAAGCATTAAGTGAGTTAATACTTTATGAGTTAGTACACATAGATCCCCTGCAAGAGTCTCTGCGTGTTTAAATCACTTCAAGTTGTATCCGACTCTTTGCAACCCCATGGACTGTAGCCCGCCTGGCTCCTCTGTCCATGGGATTCTCAAGGCAAAGGCAAGAATACTGGAGTGGGTGGCCATGCCCTCCTCCAGGGAATCTTCTGACCCAGGGATTGAACCCATGTCTCTTTTATCTCCTCCATTGGCAGGCAGGTTCTTTACAGCTAGCACCATCTGGGAAACCCACTAGAGTGTCTGGCATCCAGTAAATACACAGTATAACCACTATTGTTTTCATATGTAAGCTCTTGGATATTGCAGAGCAATTTCTTAAATAGCTATGAGGTGGGAATAGATGCCTAATGATTTATTCTCTCAGTCTGTCTTTGCTTGAGGCACACCCAGAACCAAATTTGGAGCAATGCAAATGTTTGAGGAGAGTCAAAGAATTTTTCTTCTTGTGGTTTTCCCCTCATGCTCTTCTCTGAAGCTACTCCTCTTAGATTCTTTGCTTGCTGTGAATTTCAGATGATGTCTATATCCCTGTATAGTCTTAGTTTGACAGCACAAAGATTTAGTAATTACATCTGCATTTGAGACAATTTAAATGAGATATTCCCAAAACAGACTGAGGAAACTCATTTTGACAATTTTTCTTTTGTCCATTCAAATATTGTATACTTTAACTGGAGGAAGAAAGACACAAATGATAAATGAAAAGTTTGCAATTTGGAGTACTTATATAAGTTGTTATTTGAAAATATTTATTAATTTTAAAATAAATGTAAAATGAGCTCATGTGAATCAAGGTTCTTTAAGAGGAAAAAAAGGTGATATTTACATTTAATAATTATTTCCCTTTTTTGAAAGCTTCAGGATCTTAAGTGTCATTGTTTCTTTTATACATCATGATCAATGGGGTATTTTATTCAATTATGATGGATTACATGTCACCCATCTGGACATGTTCTACATGTAACTAATCTAAGATCAAAGTACTTAGAATTAAATGCTTTGCTGGATTGTTTTGACTTGAACAAATCAAGAAGACCATCAGAAGCTTTTTGAAGGAAGGACCATACCAATTTTGAAACTTTGAGAAAATTGGAACTCCTAAACTAAGAATTTGCTTCTATTTTTGATCTTTCCAAACCACTTAGCCCTTCTATATGTTAATTCCATAGGAGTTAGAAACTACTACTGCATGAAATCTGGTATTGGTATAAAAACAAATAACTCTAAATTACTCTTGATACAGAGAGAGAGAGATAGACATATATAGAGACCGAGAGGCTGAGAGACAGGGAGAGATGTTTTTCTTTGCCAAGAGAGAAGCTATACAGCCTTTAGAGCACAATGTTTTAACTAGTTTCACTAGGATAGGAGAAAAATAAAAACAAGATGACCAATACATTGAAGAAAACTAATTTTCTTAATCTACTGCAGTTTATTAACAACCATTGCTTTGGCAGTGATGAATCTGCATAAATATTTCTTGGATGGAAAGGAAAAGCTTTCATCCAGAAATAACAATTTTAAGAATTGTAATTCCAAAGAAGAGAAGGAAAGCAATTTAAGTCTCAGGGGCAACTGGAACCAGTTCAGTTCAGTCACTCAGTCGTGTCCAACTCTTTGCGACCTCATGGACTACAGCACGGCAGACTTACCTGTCCATCACCAACTCCCAGAGTTTACCCAAATTCATGTCCATTGAGTTGGTGATGCCATCCAACCATCTCATCCTCTGTTGTCCCATTCTCCTCCCACCTTCAGTTTTGCCCAGCATCAGGGTCTTTTCAAATGAGTCAGTTCTTCAAATCAGATGGCCAAAGTGTTGCAGTTTCAGCTTCAGCATCAGTCCTATCAATGAACACTCAGGACCAATCTCCTTGAGAATGGACTGGTTGGATCTCCTTGAAGTCCAAGGGACTCTCAAGAGTCTTCTCCAACACCACAGTTCAAAAGCATCAAATTCTTCCACACTCAGATTTCTTTGTAGTCCAACTCTCACATCCATATGTGACTACTGGAAAACCCATAGCCTTGGCAAGGTAATGTCTCTGCTTTTTAACATGCTGTCTAGGTTGGTCATAACTTTCCTTCCAAGGAGTAAGCGTCTTTTAATTTAATGGCTGCAATCACCATCTGCAGTGATTTTGGAGCCCCAAAAAATAAAGTCAGCCACTGTTTCTCCATCTGTTTGCCATGAACTGATGGGACTGGATGCCATGATCTTCGTTTTCTGAATGTTGAGCTTTAAGCCAACTTTTTCACTCTCCTCTTTCACCTTCATCAAGAGGCTCTTTAGTTCTTTGCTTTCTGCCATAAGGGTAGTGTCTTCTGCAATCTGAGGTTATTGATATTTCTCCTGCCTTCCAGCACAAGCTGGAATTGGAACCAAGTAGGTGTCAAAAGGCAAACATTTTATGGGAGAGTGAAAGACTGCTAAAACTTAGCTCAGGGTACATTTGTCAGTGATACAGTCATATTTCTTAAATAGTTCATTAAGCTGACATTTCCTTGTATTCTTGGAATAAGTTAGTTAAGGGAGTTAATATCATGCACAGTCTTCAATATTTTATGTATTAAACTATTACTTTTCCAACTTCATAGTAGTCATAAACCTTGGAAGTATAGTTGTTTTTGTAGGGCTTATAAACTTCTAATGATAGTGTGATATTTATTAAGGACTTTTCAAAATAATTCAGCACATGTGCATGAAAAGAAAATCTTTCCAATTCTGATAAGTAGGAATATTGAGGCACCTAAGGATATACAGGTATATTATATTATTATACCTGATATATATATATATTATATAAAAAATGTCTCTATTAGTGACTTAAATAATATTTTTGATGATTCATCCAAATGTTTGGACTACAGGAATCCCTATATAATGATTTTTAGGTACTTGAATTATTACATAGTGAGATTTATTGAAGTATGGCAAATAAAATATGTACTAAAATTCTTGATTTAAATCCAATAAATCCAATTAAAAAGATCAGTGAAATATTTACAAAGTCAAAATTTAAATAATATACACAATGCAACAGTTGTGAATGTTTGAAGAGTTAATTCATTGGAAATTCTGTAATATTTAGTCACAATCTGTAATATTTAGGCACTGATGATTACTCATTCAAATTATTGAATCTGTTATACACTATTCATTAGTTTAATAGTAAAACTGTACTGTAAATAAGACAAGTTCCTATTCTTGGCAGACAGAATAAAGTAAATTGGCAGTAATAATAGCAGAGCTTGGAGAATTCATAGGAAAAGTCCTAGACAGCCATGGAACTATGCATGGAAGAAAGAGACCTGACATCTTAGCTGAGGCCAGAAGGATGTGTAAAGTACACTGTGCTAATGAGAGCAGGAAGGAGACATAAAACACCTTTGACAACGGCTCAGAAATGAGAGAGATTTATGACACAGAAGGGAAAGTGAAAATAATTCAGTGACCTGGAATGTATTAAGAGTAAGCATCTAATAAATATTTCTGAATGAATGAGAGACTGACTAAAGGAATGAGTGAGAAATATTGAAGTATGAAGAGGTAGACCAGAGATAAAGTTTTGTAAACATGTATGTTAGGCCTTCAGAGAATTTCATTTTCTGGATATACAAATGAACAGTATTTGAGTGAATAAAAATAACCATAAAACAACAACCATTAGTTGGAGGAAATAAAATATGAGGAAAAGAAAATGAAAAAAGGACTTCAATAAACTGTGCCTGATAGAACTGGAAATAATGGCCTGAAAAATGCTTATAGTACCCCATTTTCTCACTAAGATCCTAAAGATTCTTTCAAAACATTATTTATTTACTTTTGGCTGTCCTGGGTCTTTGTTGCTGCATGGGCTTTTTCCCTAGTTGTAGTGAACAAGGGCTACTCCCCAGCTACAATGTGCAGACTTCTCACTGGGGTGGCGTCTCTTGTTGCAGAGCATAGGCTTTAAGGCTCTTGGGCTTCAGTAGTTGCAGCACGTGGGTTCAGTAATTGTGGTTTCCAGGCTCTAGAGTACAGACTCAATAGTTGTGGTCCACAGGCTTAGTTGCTCCATAGCATGTAGGATCTTCCAGGATGAGGGATCCAACCCGTGTCACCGGTATTGGCAGGTGGATTCTTTACCACTGAGCCACCAGGGAAGCCTCAAGAACCTAATGATTCTTGATAGAGAAATCTCTAGTCTGAAATGTTTAAATATTTTATTAACTTGTTTTATACATGCTATTTTGTAAATTGTATTATTTATCCAGTGTATTTTTATTACCCATGCATTAATTTTCATATATTCAGTGGTCCACAGGCTTAGTTGCTCCATAGCATGTAGGATCTTCCAGGATGAGGGATCCAACCCGTGTCACCAGTAATGGCAGGTGGATTCTTTACCACTGAGCCACCAGGGAAGCCCAAGAACCTAATGATTCTTGATAGAGAAATCTCTAGTATGAAATGTTTAAATATTTTATTAACTGGTTTTATATATGACATTTTGTAAATTGTATTGTTTATCCAGTGTATTTTTATTACCCATGCATTAATTTTCATATATTCATATATTTTTATATTTTTAAGACTTTAAAAGTTTTGCATTGATTTGGAAGAGTTTTAAAAACAAACCACACTGGAACTTTTCTGATGAGATTAGAAAGGTTATTTTTCAATAACTATTTAGTTGTATATAGTAAACATAATGATTACCTATAAAGATAATACATTTACTAATGAAATTTCCTTCTAGAGACAAGGTGGTATGTAACTGTTAGTTAACTTTATTGATAGCTATTGCATGTCCATAGGGTTTAAAGAATCTATAGTTTAAATATACTGTTGTGTTTTCATGGACTCTAGTATAGCTAAAAGCACATCAATTTATAGTTTGGACTATGAAATAGAATATCAATGGATAAATTTACTTTTCTTGTGCTAAAATTAAGTTGAATAGTCCTTAAGTTGAAATACAGTGTCTTATGACATGTGTATCTTTCTCGGCTGAAAATAGCCTGTTGAAATAAAACTTAAAATTAACTAATGCTTAACTAATATTAGCAAATATAGTAGACCTTGATGTAAGTAAATTGCAGATCAAAGCTGTTAATTCCTAATTATCTCTAAATCAACTTAAAATGCTTTGACAGAAAATGATGTAAAGGATTACTGACTTTAAATTCATACTATGGAAATACCATACTCAAAGATTTACTCATATAAAAACAGAAAAATTGATTAATTATTCTATGAAATTGATCTTCAAGTAGGAGGCTAGTTAAATATTTAAAATTTATGTTTCTTTATCCAAATATTTGTACTTAGCAATTATTTTTTTAAGGTGCTGTACTGTTTTCTAGGGATATATCAGTTAACAAAGTAGATTAAAAACCTTGAAATGCTTGGGACTTGTGCTCTAGAGAGTGGAGAGAAATAATCAACAGAGGTAAATCATATTCATGGTATGTTAAGAGGAAACATACTGTGGAGAAAAATGAAGCAGATAGAGGAAAATAGTGAGTGCCGGGATGAAGTTTGCATTGTAATTAGATAGTCTTGGGAGGACTCACTGAAAAGGCCTAGTCTAAGCAAGATTTGAAATGAGAAAGTGAGCATTGCAATATCTGGGAGAATAACATTCCAGGCAAGGGACCCAAGTTTAAAAGCCCTGAGGTAAGATCCTACCTGGCATGCCCAAACAAAATTGGCAGCCTGGTGGGAGCAGTGTGGATGAGGGAGAAAGTAGGAAAAGAGCTCTAGAAAATCATTGTTTTCTTCTTTGGCAGTTTTAGTGGGTAGAGATAGGGTGCTGACATTGCAGATAGTATAGGATCTCAGTTCATTGTAAAAATTTGACTGTTATGGACAATAAAATAGAGAAGCACTGGAAAGTCTTATGGAAAAGCATGACATGACCAGGATTATAGCTTATAAGGAATATTTAGAGAGCTCCCTGAAGCAGATGCTGACCTCAACACAATTTGAAAGCCCATTTTTGAGGCACCAAATGATGAGGAGAGAATAAAAGCTTTTGTTCTCATTCAGGAATGAATGACTTTTGGGCAGTTTGATGGTGATGAATGTGGTTATGGCATGAGCCTTGAGATGAGAATGGGCCTCTTTTGCAATGGTTTACACCGTTTTCATAAAGTTGATGACCAGCTTTTAGCTCTTGCATGAACCTATTGAAGAGGAATTTCTTTGCAGAAGTTAATGAAGATCATCTGGCAAACAGAAAGAAAGAAATCATAGACCAACTTGCAGTATGAGTAAAAGCTGGCTTTGTTTGGTCTACAGTATTTTAAATTATTAATGTTAAACTTGTGGTTTTTGTTTTTAAGAAATACAGAGGATAAATTGATGGAAACATTTACCAAAAACTGAGGGAAAAAAAAAAAAAAAACCACAATAAAAGCAAACAAAAAAATGTCTGCTGTGTTGCCAAAAAACTCCTAAGGAGCTAAGAGCAGTAGCAGGGTGACCTATTCAGATCATTATTGTAGTACACAAGTTCAAGATGATGAAAGCCTGGACCAAGGTGGCTTTAGGGGAGATGGTGAGATGTATTTGAATGCTGGATATGTTTTGAAGGTTAAGTCAACAAGTTTGCAGAAAAACTGGTTATAGGAAGAAGGAAAACAAAAGCAGGCAAGCATGACTCCAAGTTGTGAGTCTTGGGTAGTTGTAAGGATAAAAGTATTTAATGAGATTGGAAACACTGGGAAATGAAGAATATAACTCAATTTGAGATACAAGTTTGAGGTACAGTCATATAAAGAGATTAAGAAGGCAGTTGGATTCTGCATCTGGACCTCAAGAGGAGAGATCAAGCCTGGAGATGTTGAGTGTGGGAGGCATTAGTATAGGTGACATTTAAATCTGCAAGCTTTGGTGAAATCACTATGTGGGTAAGTGTGGATCAAACAGAAGATAAGGCCAAGGACAGGGCACTGTGGTATTCCAATTTTAGAAAGTTAGGGAGGAGAAAATGTAATAAGTCTTGAGTAGGATTGAGAAGAGGTAGCTGAAGATGTGAAAAGGAAAAAAAAGACAGTGTGGTGTCCTGGAAATCAGTGGAAAAATCAGTTGTTTCAAATGCTGCTATTAGATCAAGTATGATGGAGGCTAAAAGTTGATCATTTGGGGGTTTCTGTTGACCACCTACAGCCTGAGTGAGAACCTTTGTTTGCTTGCTTTGTGCTGGAAACACAGTGACACACTGTCACCTTTTCTTCATCTTCATATTGCTCACTCCCTGTCTCCAAAGATATGCTTGCTTTCTTTTTTCCCTCCCACTGGATAAAATACAAGTGATTAGGTTCATTTTTCAGAGTTTTTATTGTGATCTTATTCTCCTTCTCTGAACTAATATATTAATTATGATTAGATCTAAGAGGTTCCTCAAGTCTTCAGTTCAGTCATTCAGTCGTGTCTGACTCTTTGCGACCCCATCAATCACAGAACGCCAGGTCTCCCTGTCCATCACCAAACTCCCAGAGTTCACTCAGACTCACACCCATCGAGTCAGTGATGCCATCTAGCCATCTCATCCTTTGTCATCCCCTTCTCCTCCTGCCCCCAATCCCTCCCAGCATCAGGGTCTTTTCCAATGAGTCAACTCTTCACATGAGGTGGCCAAAGTATTGGAGTTTCAGCTTCAGCATCATTCCTTCCAACGAAATCCCAGGGTTGATCTCCTTCAGAATGGACTGGTTGGATCTCCTTGCAGTCCAAGGGACTCTCAAGAGTCTTCTCCAACACCACAGTTCAAAAGCATCATTTCTTTGGCACTCAGCCTTCTTCACAGTCCAACTCTCACATCCATACATGACCACAGGAAAAACCATAGCCTTGACTAGATGGTCCTTAGTCAGCAAAGTAATGTCTCTGCTTTTGAATATGCTATCTAGGTTGGTCATAACTTTCCTTCCAAGGAGTAAGCGTCTTTTAATTTCATGGCTGCAGTCACCATCTGCAGTGTTCTTAGCCGCTCATTTACATACACATTCTTTGACCACACCTGTAGATAGTTGATCTCATCCTACACATATGAAAATTATTGTTACATCTCCTGATGTCACTTTACTCTCAAACTATTGTACCAGTTTCTTTGGCACACCTAGAAATTGATGAATCAAAGGGGATTTCAAAATGTTCATCAAGTTTTCGGTTTCATCTACTTTCATTTCTTATTCAAAGAGTCTTATCATTATTAATGATCCTTAAGTAGCCTTCATTCTTTCACCTATCCATTTACTCAACAAACTTGTATCATTGGGAGGGGTATTAGGAGTGTAGCTCTTCCAGTAACCTAAAGCAGATGTAGTAATATAATAGAAAAACATAATAATAATATGAACATAATTACCTAGACTAAAAATCGGATTACTTGCTTCATAAATCATTTTTAGTTAAATTCTAATCACTAAGGTAAAAATACCATAGAGGCCCCCAAATCTTAGCCATCTGCAAGTAAATGTGATTTATATGGCATCCTTATGCTAAAAAAATATAATGGTTTCAATGGATAGAGCATAATATTAATTTGGTCATTTGATCATAAAAAGAGATTTTTTTTTCTTTTTATCTACAAAAACTAATTTCAGAGAAAAGTAACTTTTAAATCTAAAAACCAATTGTTTAATCAGGCATTGCTTCATAAATCATTTTTAGTTAAATTCTAATCACTAAGGTAAAAATACCATAGAGGCCCCCAAATCTTAGCCATCTGCAAGTAAATGTGATTTATATGGCATCCTTATGCTAAAAAAATATAATGGTTTCAATGGATAGAGCATAATATTAATTTGGTCATTTGATCATAAAAAGAGATTTTTTTTTCTTTTTATCTACAAAAACTAATTTCAGAGAAAAGTAACTTTTAAATCTAAAAACCAATTGTTTAATCAGGCTGATATTTTCAGTTGGAATGAATTCCTTTGACAGCTTGAACTTATATCCACCGACATGTCTGTAATGGAAATCATTTCAGAAGACGCTAGACTGACACAGATTTCCCATGGCCTCGCAGCAAGACAGTGGTAGTCTTGAGGAATGATACTTTTCATCTCTTTGAAGGTATACACCCTCCAGTTGTCACCCCACAGGAAATCAGGAAGCATGCTAAACTCCAGTGGACTTGGAATTACACAGCCAAGTGCCAGTGGAAATAGCCTATCCAATATTATGATTTATTTTGAAGGAGAAGTTTTAAAAAAATGGAAAAGGAAAAAAATGGAAGTAAGCTGCACGCAACATGGCCAAACAGCTGTCTGGTTTTCCGTCTCAGAAACAGCTTGGAACTAACTATTCTCACAAGATCTCTTGGCAGAGTAGCTAGATTAAAAAAATACCAAAGCTGTGAGGAGAAGTGTTCTTTTGCTGAATCCTTTCTGTAGCTATCATATGGTGTATGATATGATTTAGGTGTTCAAACCTAATTTGAACATGTGCACTGTTTTTTAAAGTTCCTTTATGTTTAAATGAGGCACTTATTAATTCCATGTAAAGAACAAGTGCAGTTCACTGTAGCATTAACACCAAATAAGCCTTAATAGTTTTTAGAAACATTAATCCTAGACATGTTCTGATTTCCTTTTTTCAAATGGCTTTTTTAGAAGCAGTCAAGGAAGAGCTTGATAAGACAAATTTAAGTGTGAATTCAAGGACACTGGTGATTTTTTGGGTGCCCAAATTAATCTCTAAGGGGAACTCATTTTAGCTGCTGTATACATCTATTTATTCATTCTTTAACATTTAATATATACCGTCTTAAGTAATAGAGACAAATTGATTTTAAACACATTTCTGGCTTACCTGTTAAATGCCAGAACTGTGAAATATACAAGATCTATGTTACTCTTCAAATGTTCGGTGTCAGAGGGAGGACATTCAGCATTTCGAGATTCATTATTTTAGGAGACCTTGAATTTTATCATCCTCAAATGTTGATTAAGTGAATTTATTTTTTTATTAAGTTTTCAGAGTAGAGTCAATTAGCTGGGACATTTCATATTTTTATCACGAGGCATTTTGAGTCTATCCTTTGTGACATCAGAATTAGTTTCTCATCTCAGAGCTTGCTGTGTTTATTCCTCTAGTGACTCAGTAGTTTATTGGCAGTCAGTTTGTAAAATGCTCACGGGGATTATATAAATGCAGAATGTTAGGAATGGAAACACATATTGCTTCTCCTGTCAAAAAAATGTAATTAACACACATGATATATCATCTTGCAAAAGTGGATGAAAATTCCAGTGGGTGACCTCAAGTCAGAGTTTCCAGTGCACTTACAGACTGTCATGTTTCTGAGTAGCTCCCAGCCCAGGACTCCTTCTTCTTGTAATCCTGTCTCTTTAGCCTCCTGTATGTGCATAGACACAGTATGTGCATGTGTTCAGCCCAAAACCCACCACTCAACTTCAGTTTCTTTAACAATTTTTATTTGATTTGGTTTATTAATAGGTAAGAATGCATTTACAAAGTACAAAAAATTGAATGTACTTTTTCCTATCTGTATTTTGAGTTTCCTCATTGTTTTCTGTGATACATATAATTCACTATATAGATGTATAATTTATTTAACCCATCTCTTATTGATGAATATTAGGTTCTTTCCAGTCTTTTGCTATTATCAAAAAATATTATAGAAATTCGGTGCATTTTTACATATCACTAATTACATGTTAATTGTATACACACACACACACACACACATATATATTAATAAAACATTTGTGTAGTGTAATTTCCCAGAAGAGGAATTTCTAAGTAAAAAATTCTGTGCATTTGTAATTTTGACAGTTATTGCTAAATTCACCTTTATAAGGATTTATACCATTTTACATTCAACCTGTAAATGTGTAACAATTGCTGTACCCCAGGGAGTATTATTAATATTTTAGGATTCGACAACTTGAAAAAAATGGAGAAAGCTTTTAGAGTGGATTTAATTAAGAGTTCTGTTATAAATGAGGTTCACTATCTTATCAGAAGTTTAATAGCCATTTCTATTTCTGTTTCTTTAAATAGTTATATCTTTTGTCTATTTTTGTGTTATATCATCAGTATTTTTTCTTTTTGATTTATAGAAGTTTTTTAGGCATTAGAAAAATAATTCCTTTATCTGTGATAGAAGCACTTCTTATTTTATATAACAGTTTACCTCCCTCCCACCCCCATTAGAATTTTCTGCTCTCGAAATCCCTGTGAGAGCATATAGGCCTCAATTCACCTTTGAAGGATAATCATTTCTCTGATTTTTCATGGAAAATGGTATGGTTAGATTTGATTTCTTCTGGTATTAATTTTGCAAAATCATTTTCCTAAAGAATATTCCATTCTACTCAAGTTTTAATATATTTTCAAAGAGCATATTTTTCTTGAATGTGTTATAGCCTTGGTAAATTTTGCCTTCTTAAGCTATCACTTTCTAAAAAATAACAAAAGCCACCTTACTAAAATGTCTCACTGTGATTGGAGATTGTGTTATTTTTCTGGTAATGTGTCGATTTTTACTTTCTTTATATATTTTACGACAATATAATTAGATACTTTCAAGCTCAGAATAAAAGGAAATTCGAGTTCCTGATGATTTCTTGTTTTTGTCTGATATTTTGTTTTATGGTTTCCCACCAGAAAATATATGAGAATATATGCCAGAATCTTAAATAATTTTTGGCTGCAATAATTTTCAGAAAAAGAATGACTGATTTAAGAATTTTTGGAAATCCTAGGAAGTTCAAGTAGATGCACTGACTTGGAACATAGAAATATAATTAATTGCAGTATATAGAAAACTCCTGAAATATAAACAAATAAATTGCAGGTACTTGTACATTCATAATATTCCTCAATTACTTCACTGCATTCTAGTAAATATGAACCTCTATCTGCCTAACTGAGAGAAGGGGAGCTTAACTATTTGTCTAAGAAAAGTTAAATAAAATCAGATATGTAAGTCTTGGTAACCTTAATTGTTAAATTATTTCCCAAATTGTGTAGATTCATATTTCTTTGATCAATGGGAGACCGAGTGCTGATGATCCTTCTCCTGAACTGCTAGAATTCACCTCTGCTCGTTATATTCGCCTGAGGTTTCAGAGGATCCGCACCTTGAATGCCGATTTGATGATGTTCGCTCACAAAGACCCAAGAGAAATTGACCCCATTGTCACACGAAGAGTAAGTTATGAGGAATCATATTGGAATCTGTGAATAATATTGAGCCTGTTGTTTTAACTGTCTGTTAAATAGTTTTTTTTTAATGATTTTATTCATTTATGATTGTGCAGGGCCTTCATGCTGCGTGGGCTTTTCTCTAGTTGCCGCGAGCAGGGGCTGCTCTCTAGGAGCGGGGCGTAGACTTCTCACCACGGTGGCTCCTCTTGTTCCGGAGCACAGACCTCAGTAGTCGCGGCTTCCAGGCTCTAGAGCACTGGCCCAGAGGTGCTGCTCAGGCTCAGCTGCTCTGCCACGTGGGGTCTTCCCAGACTGGGGATTCTTACCACTGAGCCGCCAGGAAAGCCATCAGGCGTAGTTTAGATTCTAGTTTTCCCTGCTCCTATCTGGTGAGAGAGGCCTGGGAGCTGGGAGTCCTCAGCCACAGTCCTTGGCTCTGCCAGCGAAAGCTCTGGGGCCTCTGGGGAGCGCCTGTTCCTCCCTCAGTCGTGTCTGACTCTGCGACCCGTGGACTGTAGCCCGCCAAGCTCCTCTGTCCTTGGGATTTCCCAGGCAAGAATACTGGAGTAGGGTGGCATTCCTTTTCCATAATTGTCTGTTAAATAGTTTGAAAAAATAGTTTTCAGTGGAGGAATGAAAGACTTCAAAATTTCATGGACCTTCCTTTGTTTAAATCCAACCTCTGGGCCACTTATTAGATGTGTAACAAATATCAAACTTTTTAACATAACTAACTTTAGTTTCCTCTTGGTGGAGCTCATACTGCCTAGTTTATTCTCTTGATTTTGAGGACAAAGTTAGTTTTTCCACACCTTGGGTTATCTGTACTACTATTATAATTGGCCTTGTGGGCTTGTAACCCACACTAAGAAATGCATTTTATATCATGTCTCAGTATATACACACACACAGGCAGACACTCACACCACATCACATCCTGATAAACTTTAATATGCATGGATTCAACTGATGATGTTGTAGAAATGCAGATTTGAATTCAGTAGATCTAGGACAGAACTGAGAAACAGCAGTTCTAACAATTTTGCAGGTGATATGGATGCCACTGGTCCATGGACCATTTTATCTAAATAAATAATTTAGTTTCATGCTTCTTTATTGAATCACAATGCATGTCTAGTTCAAAAGAATACAGATATTAGGGAAAAAACTGATTGTATACACTTTTATTTTCCTTTATGAATTGAATATCAGGGGGAAAAAATGGTTATAGCATCCTTTCAACATATCAGTGGAAAGAGAAGCTAGTAGAGGTGTTGTTTTCAAACAGAAATTTGAGAGATTATGACATAGATGGTATGCCCAGGTTCAGGCAATTCAGTTCAGTCACCCAGTCATGTCCGACTCTTTGTGACCCCATGAACCATACCACACCAGGCCTCCCTGTCTGTTACCTACTCTCAGAGTCCACCCAAACCCACTGTGATGTCATCCAACCATCTCATCCTCTGTAGTCCCTTTCTCTTCCTGCCCTCAATCTTTCCCAGCATCAGAGTTTTTTCAAATGAGTCAGTTCTTCGTATCAGGTGGCCAAAGTATTGGAGTTTCAGCTTCAGCATCAGCCCTTCCAATGAATATTCAGCGCTGATTTCCTTTAGGATGGACTGGTTGGATCTCCTTGCAGTCCAAGGGACTCTCAAGAGTCTTCTCCAATCAGTTCAGTTCAGTCGCGCAGTCGTGTCCGACTCTGCGACCCCATGAATCGCAGTACGCCAGGCCTCCCTGTCCATCACCAACTCCCGGAGTTCACTCAGACTCACGTCCATTGAGTCTGTGATGCCATCCAGCCATCTCATCCTAGGTCGTCCCTTTTTCCTCCTGCCCCCAATCCCTCCCAGCATCAGGGTCTTTTCCAAAGAGTCAACTCTTCGCATAAGGTGCCCAAAGTACTGGAGCTTCAGTTTTAGCATCATTCCTTCCAAAGAAGTCCCAGGGTTGATCTCCTTCAGAATGGACTGGTTGGATCTCCTTGCAGTCCAAGTCTTCTCCAATACCACAGTTCAAAAGCATCAATTCTTCGGCACTCAGCTTTCTTTATAGCTCAAGTTGCTATGAGTCATAACTATGCTTCCTCCTATCCATGTCCCACCAGGTTCTCTGGTTTATGTCATCTCCCTCTTATGCATGTATACAACCAAGACAGTACTAGCTAGAGACTCAGTTCAGTAGTAAATCCGTAAATCAAATACATGCCAACAGAATATCTACTGTGTGACTAGAAGCAAAGGAGAAAAGAGGATTGTAGGGAGAAACTGAAATTGTGAGACAAACCACAATGACCCTGCTGGGATTCAACTGTTGCCACCAGTTAGCAAAGTGCTGACCCTACAGATTGAATATTGAAGGACAGTGCTTTCCACAAATATGTGAGGACTCCTCATACATTTTCTCATTGCTTAACTTCCTCACACCTAACTTCTCCATCATTACAAAATAACATTTAAAGTCTTATATCCTCATACAACACATGTTGAATGTTATAGTGCCCTTTCCAAACCTGAAATAATTTTGCCTTGTGTTATATTTCAATCTGTTGTAAATTGTCTTCTGTAAAAGTCATCATTATTTTACAGCAAAGTTTAGATTCTTCACTTATTAAAAAATCACTTTTAATTATAATTTTGCCATGACTTAAAAATACACACCAAGGAAGACTGAATAATTTTGAAGTGAAATTTAATCTTTCCTGACAGTATATCTATCAAAGAAAAAAATCAATGGAAGTAAACATATTCCTTTTATCATCTTTTGCTGAAGGCAGAAAGGGTGTTGGGCGCACATCTATTATTTGTAACTTCATTGTATATGAACCTTTAAAATAGTGCAGTAAAGTTCAACATTAATTATGTTTTTGAAAGTACTCAAGTTCTGTAAACCCTACATATAAATTTAAATATATAAAAATAGGATATTGAATTTTAACTCTTCTTCATGACTTAGAAATGAAGCATTACACATTTATATTTAAAGCAGATGTTGCAGTTTTAAAAACATCCACAAAACTTCTGTATCAGCTTTCTGAGCAACTATGCCTGTTTGTATCTGTATTATTAGGTGATGAAGTTAGTGAAAAGCAGAGTTTAATATCTAAATTAAATCTAAACTTCCTTGCAAGTTACAATAGTGTGAAGTGTAAGTATATCAAGTAAGATAAAGTAACACAAAATAATATTGAATTTTAACTCTTCTTCATGACTTAGAAATGAAGCATTACACATTTATATTTAAAGCAGATGTTGCAGTTTTAAAAACATCCACAAAACTTCTGTATCAGCTTTCTGAGCAACTATGCCTGTTTGTATCTGTATTATTAGGTGATGAAGTTAGTGAAAAGCAGAGTTTAATATCTAAATTAAATCTAAACTTCCTTGCAAGTTACAATAGTGTGAAGTGTAAGTATATCAAGTAAGATAAAGTAACACAAAATATTATAAAAGATACTGTATATAAACAGCAAAAACAAAAAGAAAAAATGTTTAAAAAAGAAGTAAATTAGAAAAGAGAATTTGTAGTCAGGGAACTCAGATTTGTATCCCTCTATTTATTCTCACTAAATATGTGTGTGTGTGTTTAGTGTAAATAATTGGAATAATAGAACTGTCGACCACTGTGATGGCTATTTGGATTCCATAAGATAAAATGAAGTACTTTCACAACTAACTATAACTTGTGACATACAAATTAGGTAAATTATTTTAATTGTCCAGTTCTATAAATTATGAGTAACCTTTCAAAAATAGCTAGGTAGATGAAAATAATTTGAGGCAGTCCTATGTTAACCTAAACAGGAAGGTAATTGCATGGACATTTTAACATAATAATGAAGAAATAGTGTTCCGCACATCTAGTTTACATCTTGCGTATATTAAACCAGTCTTTTTTCATGTGCTTCTTGATATGCTCAAGAAATGTGTCCTCATGAGCACCATTTCCCTTATATTTGTTGATTCTTGTCAAATTCATTAAGTAGAACAGTCTGCATATGATTCGTGAACAGTGGCATTCCTAAAATGATAATAAAAAGAGGTTTTCTGTCTTTCAACTTTTATGAAGAATTATTGTCCTTATTTCCCCCACCCCATAACAATTTGCTTTTGATAATAAATGCTCCAGTATGGAGTTTGTGTATTGTGCAGCACTTTGTGTTGTTGTGGGAAATAAATTTCTAAAATGCCCACCTAACATAAACTATAGAGGCATTCTGCCCTGGGCCATGGTTTCAGTGTGAGGAGTTACTGGATGCTCTTGTGAGCCTTCAGTTGTTCTCTACAGCTTCCAACTAACGGTAGAAGCATAAAGCCAAGTTCTTAACTGAATGCTCCTTCCACCTTGCAGGAGTCTTAACAGGATTTCTCTCTGGATTGCTTTTTGCAGTATTACTACTCCGTCAAGGATATTTCGGTCGGAGGGATGTGCATCTGCTACGGTCATGCCAGGGCTTGTCCACTTGATCCAGTGACAAATGTATGTATATTTTTAGGCTGCTTAGGTACAATGAAGCTCTGAACTGTAAAATGCTTCATGAGAAGCTTTGCTGACAGGGACGCTGTGAATGGGTGTCAGGTCCCCACTTAGACGGTATAACAGAAAGCCATGCCAGGGTGAAATAGAGCTGGCAGTTAGGATGATAGACTTTGAAGGGAGCCATTACAGTATCAGAAAACAGATTAGTTTTTTCCCAAAAAGGCTCCAAACCAGTCTATCTATTTTGAAACCTCTCTAGCTATGACAGCCTGCTGCATGATTTAGCTTTAGAGAATGCCTGTCATCAATCAGCCTGTTTCTTTTATGAATTTTCATCAAAAAATATTAATGCAAACAAATGAAAAATGTACCTGGAAGTAAATATAAATGACCATGGAACCAGAGACTGAGGTAAGATGACTCTTGTGAGCCTTCAGTTGTTCTCTACAGCTTCCAACTAACGGTAGAAGCATAAAGCCAAGTTCTTAACTGAATGCTCCTTCCACCTTGCAGGAGTCTTAACAGGATTTCTCTCTGGATTGCTTTTTGCAGTATTACTACTCCGTCAAGGATATTTCGGTCGGAGGGATGTGCATCTGCTACGGTCATGCCAGGGCTTGTCCACTTGATCCAGTGACAAATGTATGTATATTTTTAGGCTGCTTAGGTACAATGAAGCTCTGAACTGTAAAATGCTTCATGAGAAGCTTTGCTGACAGGGACGCTGTGAATGGGTGTCAGGTCCCCACTTAGATGGTATAACAGAAAGCCATGCCAGGGTGAAATAGAGCTGGCAGTTAGGATGATAGACTTTGAAGGGAGCCATTACAGTATCAGAAAACAGATTAGTTTTTTCCCAAAAAGGCTCCAAACCAGTCTATCTATTTTGAAACCTCTCTAGCTATGACAGCCTGCTGCATGATTTAGCTTTAGAGAATGCCTGTCATCAATCAGCCTGTTTCTTTTATGAATTTTCATCAAAAAATATTAATGCAAACAAATGAAAAATGTACCTGGAAGTAAATATAAATGACCATGGAACCAGAGACTGAGGTAAGATGGGGCAGTAAGGAGTAGAGTGAAAGAGAGTATTCAAGAGAGCTTGAAATTGCCAGGTCAGAAAATGCTGGAATGGTTTTGGGTTGCATTTTTCATTAATGACAATGTATTAAGTGAACATAACCTAAGCAAAGAAGATGAATGAGCATCTGTTTTTCTCAGGCATAAACAATCTGGTGAAATACAGAATCATCTACTTTATGTATGGTAGAAATATTTTGGTTAGTGAGATCAGTGAATGTAGCTACCTAGGTAAACACTTTCCTACTACAACTGTAATACAAATGATATTTCTTTCAAAGCTAGTTTTCTGAGTAATGGATCATAGTATTACCTGCTGCTGCTGCTGCTGCTGCTAAGTCGCTTCAGTCATGTCTGACTCTGTGTGACCCCATAGACGGCAGCCCATCAGGCTCCCCCGTCCCTGGGATTCTCCAGGCAAGAACACTGGAGTGGGTTGCCATTTCCTTCTCCAATGCATGGAAGTAAAAAGGGAAAGTGAAGTCGCTCAGTCGTGTCTGACCCTCAGCGACCCCATGGACTGCAGCCTACCAGGCTCCTCCATCCATGTATTACCTGGGAAGATTCAAATCCCTGGCATAGTTTTCTTCACAAGGTTGTGGTCCTGCTTTCTGCAGGGTGTGGGCACTGTCTATCAGATGTACTGATGAGCAGTATTTCCTGAGATTTAAAAGTGAAGTCGCTCGTCGTGTCTGACCCTCAGCGACCCCATGGACTGCAGCCTACCAGGCTCCTCCATCCATGTATTACCTGGGAAGATTCAAATCCCTGGCATAGTTTTCTTCACAAGGTTGTGGTCCTGCTTTCTGCAGGGTGTGGGCACTGTCTATCAGATGTACTGATGAGCAGTATTTCCTGAGATTTGAGAACCTGCACAGCAGCCTTGGAAGGACAGTTCCATGCAGTGAAATAAGACTGTACTCAAAACACTTGCAGACAGGAGATAAAGGCTTAGAGTATTAGATTGCTGCTCTATCCCTGCCTCTCCATGCCTAGCCATCTACTCTCTCCCCTCTTCCTATGCTAAATGCTAATAGTTCACTTCAGTCATTCAGTCATGCCCAACTCTTTGCAACACCATGCGCTGCAGCAAACCAGGCTTCCCTGTCCATCACCAACTCCCAGAGCTTGCTCAAACTCATGTTCATTGAGTCAGTGATGCCATCCAACTATCTCGTCCTCTGTCACCCCCTTCTCCTCCTGCCCTCAATCTTTTCCAGCATCAGGGTCTTTTCCAGTGAGTCAGCTCTTTGGATCAGGTAGCCAAAGTATTGGAGCTTCCACTTCAGCCTCAGTCCTTCCAATGTTAATAGTACTTTGATGGAAACCTTAAAATGGATACATCCAACCCAGAAAACCTGTGGATCTCAGGAATTAGAGAAGTGATTCTAGTCTTCAAGACCACTCCTGATTGGGCCTTCATTCTCTGCTCATCTGAGCCCAGTGATTCCAGAACCAGCCTGAACCTCCCTCTCAAAGCTGATGTTGATCAAATATATTCATCACTCCCGCTGTTGGAATTTCTTCCTTCCCAGACTGACAGGAGTTTTAGATCTTGGTACAGAGGCTCCATGTTTTCTCTTGTCTTCATTCTACCTTTCAGGAGAAACCCCTCATTTATGGTTCCAAAGAATGCTGAAAGTATGCTTCCCCACCCTGCCCCCTCCTTTTTTTTTTATACTAGAAATCCCGCTGTGAATGCGAGCAAACACGTGTGGTGATAGCTGTGATCAGTGCTGTCCTGGATTCCATCAGAAACCTTGGAGAGCCGGCACTTTTCTGACCAAAACTGAATGTGAAGGTATGTTGCAGACAGTCCAATACCATGTGGAAGTCTTCCTTTCCTGAGGCACAGGTGGTATAAACACATGCTGATTTCAGGTGAACTCATGTGTCAAATTCATAAGTGTTTTATCCAAGATAGTAGCTGGAAGCTCTTTTACTCTCTTGTTTTAGAGTTTTCAAGATTTTATTTTTTTGACAAATATTTACAAAACACTTATGAATTTACCACTATGTGAGAATTATGAGAAGTAGATGAAAGCATAATATACACTTCCTGTTATCAGGGGTGAATCTGAAGCTTATAGCATAACATATACGAACTTCTGAAAGTGTTAGTCACTCAGTTATGTCCAGCTCTTTTGTGGCCCCGTGAACTGTAGCCCACCAGACTCCTCTGTCCTTGGGGTTTGCCAGGTAAGAATACTGGAGTGGGTTGCCATTTTCCTTTCCTGGTGATCTTTCTAACCCAGGGATTGAACCCATGGCTCCTGAATTGCAGGCAGATTCTTTACTGTCTAAGCCACCAGGTAAACCCCCATATGAACTTCTGCTGAACTACAAATCTAAACTAGCCAGAAAGCCCAATTTAACTGAATTCAAATCTTACCATTTTAGTGAGTCACATTTAGTGCATCACCCAATCACATTTTTTCAGTTCAAGAGGTGTATATGGCCTCCAACACAGGCTTGGCAGACATTTTAAACTAATAGTAACAAATTATTACTATTTTAGTAATAGTACACACACACACGTGCGCACACACACACATACACACACACAGAGGGAGAGAGAAATGTAAATAAACATACAGTAAAACCTACTGGATATAGAGATTACCCTTCTAAATAGGTATGTTTATAAAATGGTTATCAAACCAGTATAGCTGCAGATTCTCTGCCTGTTCCCCTTTTATATAGTTCCGCCCCTAGTAAGTAGCTTTTGATACCTGTCATCTAAATGGAGAAAACCAGAGGGGAGAGATCATACCCTAAAGCTTAGACTCATTTTATTATGTAGGAAGAAGAAGGCCCCTGACTGATTAGTTATACTTGTTAAAGGGTAGGGTTTGGGGACAGTAGTTGTGAAGAATGGGAGAGAAGGTAACTGAGAGAGGGCAAGAAATCAAATGAGTAGAGAAAGACTATCTATTTTATCAATCCATTAATATTTTCAATGTGTTGTTTCACATTAATAATAATATAAAATGCTAATATTAGACATGGTGTCTGTGACAATCACAGAGTGCCTGATGAACTATGGACAGAGGTTCATGACATTGCACAGGAGACAGGGATCAAGACCATCCCCATGGAAAAGAAATGCAAAAAAGCAAACTGGCTGTCTCAGGAGGCCTTACAAATAGCTGTGAAAAGAAGAGAAGCAAAAAGCAAAGGAGAAAAGGAAAGATATAAGGATCTGAATGCAGAGTTCCAAAGAATAGCAAGGAGAGATAAGAAAGCCTTCTTCAGTGATAAATGCAAAGAAATAGACAAAAACAACAGAATGGGAAAGACTGGAGATCTCTTCAAGAAAATTAGAGATACTAAGGGAACATTTCATGTAAAGATGTGCTCAATAAAGGACAGAAATGGTAGGGACCTAACAAAAGCAGAAGATATTAAGAAGAGGTGACAAAATACACAGAACAACTGTACAAAAAAGATCTTCATGACCCAGATAATCACGATGGTGTGATCACTCACCTAGAGCCAGACATCCTGGAATGTGAAGTCAAGTGGGCCTTAGAAAGCATCACTATGAACAAATTTAGTGGAGGTGATGGAATTCCAGTTGAGTTGTTCCAAATCCTGAAAGATGATGCTGTGAAAGTGCTGCACTCAATATGCCAGCAAATTTGGAAAACTCAGCAGTGGCCAGAGGACTGGAAAAGGTCAGTTTTCATTCCAATTCCAAAGAAAGGCAATGCCAAAGAATGCTCAAACTACCCCACAATTGCACTCATCTCACATGCCAGTAAAGTAATGCTCAAAATTGTCCAAGCCAGATTTCAGCAATACGTGAACCATGAACTTCCAGATGTTCAAGCTGGTTTTAGAAAAGGCAGAGGATCCAGAGATCAAATTGCCAACATCTGATGGATCATCAAAAAAGTGAAAGAGTTCCAGAAAAACATCTATTTCTGCTTTATTGACTATGCCAAAGTCTTTGACTGTGTGGATCACAATAAACTGTGGAGAATTCTGAAAGAGATGGGACTACCAGAGCACCTGACCTGCCTCAAGAAACCTATATGCAGGTCAGGAAGCATCAGTTAGAACTGGACATGGAACAGACTGGTTCCAAATAAGAAAAGGAGTACCTCAAGGCTGTATATTGTTACCCTGCTTATTTAACTTCTATGCAGAGTACATCATGAGAAATGCTGGGCTGAAAGAAGCACAAGCTGAAATCAAGATTGCCGGGAGAAATATCAATAACCTCAGATATGCAGATGACACCACCCTTATGGCAGAAAGTGAAGAGGAACTAAAAAGCCTCTTGATGAAAATGAAAGTGGAGAGTGAAAAAGTTGACTTAAAGCTCAACGTTCAGAAAACGAAGATCATGGCATCTGGTCCCATCACTTCATGGGAAATAGAAGGGGAAACAGTGGAAACAGTGTCAGACTTTATTTTGGGGGGCTCCAAAATCACTGCAGATGGTTATTGCAGCCATGAAATTAAAAGACGCTTACTCCTTGGAAGGAAAGTTATGACCAACCTTGATAGCATATTGAAAAGCAGAGATATTACTTTGCCAACAAAAGTCTGTCTAGTCAAGGCTATGGTTTTTCCTGTGGTCATGTATGGATGTGAGAGTTGGACTGTGAAGAAAGCTGAGTGCCGAAGAATTGATGCTTTTGAACTGTGGTGTTGGAGAAGACTCTTGAGAGTCCCATGGACTGCAAGGAGATCCAACCAGTCCATTCTAAGGGAGATCACTCCTGGGCGTTTATTGGAATGAATGATGCTAAAGCTGAAACTCAGTACTTTGGTCACCTCATGGGAAGAGTTGACTCATTGGAAAAGACTTTGATCCTGGGAGGGATTTGGGGCAGGAGGAGAAGGGAACTACAGAGGATGAGATGGCTGGATGGTATCACCGACTCGACAGACATGAGTTTAAGTGAACTCTGGGAGTTGGTGATGGACAGTGAGAACTGGCGTGCTGCAATTCATGGAATCACAAAGAGTCGGACATGACTGAGCAACTGAACTGTTTTAGTAATTATTGGGCAGTGACAACCAAGAAAGAGCCAGTAATGAGAAATTATAAAAACAACTGGCTATATAAACATGTGCCAACAAGCACTCATTTATACTTTAATATTGAGTGTTATCATTTTTGAAAACAACCCATATGTCCAGTTTTTCCTGAAGGGAAATACCCAAGAAACATAACAGATGACTTATATTGTCATCTGTAGCCTAGTATTGCCAACTGTCCCATGATGGTGACAGGGATACTAAAGAAACCTTTGTTTCTGGAGATCTATTCAGGCCAAGATGAGACCTAAAAACAAAAACTTCTGCGGAACTATAAATCCCAACTAGCCAGAAAGCCCGATTCAATTGAATTCAAATAGTATTTTAGCAAATCAGTCCCAATTACATTTTTTTCAGTTCAAGAGTTATCTATGACCTCCAAAACAGGCTTGGCAGACATTTTAAACTAATGCCAACTTTATATATGAAAAGAATAAAATGTATTTGTCATGTATCATGTATCAGCCATGATAGGTCCTTAAAATTACTTTAATCATAAAATATTTCCTAACTATACATTATCTTTTAAGCGTAAGATTCTGCATATACTATCAATGTCTTGAGTTCTTCGTTTTCTGCCCTTACCTCTTTTGCTTTTTGATTTGTGTCTGTGTGCTTGTGAAGATATTTTGGGTTAGAAATCAGTCATTGTTCCAAGAGGTATCTGGAGGAATGGGCCCCACTACACAGTGGTGTAAAGGGATAAACCTTAACTGCATCAGATGCCCAACCTTTTGTTTTTTTCCTCTACTCCCTCCATTCCTGATGATCCCTCAGGATCTCTACAGCTTCTCTCAATTGAGAGCAGACTTTGATTCCTATGGCTGAGTTTAAGTTGAATGACACCATGAATATCTCTTCTTAAATTTCCTTAAATTTAATAAATTTCTCTTCTGCTTCTCTAATATCAGCAGTTACAGGTGGGAGTATCATTTGAGGGTAGGAATTCCTCCTGCTGTTTCTGACTTTCTGTCACACAGTTATCATAATGCGATGTTAAGTGGATCTGCAAAACCCTTTGCCACTCTCCACTAGTATGTATCTCTTTAAACAAAGAAACAGAAAGGATGGATCCAACTTATTAGCCATAGGGATAGACAAAGCAACACAAAAGGAAATTTCCACTTGCCACTCAATACATTTTTTAAAATACTGCTATTATAAAACAATTTAATCTTTCGTTGTGGGAGAGATGGGAGGTTGGATTTCCAAACTGAAAAGAAAATTTAAAAATCTACAAAATAATGATAGGGTTTTTAACCATGAAACCTTGTCTATATCGTGCTTTTGTTGATAGATGTATTCGTAAGAGTTTATATGAAAATTTTAGCTTCCAAGCTGAGTGGTGTTCCAGTCATCTCTGAAGATTTAGAAACATCTTTCTGCAGTAGGACAAATCCCTCTATAAAATGAATTGTTGTTGTTTAATCACAACCTACAATGACTGTATAAAGTTGTGTCTAACTCTATGTGACCCCATGGGCTGTAGCCTGCTAAGTTCCTCTAACCATGGGATTTTCCAGGCAAGAATACTGGAGTGAGTTGCCATTTCCTTCTCCAGGGGATCTTCCCAATCCAAGGACTGAACCCGTGTCTTCTGCATTGGGAGGCAAATTCTTTACCACTGAACCACCAGGGAAGCCCAACCTCCCATCTCTCCCAGAAAGAAAGATAAAATGAATAATTTTCTTCTAATTCACTTGACTTTAATTTGGATTTCATCAATCTAGCTTATTTGAGGCAGGGTGTATTTATAAAGTGCAGGGGTATGTATTCCATTGCTAAGCCTGTACTAACAGTTTCTATCATGTGTCATGAACATTCGATGAAATAACAAACTGCTAATGGCAGAGTGTAAAATGGTTGTTTGTGAGTAGGCACTCTCTGTGTCCTCTGAGGCTTTAGATGGAAGATGTGCAGGTCCAGGACCTTTCAACAGCAGCCAGAGCTGTAGGCAGAGGGCCCTCATACGTGGAGTGTATGCTTCTCAAGCATCAGTCTTTACTTGCCTTAGCTCATGGTTATAAGTACAGTCAGCAATGCAAGTTCTAAATAATGTGAGAATAAATTTGTATTCCTCTGTGTTTCTCTCTAGTTACACCGGTAGCAGAAATCTTGACGGTTTCTTGCAATATATTTTTACAGTAAGATTTTTAAGAATTCTTGTGCATTGTCCTAAAGATATAAAACTTCATATCGTGCCTAGTGATTTATATTTGTGATTATATACTTCCCCAGAGTAAAGTTTGAAAACTCTCCATTAATACAGCAACAGTGCTATATCCTAAGTCAAAAGCCAACAAACTGAAGAAGCTATTTGCAACAAACCGGACAAGGGGGAAAATATCTTTACTGTATTAAGTGTCCATAGCAATAAGAAACTTTTTTTCTTTAAACTGTTAAAAATAAGCAAAGATTGAAACAGGCATTTCTCAGGAAAAAACTATGATATAACCATATAAAGAAATTGTCACACTTACTTATGATTAAATAAGTATCCATTAAAACAATAAAAGTACTTTTAAAAAACTTACCAAGATGTTCTTTCATTCACTCAACATATGTTTGAATGTTTACTATGTCTAGGAACTGAATTTAAAATGTTGATAATACACAATGTAGGCGAGGCTGTGGGGAATCAGTTTTAACATGTCTGTTGGAGGAAAAGTAATCTGATATAGCATTTTTAGAGAGAAGGTTTTCAAGTTAATTAAAATTAAAATTCTAGCCCCTGACTCGAAATTGTACTTGCAGGAATTTAATCTGTAGATATACTCGATTTCTCGTAGGACCTCTTATACTCCTTCTCATTAGTTGTTTAGTCACTAAGTGGTGTCCGACTCTTTTGTGACCTGCTACTGACATTTATGGGCTTTCCAGGTGACACTAGTGGTAAAGAATCCATCTGCCAATGAAGGGGACATTAAGGGACACAGGTTTACTCTCTGGGTTGGGAAGATCCCCTGGAGGAGGACACGGCAACCTACTCCAGTATTCTCGCCTGAAGAATCCCATGGACAGAAGAGCCTGGAGGGCTACGGTCCATAGGGTCACAAAGAGTTGGACATGAATGTAAAGAGGGTACCCAAGTCCAAGACTGGCACAAAATAGCATGATCTCATCACTGAACAAAACAGCTCTCCTCTTGTCCTGATTACTTTGCACTAATAGTACATCTTTTCTCTCTTATTAGATAACGTGAAGGGATTGTGGTAGAGATTGACCCTAAGACTCTGGAGCCTAACTTCAGAGTCTGGCTTACAATTCTGATTTGGTGACTTTTTACAAGTTATGGTTTAGTTGGTAAGTCATGTCCGACTCTTGCTACCCCAAGGACTGTAGTCTGCCAGGCCTCTCTGTCCATTGGATTTTCCAGGCAAGAATACTGGTGAGGGTTACTGTTTCCTTCGTAGGGGATCTGCCTGACATAGGGATTGAACCCAGGTCTCCTGCATTGCAGGCAGATTCTTTACAACTGTACTATATCTAAGCCTGCTTTACAAGTTATAGGTGGGTTTTTTCCCCCTAAATGCAGACAACAGAGCTGCAGTACTATTCAATCTTCAGTTGGTCGAATTGGAGGATGAGAAACCAAGGACAGGAAGGGCTGACTGCATAGTTATACTCCAGTTTTAAACTGTGCAAAGGGTTGACACCCTTAATCCCTGTGATATTCAAAGATCAAATGTATCTACACTAAACATCCTTCTTTACCCATAGGATCTAATACAGAGATTCACATATAGTAATTATTCATCACAGATTACACAAATGTTGATCATTCAGTGTCATATTTAAGTAATAATCGTTAGTTGTAATAGGAAGCTATAGGTTGAGTTATATGAAATATTTGTTTTATAAGATAAAGTCAGTCAAATATTGACAATTTCATACTATTCAGTTTAATTTATATGTTTTAAGTTCCATTAATATATTTATTAATTTATCTAATAGATTCATGTACTTTCTAGGCATATTTGTATTGGCTTTGTATGTATATACATATAATGTAATATAATTTGCTACATAAGAGATTATGTAACAAAAATTATTTATATATATATATCTGAAAGTTTATGAATTTATTTTTCCCTAATGCAGCCTGCAATTGTCACGGGAAAGCTGAAGAATGCTATTATGATGAAAATGTTGCCAGAAGAAATCAGAGTTTAAATATACATGGAAAGTACATTGGAGGGGGTGTGTGCATTAATTGTACTCGAAACACTGCTGGTATAAACTGTGAGACATGCATTGATGGTTTCTTCAGACCCAAAGGGGTAAAGTATGCTTTTTCTTTCATGAAGTATGATTTTGGATTTTTCAGACTGAGATGTATTACAGGGAAAAATAATTTTGATTGCTTCTTTAAATAGTTGGACTTCAAATCTCAAAGGTGACTAGAAATATTTCATAATAGAAGCTGATATGAATCATTGAGGATGTGATATAAAATATTTCCATCTCTCCAGAAAGTCCCATGGTGACTCATTCCAGTCAATCCTTACCCCCAGGCAAACTTTGTTCTGATTTTTAGAGCATAAATTAGTTTTGCCTCTTAGTGAATTTTCTAAAAATGAAATCGTAAGTTCACAAAATTTTTGGTCTTCCTTTCACTCAATGTAACAAGTTTAAATTTACCCACGTTGTACATACCAATAGTATTTATTTTTAAAAAAATGCTAAGGAGTAGCCCTCTGCATGAATGTACCTTAATTTTAAATCCATTCTCCTATATATTTAGGTCATTTCCAGTTTTTGGTTAGTTCCTGCAAATCAATTTCATATGAGTCTTTTTGTGGTCATGTGTTATTAACTTTGTGTAAATGCTAGGAGTATAATAGTTGTTTCATAGAATAGATGTATGTTTGACTTTATAAGATACTGCCAATGTTTCATCAAGTTAATGATACTGTTTTACATGTTCACCAGATATATAGTGAGTTCTACTTCTTCCATCTCTCTCTAACATTTGGTCTTGACTCTCTTTTTGAAGTAGTCATCCTGGTGGATGTGGGTGTCATGGGTCTGGCAAGTCAGTACTAGGCAATCACTAAGTCAGTCCTATCAACGCTGAGTGCCACAACACATCTTCTATTATGAATTTACAGCTCTTTTTTTGGACTAAATTTCTTTTAAGTGCCTGCTGGCTATTCTGTATCCTCTCTTGTGAAGTGTTTCTTCAAAATTTCTCTTTTTAATTCTAGAAAAGTCATAATTTTCAGTTTTAGGGCTGTAACCCATCTCAAGTAAATCTTTGTGTGGAGTGTGAAGTAATGGTTGAGATCTACATTCACCTGTTCATCCAGCACCATTTTTTGAAAAATACTTTTTTTTTCTTTCAAATTGTTTTGAGCCATTTTTTGAAGATAAGTTGATCATTTGGGTTAATATCTGGAGCCCCAGTTCTGTTCCATGGATTTATTTTTCCATCCTCATGCTAACTGCACACTGTCTTCATGACTAGCTGGTTCCCATGACTTCAGAAATATGTAATGTACATCATTATAATTTAATTAAAATAATGTTTTATTCACATTGTGATTTGTTCTCTATTGTTTAGTTTCTAAGTATTTGGGCTTTATTAAGTCATCCAGTGGTTAGTGTTAGTCACTCAGTTGTGTCCAACTCTTTGCGAGCCCATGGACTATGTCCCTCCAGGCTCCTCCGTCCATGGAATTCTCCAGGCAAGCATACTGGAATGGGTTGCCATTCCCTTCTCCAGGGGATCTTCCTGACACAGGGATCAAAGCCAGATCTCCCACATTGCAGGCAAATTCTTTACCATCTGAGCCACCAGGAAAGTCACATGTATGAATATTACTTATTATTAAAATGGAAAATTTATATTTGTTTTCATTTTTATAGATGTAATCACTAAGAAACACAGGGCAGCTAAATAAGTAGACAGAACTGGGAGGGATTTGTTATAGCCCTGTACTCAATGTATTATGGTCTTTTTTGGATTTCGTTTATTCTTATGAGAAGGCAGCCATCATTTTTATTTTTGTTCTTCTGTATGTAAGGTGTCTATCTTCTCTGATTTCAAGATATACTGTTTATATTTATCTTTTAGCAAACAAACCATGTGTTGGTAAACTATGGACCCTAGATAAAATTTGACCCATGGCCTATACTTGTATAGCCTGCAAACAACAACAACAACAAATTTCTTTATATTTGAAAAAACTTATTTTAAAAAGAGGAGGAGGGGAGGAGGAAATGAAGGGAAAGGGAAAGGAGATGGAGTGAGAAGAAAAAGAACAACCCAATTAAGAAAAAGAGCAAGAATAAGATGGAACAAAAGCTAGGAGGAAGAGGGGGAGGTGAGAAAGGGGAGAAAAAGAAGCAGCAGACCTCAGGTGACTTACAAAGCCTACAATGTTGCCATCTAATTTTACAAAAAAAGTTTTGCAATCTTGGTGAGACCATGTTTGTCTAAATGTGACTTTCTTTGTGCTTATATTCTCGGTTACTAAACTTCTTGTAATTATAAATTGAGATTGCTGGAAATTGGAAATTTTAGGCCATTATTTCTTTACAGATTTTTTTGAACTGTGCTCCCATCCTTTTGTGACTCCAACTACATACAGTCCAGGCTGGACTGGGCCTATAGGTTACTGAGGCTGTGATAATTTTTTTTTTCTTTCTTTGTGCTTCAGATTGAATAATTTCTATTTATCTGTAATTAGCTATACTACTTTTCGGCATGCCATCAGTTATGTGTTCCTAAGCATATCCAGTTAATTTTTCAACTTTATAGCGTGCTTGTGTTTTTTTATAGTTTCCTCCACCCTGCTGAAAAAAATCCATGTATTCACTCATTATAAACCTTATTACCTTTATGCTCTTCAGCATATCTAGAGACCTATAAAGTCCTTGTCTATTAATACTTGAGGCACCTCACTGTTTTTGCTGACCTGTTTTTTTCTTGAGCAAGGACCATGGCTTAGTTTTTCTCCTCATCTCTAGTAATTCATGATTAATGAAGGAAATTCTGGTTGATACATTGTAGTGACAAAAGATTCTGTTATCTTCTTCTGAGGATTTTTGGGTTTTGTTTCAGTTTATAGTCAGTTTACTGACTAATCACTATGAAACTAGCGGCTTGCTTTTATACTTCTCTAGAGCAGATTATTAGAAAACTAAAGGTATGTAGCTAACCTTTCTTGGTTGATAAACTAATTTCTATTTAGGTTATATCATGTGGACTAGAAAGTCTATTCAGGTCATTCAGCTTTCCTGCTGTTGCTTCCAGTGGGCCCCTTGGAGTCCCCAGAATTAATATGCAATTAAGGAATCAGTTAAGAATGGAGGGGTATTGATATGTAGATTTCGCTGTTACCCTTATATGAACATGAATCTTATCTAGTGCGTTTTTTCTTTCAAATCTAAAATCCTTCTAATTTCTGCATGCTTTTGATTATTCTCCCAAGCCCTCAAATATTTGATTTTTATATTTATCCAGAATTCATCATTGTCATTTTAGGATGTGTTGGACCTATTAAAGACACTCTGCCATTATTAAAACTGGAAGCTTGATCAAGTTTTTAATACAACTTATTAAGTGAATCTGAATCTAGAATTTGATATTTTAGCACATAGAAACATGCTATATTTTGTGCTAAAAATTAAACTATTTCAAGTATTTAGTATTTGGGTGAAAATTCCTTATGTTTTTATGAAAATATAGAAATAAAATTTTTGTACACTGTAAATTTTATATCTTAAAAACATATATCTGCATTATTAAAAAATTTCCCTAAAATCTAATTTTAGGTATATCTACTAAGTACATATATTAAAAAATTAAAACATACATGTATATATATATATCCTTATGGCCATGTTTACTTTGAGAATTAATTAGTAATCTTATTATTTTAGTAAAATTAAAAGTATAATAGAATATCTTATGTTAGAAGGTTTCCTTTGTATCATTTATTTTTAGATTCCACATATAAGGAGTGTCATACAATGTTTCTTATTCTTCTGTCAGACTTACTTCATTCAGTATGACACTCTCTGGGTCCATCCATGTTGCTGCAAATGACATTATTTCAATCTTTTTAATGATTGAGTAATATTCCATTGTATATATGTACCACATTTCTTTATCCATTCCTCTGTTCATGGAAATTTAGGTTGCTTCCATGTCTTGGCTCTTGTTAGCGATCCTGCTGACAAATAAACAACAAATAAATAAATAACAAACAAATAACACCAAATAAACATTTGGGTGCATGTATCCTTTCGGGTCATGTTTTTCTCTGGATGTGTGCCCAGGACTGGGATTTCAGGGTCATCTGGTAGCTCTAAATTTACTTTTTAAGGAACCTCCATACTGTTCTCCATAGTGGCTGTACCAATTTACATCCCCACCAACAGTGTAGGAGGGTTTGCTGAAAGTTCTCCTGATCAGCAATCTGATTCAAGCAGATTTTCCCAATTACTATAAGGAAGGATAATAAATTAAGAGGCTTTGGTTTACTCAAGCTCATCATTGGAATCATAAATCATATTCATAAAAGCTAAGAATTTATCCTAAAGAAATATATTGCTATATGTCTCCAAAGAGGTGTTTTTTTTGTTCTGTTTTGTTTTTTTCTTTTGGTGCTGCAGTTTTCTCTTGGTTAGAAAGTCCTTCTCCCAATTCTGCCCTCAAATTGCAACTCACATTAACCTCTAGTCTAAATGTCACTTTTTCTGTGAAACATTGCTTGTATTCATCGTGTTCTTCAGTTCAGTTCAGTTCAGTTGCTCAGTCGTGTCCGACTCTTTGCGACCCCATCAATCACAGCACGTCAGGCCTCCCTGTCCGTCACCAACTCCCGGAGTTCACTCAGACTCATGTCCGTCGAGTCAGTGAGGCCATCCAGCCATCTCATCCTCTGTCATCCCCTTTTCCTCCTGCCCCAATCCCTCCCAGGATCAGAGTCTTTTCCAATGAGTTAACTCTTCACATGAGGTGGCCAAAATACTGGAGTTTCAGCGTTAGCATCATTCCTTCCAATGAACACCCAAGACTCATCTCCCTTAGAATGGATTTGTTGGAAACTGTTGCTTCCTGACTTGCATATAGGTTTCTCAAGAGGAAGCTCAGGTGGTCTGGTATTCCCATCTCTTTCAGAATTTTCCACAGTTGATTGTGATCCACATAGTCAAAGGCTTTGGCATAGTCAATAAAGAAGAAATAGATGCTTTTCTGGAACTCTCTTGCTTTTTTGATGATCCAGCTTACTCCCTCCTCTTTTGCTCCAGAACTCTCTTCTCTGTGTCTGTTTTATCACTTGGCACATTCTATTTAATCAATATCTTTCAAGTCTGCTTTTCCAGTAAGCTTCTTTGATGCATTTCTGCATTAAAGGCCTTACCTATCTGGGCTTTGCACGATCCTTTCTTCACAATAGAAAGTAAATGAATGGGTATTAAATAATGATTTTGAAACTGATCTATGGACTTAGAAGATTGAATTCCATCATACATATAAATATTTTTCCGCTTATGATCCTTTGACTTGTTAACAATCAAGTTTTCATTATAAATTAAATATATATATATATATATATATATATATACACACACACACACACACACACTATATTTGGGGACTTCCCTGGTGGTTCAGTGGTAAGACTTTGCCACCCCGCCCTGCAGGGGTTGCAAGTTCAATCCCTGATCAGGGAGCTAGGATTCCACATGGTTTCTGGCCAAAAAACCAAAACATGAAACAGAAGTAGTAATGCTATAACAAATTTTAAAAAGACTTTTAAAGATCCCAGGGTTGATCTCCTTCAGAATGGACTGGTTGGATCTCCTTGCAGTCCAAGGGACTCTCAGGAGTCTTCTCCAACACCACAGTTCAAAAGCATCAATTCTTCAGTGCTCAGCTTTCTTCACAGTCCAACTGTCACATCCATACATGACCGCTGGAAAAACATAGCCTTGACTAGATGGACCTTTGTCCATCTACTCAAAGTAATATCTCAGTTTAGGTTTATTTAATTAAAATATTCTAATGTTAAAAGCTACTTGTTGTATTGAGTATTTGATATATGTGAGAAATCTTAGATGGTTTCTGTTATTCCTCTTAATTTTAATTTAATAACATCACTCTGATTGCTATTATTAATCTCATATTACCAGAAAGTAAGGTGCAGGAGACTGCATAGCCAGTAAGTGGCCACAATGGAATGTGAGCTGAAGGCTTCCTAATTATAGAACCTACCTACATTCCTCATCCCAGATTATGCTCACTCCTGAGGAAATCAAAATTTTAATGTAAATATTTAAGATTACCTTTTCTCAAGCACCAAATTTAATTAGTTGTATTGTGATAAATGTGAAAAAGGTTTTGAAAATTAAAAATTTAGGGGAAATTACTAATTTGAACTACATTGTAATAAAACAAAACAGTAAGCAAGATTTATCATGGAATGTGTATTTCTGTTACATTTTATGTATAAGCAAACATTGATATTTTGTTTCTTATGATGGTAATTGTGATTATAAAAGAAAGAGGTACATTCTAAAATATGTAGAGATTAAAAAATTGTTTGGGATTTTCTTGAAAAACTTTAGCAAAGAATAAAGCATGATGAAAGTTATATGGTAAAATTCTGGTAATCATTGAATCTAGGTAACAGTTACATAGGAGTTTATTATATTATTTTATTTACTTCTGTATATCCACTTAGAAGAAATGAATTCTAGCAATTTTGAAAATATAGTAAAGAAATTTTCTTATGTTATTATTTTCTCAATATAGTTTCTTATTGCATATCATTAAGTTGTAAAAATAAAGAATTTTCTTCTATTATCATTTTCTCAATAGAATGTCTAACTATATGTCATTAAAATGATCTCTAAGGCTTACTGGATCAAAAAATATTAGTGTTTTTTATTACAGTTGACTTAAAGGAATTTAATATTTTTGTTAGGTATCTCCAAATTATCCAAGACATGCCAGCCATGCCACTGTGATCCAGTTGGTTCCTTAAATGAAGTCTGTGTCAAGGATGAAAAACATGCTCGTCGAGGTAAGAATTTGGTAGACGGCCATTGTTCTGATTAAAAGTGAAAAAGGGCTAGTTGCTCAGTCATATCCAACTCTTACATCTCAATAATTACATTTATGTTTAATTATTCTTTAAAAGCAAGAAGAGTTGAATTGTTTTACATTAGTTATACATGTCTGCTGCTGCTGCTAAGTCACTTCAGTCGTGTCAGACTCTGTGCGATCCCATAGACAGCAGCCCACCAGGCTCCCCCATCCCTGGGATTCTCCAGGCAAGAACACTGGAGTGGGTTGCCATTTCCTTCTCCAATGCATGAAACTGAAAAGTGAAAGTAAAGTCGCTCAGTCGGGTCCCACTCCTAGGGACTCCATAGACTGCAGCCTACCAGGTTCCCGCGTCCATGGGATTTTCCACGCAAGAGTACTGGAGTGGGGTGCCATTGCCTTCTCCAATATATATCCATATATATTTACACATCTATGTGTATTTATATACATATATACAATACCTTCTAGTCAATTATACATCTGTGTTGTATGCACCTTTGAACTCCACCCGTGGCAAAGGTCAGGAGGAAGGAGGCTTGGCATACACAAAGGCATGATCAAGCCTCAGGAAACCCCCTGTTCCTGAGCATCTACCCCCAAAAGCCAGAGTCTTTTTTATGCTCTCACCTACACCTCTGACTTTACGGAGGGCTCTCCCCCATAACCACTTCTCTCGGAGAAGGAGTTAACTTGCAGCTCCAGTTGATAAAATTCCTGGGCGTGACAAGAGTGTTTCAGCTTAGGAACTCCTCTGAAGGTTATCTAGCCTGCCTGTATAGGTTCCTCCGGCCAAATGTGATTATTTACAGCCTCCCAACAGCGAGAGGCACGAGATGTTTTAGACTTACTAAAGGCAGATTCTTTGGGGAAGTTAGAATTTATTAGTATAGTGGGTTGATTAGGAATTGTATTGGTGAAAGGATTTCACTTGTTGGGCTAATGTTTTGTTGCTAAATCTTCATATTCCCTGCCCTTATAATGAATATAACTAGCATATAAGAGAAATAAGTATTAACCTTTAAGATTAATCATGTTAACCTTGGGTTAGATAAATTCCTTTCTTGATTGTAACTCATTACACCCTTACCCTATAGGAATGTACCTTTATCTGGAGGGTGGTGCCTGGTTTAAGAAAAAACACCCTTGGAAAAATGAGTTTTTTGGTTATCAGAAAGAGAGGGTCATGAAGTGTCAGCAGGCCTCATGGCCAGAAGATGATGTAAAACCCCTAAGACCTTTTTTTATGTAAAGCACCTGATTTTGATAAAGGTCAGGACTGCTGACCCCCACGTGACTCTGTATTCATCCCTATGTGTAAAAAAGGTATATAAGCAAACCTGAAAATAAAGAAAGGGGAATCAGTTTCTGGAAAGGCTGATTCCCCCTGTGTCATTCTTTCTTTCCTCTTCTGGCTGAATTTCCATCTGGGGAGTGGGTCCTCACCAAGCCTACTAATTATGCCTGGGCTTCTAAGATCGGACCGGGGAGGCCTCAGTGCCTCCTCTCCTTCGGGAGAATGGAAAGACGCATATGGCCTACGTAGGTGGTGATTGGTATTCCACATAAATCAATTTATTCAGCCTTCTTTTCTCCATCTAAATTTTCCTACTATACTATTATTTCCTAATCTAATCTTATGTTTCTAAAAGTGTTTTTCTCGCCGACTCCGTCTCCACCTTCGAATCACCCTGGTTCCACCGGGGCTGGGCCCCGGTACACTCCTATTTACTTGCCTGGAGAATCCCATGGACAGAGGAGCCTGGTGGGATACAGTTCATGGGGTCGTACAGAGTCAGACACAACTGAAGCAACTTAGCACACACCATGAAAGTGAAGTCACTCAGTTGTGTCCGACTCTTTGCGACCCCATGAACTGTAGCCTACCAGGACCCTCCATCCATGGGATTTTCCAGGCAAGAGTACTGGAGTGGGGTGCCACTTCCTTCTCCAGGGGATCTTCCCGACCCAGGGATCGAACCCGGGTTTCCCTCATTGTAGGCAGACGCTTTACCGTCTGAGCCACCAGGGAAGTTAGCACACACCATAGTTGCAGAATATCAGCACAGTGCATTTTTCTGAAGGAAATTTCTGAGCCTCAATGAACCATCTTTGGGAAAGGTGCACAGGATAACCTCAAACTTTTAGTTTAGGATTTTTTTCCCCAATTATTTGCAGTCTGTTTTGAAACACTGAGAAAACAGTTTGTACTCAAAGGATTTTGCTTTCTAGCTAACTTTCCATCCTCAGAATTAGCTATATATATACACACCAAAGTTACCAAAACACACGAGACATTTTGGCATACAACTGTAATGTGGAATTCCAAAGTATTACATATTTCTGCCTCGTTTGGCTAATTTTTATCCTTTTTCTTCCTATATGATTGTTTTTGTTCCTGTTATTTGTTTGCTCTTAACCTTTGAGGGGCTCTGGTAACTTGCCTCCAAACAGGCATCTCCAGCATGGATTGTGACTTCTGAGTTCAGTATATTCTGCTGTTATTCTTCAGTAGTCCCCATTGTGGCTGAATCTTTTGGAATCATACTTCATATAATCACAAATAACTTTGGCACTTTGCCTGCTTGTGTGTGCTCTGCTTCAAAATGTGACAGCTCTTAGTGTTATCACCAACTAAAATCCTTATATTTTCACCCTAGAAGTCAGACAGAGCAAAGAAATGGTCAGGGACAATGCACTCTTTATAGCCCCAGGTGAAGAGAATCTTCCGAACAGGACCCAAGCATATCTCTCTCATTTTTTTTTTTTTTTTTAGCTCCCCACAGATTTCTGGTTTCTGATGGCTGTGGAACTGCATAGGGAACCACTGCTCTGGAGAAATTTGGAAAGAGAAACAAAGTTTTCTCTAGCTTTCTACAAAACCCCAGCATAGATTCACTCAGGAATACTAAGGTTGTTTAAAAGGGGCCAAAGTGAGGTGAAACAGTGGGTTAGTAATTCAGGAAAGGGCCATCAAGGGAGAGTATTTGCTTCACAAATAAGAAGGGAAGCTAGTTCAGTGTCAACCTCCTGTCATGGGAATGAAATCAGAATGTTGCTTGTCTTTTCAAAAATGATGAGAACCTTCTTAGCACATCTTTTCTTTCCAATGGAGAAGATGCTTCAGATGAAACATCTAGGAAGCAGAAGGGAATGATAACACACATTCCCACCATTCGCTGAATACTTGGTTCTCTTTGGTTACTGTCACAGAGGGTAGTACTTGCATTTTCAAACTCAGAGGGAGGAGAATGAACTAGTGTCGGGGCGGCTGGACTTGGATTGACCTCTGTGGATGTACAAAGGAAGTCCCATGGGGAACTCCGAAGACCAAAAAAGGTGTAAGTGACTAAGTCTCTTATTCAGGAGCAGAATAAAGCATTAAGACCCGGTTACCTAGCAATGTGTGCTTGGTAAATCTCAAACATTTCTTGGGTTGGCGATACAACACAAAGTGCCTGAACCAGAATAGTGGGCTTGTTCAAAGAGTGTGCTGTGTGTCTTTGGCTCTCCCTCCTCCAAGGCTGGCATTGTGTCTGTACTATTGTCTGCTTTGCACTAACCAGAACTGAGGGATCTGAGGTAAGCCATTGACCAAACTGTTTCCTCAGCTCCTGAGGAATGTTTACTGAGGTGTGGGTTTTTCAAAGCCTTTAATAAGAAGTACGCCATGTCCTCCGTACCTCTATTTTTCTGAATATGTGGAGAGGACACACTGTTTTTGCTTCTTTGCCAGCATTCCAAAACATTCTTGTCGCTGTGAATTCCATGGCACCCTCTGAGAGGGGACAGTATGACTGAGGCTCTATGCTACAGTATTGTGTACAGGTTTTCCACATAATAGAAGTTTGACTCTACAGACATCTAAACACATCAAAGTTATAAAACTGAAATATTTTAAAAGGTAATGTGGTTGAGAATAAGAGTACAATTTTTGTTTGCCTTCAAGACTCTAGGAAAGAGCAAAAAATTTTTTATTTAATACCCTCTTCATGACATTTTGAACCATCCTGAAACTCATTAAAATAATTTAGTCAGGCCACAGAACACTGAATCTGAAAGCAAGCTTTAAATTTAATGATAGAAATGTGTGTTTTCCTGATGCAAGTACTGAAACTTTCATGATTTTACTACTGAGCATCACCTTCTTTGACACAGAAAATGTTCTCTCCTTGCAAAACAACATCTGGTGATCTGTTTCCCTTTATTTTCCACGGAATAAAACAACATGGAAGTGCATTTCACTTGGATGACAAGTAGAATATGAGACAGAGCAGAGAAGTAAAAAGCACTTCATTTTAGTCTCCATAAGTTGAAAGATGGAGGTTTACAAAGAATTCACAGGAAGAAGTTTCTCATTGAATGTAAGAACAGTTTGCAGATTCTACTAAAATGCTCCCCAGCCTTGAAGGAGATGAGAAATTCTAAACTCCGAACTAAGGATGTCCAATGATTTAAAAAGAACTAGCTTGCATCCTGATTTTGGATTTCTTTTCAAAGCATCCCCCAGTTACATTCATGCATCATTTTCCAAAATAGGACAGCACGATGCATGATGGTTTAGATGTTAGTAAGGGTTATTGTCTGGAGAAACATGTAGGGAAAGCTTGTATACACACAGTGTCTGTAGGAGCTACTATAATCAGGGGTTTGGAGGTATCTCATCCAGACATCATCCAGTATTTTTTTAAGAAAAAAAAGGCAGAACCTTAATTTCTGAAAGGAACAATCCAATAGGTATTCTGGACAACACTGTTTCAGAGAATGGGTACTTAAGAGCAAATTACAGAAACTGTCTTAAAAGTACAGTAACTTTAGATCTTAAATATCAAATATGAAATCAAAGAGAATCATCTGTAAAGAAAAGTACTTGAATTTCTCAAAAATTAGAGAATTAGCAGATATAGAAAAATTCAAGAGGGTTATTATATTGTAAAAGAAAACAAACACATGTTTATTAAAAAGGCAAAACATTCTAAACGGGTCTAGGGAAAAAAAACATTCTAAATGGGTCTCTTTTCTTTTTAGAAAAGAGTTTTAAAATATACTCTATTAAATTAGCATCATCAAGGGCATTTTATCCATTAGTCATTAGAGCCCAGTGCCAATGGACTGTAAGATTTTAAAAGTCTACAAAAATAATTGAAACCTGGGGGGAAAAAAGTATTGACTCCAAACTACAGAATGAAAGCTGAAAAATGGAAATTAATAAATACTTAATTAAATGTCTATAAAAAATAACATTACATCAACTGGTCAACTCTGACTCTTCTCTTATAATTGCAGTATAAATTATATTTACTGTGGGATATGGGTGGATTTTAATTTGTTTGATATATTATACACACAAAGCAGCCAAATGTAAGACTACCAGGCCCTCAAAACAGCTCTGAATAACATCAACATGATCAAAATGGTAATCTGTTTTCCTAAAGGCATTGAAAGTTAAACAAGGGAAAATGGGAGAAATAGGAATGGCAGTGTTAAGCACCAAAACAGTAGGCCTGGGAATCATGCCACCCTCCCAAGATCAAGCAATGCTGACTAAAATCCTCACCTCCATTCTTAGTAATTAAGGCTCTGTCTCACAGTAGGATTTTTGTTGTTGCTGTTGTTTTCTCGGTGATGGAGGGAGCTGTTTTTAAAGTTCTCCTTGGAAAAAGTTAACAGGCCACTTATACCTATTGTGTACTCAGAGAAGTTAAACAATCTACTAGACGCTATTCCCTGGGGGGTGATATCTAATGAGAATGCTGGTGGGGGACGGGTGGGATGAATTTTAAAGGTGAAGGGAGACTGGGTTCTGAGCATGGCAGGTCTGGCTGAGATGTACAACCAGTGGTGTCTGGGATATACTGATAATACACTCGGTGGGGCAATTGAGTTTGATACTAATCATGGATTTTTGATCTTCTCACCTGCTCTTTCTCACTGAAGGGAAATGACCCACTTTTTAGCATCCTTTAACCACCCAACAAATACAGTAACACACCAGTGGATACTCTAGCAATATAATCTACATTCAATGGAGATAATGGAGAAAAACCAAGTGAAAGTGAAAGTTACTCAGTCGTGTCCAAATCTTTGCGAACCCATAGACTGTCCATGGAGAAAACCAAAGTAATATACTTTTCTTAAAAAGTGCTTCTTTAAAGCCTTTGTGAAATCTCTTTCTTTCTCTCCCTCTCTTCCCAAACCCCCAACATAAACACACACACACACACACACACACACAAACACAGAAATTATGTCAAAAATGAGGTACTGTTAATTGTCAGATCAAGAGCTATAAATCTAATTTGGGAAAACTAGGATCGGGTTTCAGAGGCAATTTAAATTTAGTTTTCATTTTGCCTGTTTAAAAGGCTGATTACTTGGGCAAACTCTTTCCTATTACCCTAAAGTTTTTAGAAGTAGCTCTTTAATTAAATTTTACTGTTTCTGAAAAACAAAAATCATAAAAACCAAGAAAACTCCCAAACTGGTCCCTGTTATTTCTCTTAGATGAATGAAGCCATATCATTTTCACTGAGAGAATATGGAAAAAATAGCTTTCTTTGCACATGTTTTTTGAAATTTTACTTAATTTTAAATGAAATGAATACCTATCTGATATAAACTATTAAAATAGTACAGAAAGGAAAAGAAAAAGGAAGTTTCCCTGTCTCCATTTCCTTATCCTTTCTTATCCCAACCCCTGGATGTCACACTCATTTCTTGTGTTCCATACACGTATTCTCCGTTGTAAAGGTGACACAACAGATATCTGCTTCTGCTAAAGTGGCAATACAGCCAGATCCTGAATAAATCAGAACAATTTTCTCTCATGCCCTACAATTTTCCCCTGGGTTGGGTTTTCTCAGGATGCTGAAGTACATCCTATAGTAGATGGTATTTTTCTGTATATAATGTAACCGTCTCTTTTGCCTTAGCAGTTGGGAGTCTACCCCACATGAATACTCAGATCTGTAGAAAAGACGTGTACAAGATTAATGCAGCATTGCTTGAAACATTGAAAAATTTTCCCATCAATAGAGACAAGGTCCCTAAGCAGTCGTTAAAAGGTAAGATAAACTTGTATGTGCTGTCATAGAGATATATTTTATATTGTGACAAATACAAACACAAAACCCCATTAAGTACCAAAACCAAATGACTGTATATAGTGATTATACACATACATGAGACACAGACACATACATGCAAAATGAGCCTATTTTATTACTTTTATTCCCAAACTTTGGTATGCATTTACACACACACACACACACACACACACGCCATATAAATATAACACATCCTATTAAATGAATGTCAGGAAATGATGTAAAGGTGGCTAATCTTAATGCTCAATAACCTCAGATATGTAGATGATACCGCCTTCATAGCAGAAGGTGAAGAGGAACTAAAGAGCCACTTGAGGAAAGTGAAAGAGGAGAGTGAAAATGTTGGCTTAAAACTCAGCATTCAGAAAATGAAGATCATGGCATCCGGTCCCATCACTTCATGGGAAATAGACGGGGAAACAGTGGAAAGAGTGACAGATCTTATTTTCTTGGGCTCCAAAATCACTGCAGATGGTGATTGTAGCCATGAAATTAAAAGACACTTGCTCCTTGGAAGAAAAGCTATGACCAACTTAGCATATTCAAAAGCAGAGACATTACTTTGCCAACAAAGGTCCATCCAGTCAAAGTTACGGTTTTTCCAATAGTCACGTATGGATGGAGAGTTGGACCATAAAGAAAGCTGAGCGCTGAAGAATTGATGCTTTTGAACTGTGGTGTTGGAGAAGACTCTTCAGAGTTCCTTGGACTGCAAAGAGATCAAACCAGTCAGTCCTAAAGGAAGTCAACCCTGAATATTCATTGGAAAGACTGAAGTTAAAGCTCCAATACTTTGGCCACCTGATGCGAAGAGCCAACTCATTAGAAAAGACCCTGATGTTAGGAAAAATTGAAAGTAGGAGGAGAAGGGGATGACAGAAGATAAGATGATTGGATGGGATCACCAACGCAATGGACATGAGTTTGCACAAGCTCCTGGAGATGATGATGGACAAGGAAGCCTGGCATGCTGCAGTCCATGGGGTTGCAAAGAGTTGGACACGACTGAGCAACTAACAACAACAATCTTAAAGCTAGAAACAGTTGTTTTATATACATTTCTCCTTTTAATGAACCTAAAAGAATGGCTTTGTTTTATCCTGTACAAGTCATGTGGGCAGGGATTTCTGCCCCTTTTATTCACTGCTAATCTCTGTACTTGGAAGATGGTATTGCTAAGTCACTTCAGTCGTGTCCGACTCTGTGAGACCCCATAGACGTAAGCTCTTGACAAAAATGCATTTAGTGAAGGAACAATTCTTCCTGTTCCATTTTGGGAAAACTACATACAATAAATGATTGATTCAGTTCAGTTCAGTTCATTTCAGTCGCTCAGTCGTGTCAGACTCTTTGCGACCCCATGAATTGCAGCACACCAGGCCTTCCTGTCCATCACCAACTCCTGGAGTTCACTCAGACTCATGTCCATTGAGTCAGAAATGCCATCCAGCCATCTCATCCTCTGTCGTCCCCTTCTCCTCCTGCCCCCAATCCCTCCCAGCATAAGAATCTTTTAGTCTGAAAGAAAAAAGGGGAAAGAAACAGGAAGATAGAACTCTATTTATAAAAAAAAAAATCTATGAAAAGAAATAGGTGGTCAGATTGGTGAAGAGAAGGGGGGGCCATCCTCCAGGAAGAGGACCGGAGGGGAAATCCAAGGTGGGGAGAGTATTTAGGAGAGGAAAGCAGAGAGCTGACCTGTACCACCTCTTCTCATAGGGGAGACTCACACTTAATGGGCTCAATGTTCACACTTTTCCAAATGTAAGAATATTATGAAAAGGATGCAGCAATGTATTGGTGGAGAGTAAGATGGTATTGCTAAGTCACTTCAGTCGTGTCCGACTCTGTGAGACCCCATAGACGTAAGCTCTTGACAAAAATGCATTTAGTGAAGGAACAATTCTTCCTGTTCCATTTTGGGAAAACTACATACAATAAATGATTGATTCAGTTCAGTTCAGTTCATTTCAGTCGCTCAGTCGTGTCAGACTCTTTGCGACCCCATGAATTGCAGCACACCAGGCCTTCCTGTCCATCACCAACTCCTGGAGTTCACTCAGACTCATGTCCATTGAGTCAGAAATGCCATCCAGCCATCTCATCCTCTGTCGTCCCCTTCTCCTCCTGCCCCCAATCCCTCCCAGCATAAGAATCTTTTAGTCTGAAAGAAAAAAGGGGAAAGAAACAGGAAGATAGAACTCTATTTATAAAAAAAAAAATCTATGAAAAGAAATAGGTGGTCAGATTGGTGAAGAGAAGGGGGGGCCATCCTCCAGGAAGAGGACCAGGAGGGGAAATCCAAGGTGGGGAGAGTATTTAGGAGAGGAAAGCAGAGAGCTGACCTGTACCACCTCTTCTCATAGGGGAGACTCACACTTAATGGGCTCAATGTTCACACTTTTCCAAATGTAAGAATATTATGAAAAGGATGCAGCAATGTATTGGTGGAGAGGGAGAGGGTGGGATGATTTGGGAGAGTGGCAGTGTAACATGTATGATATCCTAAGTGAAACGAATCGCCGGCCTAGGTTTGATGCGGGATGCAGGATGCTTGGGACTGATGCACGGGGATAATCCGGAGAGATGGTGTGGGGCGGGAGGGGGGAGGTGGGGGTCGGGATTGGGAGTTCATGTACACTCGTGGTTGATTCATGTCGATGTATAGCAAAACGAATACAGTATTGTAAAGCAAAACAAACTAAAAAATAAAAATTAATTAAAAAAATTTCAGAAAGACATTGGCACTGCAGAACAATTTAAATACTGGGAGGGGGTGAAAAGTGTTCCAAGGAACAATGGTTTATATTTGCTTGAATATGGCATTTGGTTCTAACCCAAATCATACATTCTCTTTCCTCTTGTGATAACAGATGACTTTCTCCAGTTTTTGAATGAGGAACTCATACTTAACATTGAAGGAGTTAAAGCCTAAGTTGGTTTAATTTTAAATATATTTAAAGGGACAGACACTGTTATGAATGAAACTCTCCTTAATGCATGTCTATTTTCTATGATAGTTATTGATTTAAAGTTTAAATCTGTTATTTATAAATAGATTGGATTGTTTATCCTTTATGAAGCCCTTAGTTCCTTGTAGATCACTGTCTCCCATGACTAATTAAACTAATACAGTAGAAATCTGTACATGTGTGATCTCTTAGATCTCTTTAGGTTACCTATTTCACAATTATTTCCCTTAATTTAAAAAAAATCATGAATTTTATTCCTCATAAGATCAAAGGTACAAGCCTTATGCAATCAAACATTCTCACAAAGATAAATAGTCTTGAAGAATAAGAGTTTATGCTTTATAAAAGCTAGATACATTCAAGTTATAATTAGCTATTTAGACATATAAAAACTAAAGAAGTAATATATTAGACTTGGAAAATGAGTATCTATGACTCACCCAAGTATATGTTCCATTTCCCCAGGACAGTTCCTTCTTACTCCTGTTGTCTTATTATGTGTTAATAGGGTATTTGAATCTATCTATATTTGAAAATGTTATGTGGTTACCCTATATTACAGAAAAAATTGGTTGACCTTATATCAAATTTGTCTTTGTTCTCTTCTACTTCATATCGTATATTTCTTTTCAGATACCAAAATTACAGGATATTGATTGGATAAAGATTGAAAGAATAATGACATCTGAACTTCCCCAGGATTTGGAGGAACACACAATTTAAGCTGAACTACAACAGGGTCCCAATCATGGCATGGCAAAAATTTAGAACTATTTTAGGTTGTGCTTTTGTAGAAAGAGAGTTACTTGCTATTTGGATTCTTTATTGAAATGATATAGTCTGTGCTTCTCCCTATCTCTCCTCCCAGCTCCCCAGTTCACTTGATTGAGATAAATAGCATTATAACAAGGAAACTCCTGGTATACCCCCCTGCAAATCACAACAGATAAACTAAAATTCCAATGCAGTGAAGAAATTGGGGCTTTTTCTTGAGATAGCATTTAACCTGCACAACAAAATTAACTCAATACTCTGATAAATTTGGAGTCTAAACAACTTTAGTCCTATGCAGCTTTCTGAGCTTTCTTATCACTTTGCCATTACTTATTCTGTCATTAAATGAGCTCACTTCTCTACTATTCTTAAGAAGCCATTGACATTCCAGGATTTGTTTTTCTACTTCATAATCACTTTCCAACTCCAATTTTTTATTTGGATGCTAAGTTAACTGACTGACCTGCTTAAATTAAGTTGGAGGCATGTGTATTAAAGGCAAGAAAGATGTTAATGAAATTGGAATGCACCATAAAAGGTGGCTCTGTGTTTTTTAAGAAATGGTAGTAGTGGCAGGTGTTGTTATGTTTTTTGTCTTGCTTTAAGCTACTGTTGGAGCTCAGAGGTGATATGGTGTGTTAGAAAGCAACTTCTTTCTTTTCATAAACATCAGGAAGCAGCTGACATTCTTTAAAAACATTTAAAACTAAACATTCTTTGAGTTAAAATGACATTATTGTATTAATATCCTTTAGAATGTTTATTTTGGGATTTTAAATTCCAAATCATAAGTAGTTTAAAAATCATTGACTCCTACTTTATTTCCCTTTCCAAATATATTCTGCATTTTATTTAATTTCTAAGTGTCTTCACATATAATTCTAACTTCAAATAGACTTAAGCCTCCCCCTGCCCATGTTTTCATTGGCTGTTGGGAGTATCTTGTCAATGCAGTCTTGGTAGGGCCATGTTTGATACTTGTACTTCTACAGCAAGCCTGGCTGTTGGTCATCTATGTCTGAGCTTTTCCTCATGTATCTCTTTGCATCTGGCCTCTTCCCTAGATTTATGCCAAACTTCCAGGTTTAACATGTGATAGCCTTTTTTTTTTTTTTTAAGAATAATTGCTTTACAGAATTTTGTTGTCTTCTGTCAAATCTCAACATGAATCAGCCATAGGTATACATATATCCCCTTCCTTTTGAACCTCCCTCCCATCTCCCTCCCATCCCATCCCTCTAGGTTGATACAGAGCCCCTATTTGAGTTTCCTGAGCCATACAGCAAATTCCTGTTGGCTATCTATTCTATTCTACTATCTATTCTTTCCTGTTACTCTTTTGCACTGAACTTTGCATATTTCTGGAAAGAGGTGAATTTGTCCAAGGAAAAAATATTCCTTAGTTCATGGGAAAAATAGTTGTCTGTAGTATTGATGTAATGTCACTTTCTCATATGATCATGGTTTAAAGGATTATCTTGGTTTGGTTAGATGTCTAAATGCTCATATCATTAGTACACATTAAATGATTTTATACATAGTTTCCAGGGTGTGTTAAGCGTGGCTTGTGAAGCAACTGGAAGCAAATGGTGGCACAAAGACTATCCAGGGAAGACTTGGTGATAAGGGTCTCTCATAAAGAGAGTGAGGGAGAGGGACTATGTAACAGTTATTGTTATAGATTCACTGTAGGAAAAATGTTTTCCAGAATCATGAATTAATTAACAGCCTAGAATTCTTTTTTTTTCTCATCCTTATGAACTATATAGTGAAGGACTGCAATGCATTTTGCACAGCTTTCATTTCTTTAAAATTGCTGCTTTCTAAAATTCTCTTGTTTTCACATTTTGTTGGGGAACCCAATTACTGATAAGTAGAGTTTCACCCAAGAAATAGCAATAGTTGGACATTTCTGAAATTTTCCATATTGCCTTTTTCTTGTTATATTTATACTTGATTTTGAAGGATTGTGTATGCTTGTGTTACTGCAAGCAATCAGTCCCCAGTCATCGTGTGATACATAATGATACTTGAGGTGAGGTGAAGTCACTCAGTCGTGTCCGACTCTTTGCGACCCCGTGGACTGTAGCCTACCAGGCTCCGCCGTCCATGGGATTTTCCAGGCAAGAGTACTGGAGTGGGTTGCCATTTCCTTCTCCAGGGGATCTTCCCAACCCAGGGATCGAACCCAGGTCTCCCGCATTGGAGGCAGACACTTTAACCTCTGAGCCACCAGGGAAGCCCTCTACTGTACAACAAAGAATGAGTTTTTACCAACTGTAAACCCCTAGAGTTAGGTGTCTCCCTCCTAATCCATTCATCTATACCATGGCCTTTTCTCTTCACATTCAGCAGATACATAAGGTTATTTGCCTTTAGTGATTTCACTTTCTTACAGTATGAAATGACGAAGGCTAATAAAAGGAGAGATTACATATTTAAAAAAAATAAATAATAAAGAACAGGAAAGCAAAGTGAAAAGAAACAGCAGTTCTAATTTATTTCTCTGTGAGAGTCTCAAGTCTCCTTAAGTGTTTTCCTGTTTTGGCTCTTCAAATCCAATCTAAGCTAAAATGAAGAGGTGTGGTAGATGCTGTTACACATACGCACAGTTCCCAAAGACCCCAGTAGGGTAAAGACCAAAAGGAAGCAAAACTAAAAGAAGATAAAACAGGAGAGCTGGGTTCGATCCCTGGTTTGGGAAGATCCCCTGAGAAGGGAATGGCAATCCACTCCAGTATTCTTGCCTGGAGAATCTCATGGACAGAGGAGAGCCTGGTGGGCTACAGTCCATAGGGTTGCAAAGAGTCAGACACGACTGAGCGACTTTCACTCACTCATCTATTCTACATATGGTAATGTTAGTTTCCATGTTACTCTTTCCATACATCTCACCTTCTCCTCTCCTCTCCCCAAGTCCATTAGCCTATTCTCCATGTCTGTTTCTCCATGGCTACCCTGTAAATAAATTCTTCAGTACCATTTCTGTATATATGTATTAGAATATGATATTTATCTTTCTCTTTCTGACTTACTTTACTCTGTATAATAGGTTCTAGGTTTCATCCACTTTATTAGAACTGACTCAAATGTGTTCCTTTTATGGCTGAGTAATATTCCATTGTGTATATGTACCACAACTTCTTTATCCATTCATCTGTGAGTGGATATCTAGGTTGCTTCCATATTCTAGCTATTGTAAATAGTGCTGCAGTGAACAATGGGATAGATGTGTCTTTTTCAATTTTGGTTTCCTCAGGGTATATGCTTAGGAGTGGGACTGCTGGGTCATGTGGTGGTTTTATTCATAGTTTTTTTAAGAATCTCCATACCATCTTCCATAGTGGCTGTATCAATTTACATTCCTACCAACAGTGAAAGAGTGTTCCCTTTTCTTCATACCCTCTCCAGCATTTATTGTTTGTAGACTTTTTAATGAGGGCCATTCTGACTGGTGTGAGGTGATATATCATTCTAGTTTTGATTTGCATTTCTCTAATAATAAGTGATGTTGAGCATCTTTTCATGTGTTTGTTAGCCATCTTTATGTCTTCTTTGGAGAAATATCTGTTTAGGCCTTTTTCCCACGTTTTGATTGGGTGGGTTGTTTTTCTGGTATTGAGTTGTATGAGCTGCTTATATATTTTGGAACTTAATCCTTTGTCAGTTGTTTCATTTACTATTATTTTCTCTCATTCTAAGGGTTGTCTTTTCACCTTGCCTATAGTTTCCTTTCTGTGCAAAAGCTTTTAAGTTTAATAAGGTCCCACTTGTTTACTTTTGGGTTTATTTCCATTACTCTAAGAGGTGGGTTTGACCCACCTCTATGAGAGGATCTTGCTTTGATTTATGTCATCAAGTGTTCAGCCTATGTTTTCCTCTAAGAGTTTTATAGTTTCTGGTCTTACATTTAGGTATTTAATCTATTTTGAGTTTATCCTTGTGTATGCTGTTAGGAAGTGTTCCAATGTCATTCTTTCACCTGTAGTTGTAAAATATCATTTATTAAAGACGCTGTCTTTGCCCCACTGTATATTTTTGCCTCCTTTGTTAAAAATAAGGTACCCATAGATGCATGGATTTATTTCTGGGCTTTCTACCTTGTTCCATTGGTCTATATTTCTGTTTTTGTGCCAGTACCATACTGCCTTGATGACTGTAGCTTTGTAGTATAATCTGAAGTCAGGAAGGTTGATTCTTCCAGTTCCATTCTTCTTTCTCAAGACTGCTTTGGCTATTCGGAGTCTTTTTTGTTACCATATGAATGTGAAATTTTTTGTTCTAGTTCTGTGAAAAATGTCATTGGTAATTCAATAGAGATCACATTGAATCTGTAGATTGTGTTTGGTGGTATAGCTGTTTTCACAATATTGATGTGTTTGGTAGTATAGTCATTTTCACAGTATTGACTCTTCCTATCCAGGAACATGGAATCTTTCTCCATTTGTTTATGTTGCCTTTGTTTTCTTTCATTAGTGTCTTATAGTTTTCTGTGTACAGGTCTTTTGTTTCCTTAGGTAAGTTTATTCCTAGATATTTAATTCTTTTTGTTGCAATGGTGAATGGGATTGATTCCTTAATTTCTCTTTCTGATTTTTCATTGTTAGTATATAGAAATGCAAGTGATTTCTGTGTGTTGATTTTATATCTTACAACTTTGCTTAATTCACTGATTAGCTCTAGTAATTTTCTGATACTATCTTTAGGGTTTTCTATGTATAGTATCTGTCATCTGCAAATAGTGAGAGCTTTACTTCTTTCTGATCTGGATTCTTTTTACTTCTTTTTCTTCTCTGATTGCTGTAGCTAGGATTTCCAGAACTATGTTAAATAATAGTGGTGAAAGTGGACATCCTTGTCTTGTTCCTGATCATAGGGAGAATGCTTTCAGTTTTTCACCGTTCAGAATAATGTTTACTGTAGGCTTATCATATATGGCCGTTATTGTGTTAAGGTAGGTTCCTTCTATTCCCATTTTTTGAAGAATTTTTATCATAAACGGGTGCTGAATTTTGCAAAAGGCTTTTCATGCATCTATTGAGATTATCATGTGTTTTTTATCTTTCAATTTGTTAATATGGTATATTGCATTGATTGATTTGCGTATATTGAAGAATCCTTGCATCCCTGGTATAAATACAACTTGATCATGGTCTATGAGCTTTTTGATGTGTTGCTGAATTCTGTTTGCTAAAATTTTGTTGAGGATTTTTGTTCATCAGTGATATTGGCCTGCAGTTTTCTTTTTTCATGTTGTCTTTGTCTGGTTTTGGTATGAGGGTGATGGTGGCTTTGTAGAACGAATTTTAGAAGGATAGTCATTAGCTCTTCTCTAAATGTTTGATAGAATTCTCCTGTGAAGCCATCTGGTCCTGGGCTTTTGTTTTTTGGGAGATTTTTGATCTCAGCTTCAATTTCAGTGCTTGTAATTGGGTTGTGTGATATCCTTTTGATAATCTTTCTCAAAGCTGCAATTACAAGGTGCCCCCAATATGGTCCAAGGTGAAAAGACATCTTTCTTTAATGTGCTGTTTTCTCAAAAGAATTTCTTGTACTTTCTTGCACTGTATAACCACACCACAAAATCGTCCTAAAAGTGAATGATAAATATTGGCAGCCTAGGAGCAACAGTTATAAGTCAGTAGAGCTGTTGTGTGAACCTGTCTCCTCAATCCAGATTGAGAGACATAATTCCCAGGCTCTGTCCTGATTCTGGTCTTGTTAATTTCTTTTTTCATCAACCTGGAATTAGAACCTTAATCCATGGTTCTGTTCTCAACTCTACTCTGAGCTGACTTCAAGTCTAAATGCTGCTCCTAGCCACCTCCTTACACTCAAAACTGTACTGTGTTGTTCATCTGGCCTGATATTATATACCTCTTATCTCCATTCATATTTAAGACTCACACAAATAACCTGAACATTTCCCATTTCCAGAACCCTCCAACAACAGCAGTCTTTAGCTTAATCTACTCAAGCGATTTATGATTTCTGAAACTCTCAAACTTGCTCTTCTTATGCAGTCTTTTCCCATTGTAATCACTAGGGTTATCTTAAAACACAATGCATGGGGAAAAAAAAAGAAAAATGTCCCAGTTCTCATTATGCATTTCTCTTCTTTAATAACCTCTGGAGTTTCCTCAAAAATGATAGTCAAACTGCTTACTTTGGTAGAGAAAATTTCTTAAAATCATATTCCAAACAAATTTATCAACTTCATCTCTAAATATCAGCTTTTTATAAAAGTATTTATTAAAAATAAAGAGCCTTTAGGTTGAGTGGGCATAACTCAGCTTAGCTTCTATACTTCCTAAACAGGTTCCCCAGAAATTATCAAGCTCTCAGTAAAAGATTGCTTCTCTCTTTATTTTGATAAAATTTACTCAGTTCCTGGAATACATTCTTTAGCCTCAAATTGGAATAATCTTGAGCCAAAGAGAGGCAGACACACTGTTAATAAAAAATGAGGAGGGTCTGCTTTTAAGGGTCTGCCCTTAAGGCAACCTGGGATACCCTTTGCAAATGTTTGGCCTGAACTCAGTCAGAAGGTTGGTTGCTTGTAAACCACAAAATCTACCCTGCCTGATTTAAGGCCAACAAATGACTGACTTGAAGTTTATCTTTGAAGTCAAATGGCTTCTAAGGAAGTATGACTTGAAGCTCTTTGTGTAATGAAAGGCAATCATGCATCTTTTCCATGTAAAATTTGGACTTCATCCCACTGGGAAGGAAAATTCAGACAGTAAGCATGATTCACAGTCTCTGCTTTACCTACCAACATCTCCTTGTTGTTTTTTCAGATGTTGGCATTTTCTAATGGACACTATTCTACCCACAAAAACACTATCTTCTTTCACAGCCCTAAGAAACTGTTTTATTTATATATTTAATCTGTTCTTGCCTTTTTTCCACAATTTGAGACCCTGGATATCCTACATAAGTTCTGTAAATATGGTTTTCTGGGAATAACTAGTCATAAGGAACAAAGGATTGAATAGTTTGTATGTATGCCATCATCTCAACTAGGTATAAAAAAGTCTGCCTGGAATTTGGAACATACGATTGGAGAAAGAAAGGTTAAAAAAGTCAGACATTGTATTAACTAAATATTGTTCCATTCAAAAACTTAGTATCCTAAAACAACAAGAATTTATTATTTTTCATACTTCTGAATGATGGCTTTGTGGTACTTCTCATTTTGCCTATGACTACATTCATCTAGAAGGTTGACTTAGATCATCTTGGGAGAAGTGTTAGACTATGAGTCCTTATGACATGGCTATCTCAGGGTTCCCACAGGGCCAGCCCCAGCCCACAGGCATGTACTAAGACTCTGATTATGTCATAGTCACTGAGTATCTATTAGGCAGAGCAAGTCAAAAGTCCAAGCCCAATCAATGTCAATTTTGAAGGGACTACATAAGGGTATGGATACTTGAGTATCATTCACTAGGACCATTATTGTAACAATCTACCACAAATGATGGTAAACATAGTTTATTTTCACATTGAGACAAGCCCCTACAGAATAATGGCTTGTTTCCCAAATTTAGAACAATTACTCAGCTAGAGTGGGGCTTTCCTGGTGGCTCAGACAGTAAAGAATCTGCCTGCAATACAGGAGACCTGGGTTTGATGCTTGGGTTGGGAAGATTCCCTGGAGAAGGGACTGACTACCCACTCCAGTATTGCCTCAAGAATTCCATGGATAGAGGAGCCTGGTGGGCTACAGTCCATGGGGTCACAAAGAGTTAGACATGACTGAGCAACTAACACTTTCATTTTTCACTCACCTGGAGAGAACATAAACTAATCAATGTGTTTCAATATGAGAATCAGGATTACTGACTAAAGGGCTATTGATGTGGTAACTACTAGATAAAAAGATACGAGTTCTGATATTGAAAGCACACCATGTAAAATATAGAAACGATAGAAATAAATCCACATCTAAACACATTAGAAGCATACAGTGTTTCAAGAAAAAAATATAAAATTCTTTAAAAGGAAAGAAAAAAAGGATTAACTAAAAGTGCAAAACATTCAGAAAGAGAGAACAAATCTTATCAGTAACAATAGACTGGGCAAAATAATGGAGTAACATCTTCTAGATATTGAGATTGATCTTCAATTAGAATTCTATACTTAATTAAACTATCATTCAAGAATAAGGGTAAATTAAAAAATTTAGATTGTAAAAGCTTAAATGTATTTGCTAGTTTCAAACTGATAGATAAAATTCTATATAATAGTTAAAAAGGGTAATTATGGGATTAGGTGTTGTGTGCAAAACATTCAGAGAGAGAGAACAAATCTTATCAGTAACAATAGACTGGGCAAAATAATGGAGTAACATCTTCTAGATATTGAGATTGATCTTCAATTAGAATTCTATACTTAATTAAACTATCATTCAAGAATAAGGGTAAATTAAAAAAATTTAGATTGTAAAAGCTTAAATGTATTTGCTAGTTTCAAACTGATAGATAAAATTCTATATAATAGTTAAAAAGGGTAATTACGGGATTAGGTGTTGTGTGAATAGATAAAACAAACTGAGATCCATATCATTCACAGGGGAAGTATAGACATTTTGAATAACTCTGAACTTTGTTAGAGAAATGTATACTTATTTATATAGTTTGCATAGCATCAAATTGAATGAGTGTCCACTAAATGAAAACAATTATAATCTATAGTTTCCAAATCAGTGAAGGCTATAAGGGCATATTTTAAAAAAATTTTAATAAAAAAATGCAAAAAATAGGACAAATAACAAACAAAATGTTTGTATGGAAAATAAAACCAAAGTATGATGTTATAAATTAGTAAACATAATAAAGACAAGTGCATTAAACTAACAGATTAAAGAAGAAATTATTAAATGATTCTTTAAAAAATCCAGCTAACTCTGTTTTAGTTCAGTTAAGTCGCTCAGTCATGTGCAACTCTTTGCGACCCATGAATTGCAGCACGCCAGGCCTCCCTGTCCATCACCAACTCCCAGAGTCCACCCAAACTCATGTCCATCAAGTCCGTGATGCCATCCAACCATCTCATCCTCTGTCAGCCCCTTCTCCTCCTGCCCTCAATCTTTCCCAGCATCAAGGTCTTGTCAAATGAGTCAGCACTTCACATCAGGTGGCCAAAGTACTGGAGTTTCAGCTTCAACATCAGTCCTTCCAATGAACACCTAGGAATGATCTCCTGTAGGATGGACTGGTTGGATCTCCTTGCAGTCCAAGGGACTCTCAAGAGTCTTCTCCAACACCACAGTTCAAAAGCATCAATTCTTTGGTGCTCAGCTTTCTTCACAGTCCAACTCTCACATCCATACATGACCACTGGAAAAACCATAGTCTTGACTAGATGGACCTTTGTTGACAAAGTAATGTCTCTGCTTTTTATTATTTTTTTAATTAATTTTTATTTTTTTAGTTTGTTTTGCTTTACAATACTGTATTCTTTTTGCTACACATCAACATGGATCAGCCACGAGTGCACAT